>BSBM01000005.1:4630000-5080000 GCA_027924585.1 Larix kaempferi | reverse complement strand
TAAAATTAAAATTCAATACAAATGTATATTCACTTAACAAAGTATATTACACTCTAAATTGATGCAAATATTGAATATAAAAATAGAATATGTATGATATATATACATAAAAATCAATAGTCAAATGTGTTATATTACCTTTCACCTTCCTCGATCTACCTTTCCCCTTCAGGTACTCCCCTTCAAAATTGTTATTGGAGTTTGGATCACAAATGTGACGTAAATTGAGCTTTGATGCTAATTTAGGAAGATATTCACTAATATGCAACATGTTTTGGTATACCATATATCCCTCCATCATAGAACCCTCGGCATGTGCTCGTTGTCTAACCAAAACCTTCATAAATTTCAAGTTCCTCTCAACCATCCACATGGACCTTGAGTGCGCAGGTCCACACAATTCAATCTCCTCAACTTGATGTATGAGGTAGTCTTCGTGTGTATTGAAAAATGCCGAAGGTAGATGCTTCTGCATTTAACACATGGGACGAGGAATTTCTCTCCTCCAATACTTTATATCTTCTTGATGAAATTCTTTAGATGACATTTAAGAAAAAACATTATATTACATAACATGAATTAGAGCAAAAAAATCAAATTTAATTTCTACGATGAATTAAACAAACACTAGGCGCATGAAAAAAATCACTATTTACCTCATGTATTTCCCGATATTATACATTACTTGTTTGACATTGTTGTAGAAGTTGTTCGGGAGAGAGAGAGGTAGAACATACTGTAACAATATACAAATCGTTTCATTTTTAAAACAGAGTAGACAAACAAAATACCAACCATATTCATTGGAATAGAAAAAAATAATAATTAAATGCATACCATAATAATTACCTTCATGAAGACATGCCAATCATGCATTTTCATCCACACAAAATCACCTTTATTTGTTATGATATTCTTCATGTTCGCACAAAATCCGGTGGGAAAATTATTTTTTCGCATGACTTCTTTTACAACATTACTTTGTTGGTCCATTAACATCCATAGAAGTGAGTTTATATTAATTTTCTCTCCATTGATATGAAATTGAATGACATCTTTCATTGCATGGTTTCCTTCTTGAATGTCTTTGTAAATCTTGATAATTTTTTCTTTCTCACTCCTTCCATCCAATATTCGCCATAATGTTTCAGTCACATTCTTTCTGATATGCATTGTATCAAACATATGAGCAATTTGTAGGTGCTCATAGTAGGGCAACCTACTAAATTGTCTAGGATAACTTTTCATTCCTCGTGGAAGCCCATTAATGCCTTCATGATCACATGAATGACCATCATGAATCGTAGTTTATAAAGAAATTATAGAAATCAATGTCAAATATAGTAAACAACACACAATAAAAAAAAATACATAATATTTCATATACGATGATTCATACGTACCTTGACGATTTCTATTATATTGCAACTTCCATAGGTGAGGTATCATTCTCTACGATTTTAATGCATTATCTTTCTTGCCATTGAACATATCTTTTTCGGTAGTTCGATACGTGTGATTCTTAGAGAGGAAGTGCCTATACTCATCAAACACCTCTTTTCCTAAGCTTTTTGAATGACGAGATTTGATCTTAGGACCGCAAAATGGACATGCAAATTTTCCCTTTGTCTGAAGACCTACATAAAGAGATGGAATATCTATTTCAATTATAATTATACACAAAATGAATGGATTATTTAGAAAAACATGTGTGCGTAGTATATTAACTAGTTCATAAAATTAAATGCAAATAAAGTGGAACTTATAATTACAAACCGCAAAAATGGGTTAACCCTGGGGCATCATGTATTGTCCATACAAGCATTACATGGATTTGAAATTTCCTTTGTCGTATTGGTCTAGATACATCATACATAGCGATGCCATTCCATAACTTTAATAGCTCGTCAATAAGAGGTTAGATATATACATTCATATCTTTGACTTGGTACTTACCTGATTGATTTGAACATATAAAAAATATAATTACGAGACATACCATTTAGATATATAAACCATATTGCACAAAAGAAAAATAAGAAAATATATATATTGTTAGAAAAACAGGATCGCAAAGCAATAACAATAAACATAAATGCAAATATAATCACACAAACACATTACAAGAGAGACACCAATTTATCATGCTTCACCCAAGATGGGCTACGTCCACACTGAAATTGCCAGTCCTTATTATTATACCATCTAGGAAATGAAGGGATACAACTTGTAGCACATCCACTGCACTTCCTCTTCACTGTCTCACAGTCTCTCTTCACGATCTAGGATATATTTACAATGCATAATACCTAATACAGCCTCCCTAGCCATATTACAATGTATTTCTTATAAATGGAAAATACAATGGAAAAATACCACGGGTTACCCAAAACCATGGGCCCATAAACTATTGGTGAAAACAACCAAACAAAAATTTCTTGGGGCCTTCGCCTCCGAACCCCCATTTCTCGGGGGAGCTGCCCCCGAACCCTAAGGTTGGGGAACAAATGTACAGTCCTTTTGCATATCATATAAAGCTGGGGTACACGGAAGAGACAATATCATCTATGAGACTAGAAAATCTGGCTCCATAACCAACATATACGACATTATGCAACAAAATATGACAAATGAGATGCCACTAGATTAAAACAAAATTTGTAAACACAATATACTTGGAACAATCATCGACAACATTATATGCTCCCTCTTTATTGACAACCATGGAGGAATGTTATTGTTGATAACAAAAATAGGCCACACCGAGTTAACGGATCTCATCTCTGCAAATGGATTGACACCATTTGCTGCCAAATAAATCCTAAGATTATGAGGTTCTTCGCTAAAGTGAGGCCATTTTTCCTCCATATCTCTAAATGCAAACCCATCTACAGGCATTCGAATAATGTCATCTTCACTTCTATTCCGTGCATGGTAATCCATAAATTGCGCTATGTTTTTGCACCTGAACAGTGGTTTCAAATGTGGAATAATGGGAATAGAACAAAGAACCTTGCGAGGCACATTTTTTGTTACTTGATCTGTTCGATATCTACTGATATGACATACGGGACATTCTGTTGCAAATTCATGCTAATTATAATATATAACATGCTCATCGGGGCATGCATGAATTGCTTCATATTTCATTCCAATTTCTTTCATGATGGCAGATAAATATCGTTATGTGCAAGGTAAAATATTTGACGGTGGTAACAGAAATTCATCTATCATGCTACAACAAATTAAAATAAAAATCTAGTTAATATAATATATAAATAATATTAATGAAACACATTTCATCCGTATTAATTTGACTTATGAATTAACAATAAAATTATTAGGCGAACGGTGATAAACTTTAGTGCGATCATATATATTATGTGATGGAATATATTACATACCTTAACATCGGTGTGACTGATATGTTTGAAAGACCATTCATAACCTTCAAGGTCATTATCAACAATATAGCAAAGAGAAGATTTGTGTTGGAGCCCTCTTAAAGGGGTTCGTATGCCTTCTCAAGAAGAGATAAATCATGAATATCATCAAAATGATCATCATCACCATCATCCATTCTAACATTAAATGAATCATGGATAAAAGTATTTGTACCATCATCTTCAACTATGTTATCAGTATGATTATCTTCTTCAATATGATCATTAACTTGTTCTCCATTATTCATAGCTCCATGTTCCTTCGATACTTTTTTTGAAAGCAATTCCTCCAGACAATATGCCATAGGATGTCTTTCCTTTATAATCTCATGAAACCATCAATAGATAAAAGTTAATATAAGAAATATTAAAATAATAGATACATTTACAAAAGAAATCAAAATAAAAACATATATAATGCAAAACTTACAAATGGACGATATTCATGTCCCCCCTCATCGTGTCCATGTTCCCTACAATGTTTTCTGGCTGTTGTGATCTTTATTCTTCTCCTCTTAAAGCCCCTGCATTGACTACATGAACAATAACATTTCCCATCACCCTTTCTTTTCAGTTCATCCCACAATTTAGCAACCAATTGTCGTTTTTTTTCGTCTTGATCATGAATATTGCTATTTGACATTTTCTCATAAAGAGCTTGAATGAATATGATCGATCTTAGAAAATCAAGCTCCACACTTCGCTCGCTTTAATAAAAAAAAATATAAATAATGATGTATTCTTTTACGAAAAATAGTCCACCGAATAAAAAAATTTCCGCAAACCATCGCTTGTATACCAAACATGTCGGAATGTTTCGAAATTTATAGATTTTAAAATATAAATATTCATTGGAAATCTGACGAATTAAGCATAGTTACCGTTGGAGAATACCTGTCGGATATCCGACATCCGTGAGCATAATATAATGTTGGATATGGGTGATTCCATGAAGATGGGTAACTCTTTTTGGCCAAATATGACGGTGAAAAATGGAAATTGTATCCATGTATTAAATTGAAGCCATTGAAACTCATATTTTCCAAATGAATTTTGACATGCGGTTGAAAAACGAAATGTAGAGAAGTATGTTGGCTTTCCAATGATATTTTTTTCGAAATATTCCAATGTCATTTATCGTGTCAAATTTTCATTTAATGAAATGTGTGTACTTAAAAATTTGAAGAGCAATTAACAAGTAGTTTGTATTCGTGCACGATAATTTAATGTTAAAGTAATAATTAAAAAAAAATGAAATATGTGAACATGATCTAGACAGAATGCACTAGGGCTTACATATATTTTTTTTAATTTTTCTCGAAAAAATATATTTATTATTATTTTTCAAAAATGACCAATGAATATTTCAGTCGCATTTTGCACACATGTGTGTTCGTGCACCAAATCTTTTAATTTTTTACATAATTTGAAAAAATATCTTTCGAAGATGACGTGTTTATCTAGGGCTTGTGTATTTTTTCAATTTTGTCGGATGTGTATTTTGAATTTTATGGATTTATCTTTGAGCTCAATCAAAGTTGTTAGCATGGTTTTTTAGAGCAACTTTTAGTAGAAATTTAAAAACAAAAGACATATGAAAATAAAAATTCGTAAATTTTATCTATCTAGATAGAGGATTCGTTGACAAATCCAATGGTATCGAGTCCTCTTATTAATGAGCATTTAATGACATGGTTTAACTCTGTGGAAGGAAGATAAAAAAACCATTTTGTAGGGAAAAGGGCTATCAGCCTGTATTTTAATCCCTTGATCGAGCTATTTGCTCGATTGAGGTTTTTTAAATATCTCAATTGAGGGCTTAACAAACCCTCAATCGAGGGTTTAACAATACCTCGAACGGGGGTTTAAAAATACCTTGATCGAGGTGTTGTTAAACCCTCGATCGAGGTATTGCTCGATCGAGGGTCTGTCAAAAAGGCTCGATCGAGGGTTCGCGTGTGTAAAAAAAATCTATAAACATCGGGGCAAAACCGCGAAAGGAGTTGGAAACAATTAATGTTGCCAACTACCCTTCCCTCGTAAAAATATGAACAAACATTTATATAACTAGCAAACAAGAATTCACAAACAACAATTTACCTCATTGCTATTTTTTTCTCCATTAGAGCTTTGTCAATTTGAGCTTGTTGAATTAGAGATTTGTAATTTTCATATTGCTAAATTAGATCTCATTAGACATGTAAGATTTCTTTGTAGGCATAATTCAATATTTCATACTAACATTTTGTTGTTTGTTATAACAATTTGAAAACAAAATAGTATGTTTTCATTGTAAATTGATTCATGTAAGATTTCTTTGTAGGCATATTTGAAGATTTCACACTAACATATTGTTATTTGTTATAACATTTTGAAAAACAATTGTTTGTTTTCATTGTAGATTGATGGGGAATAAAAAAAAAGCAAAGAAAACATGCTAGACAACAAAATGCCAATGAAGAACGTGAGAAGAGTAGAAAATGAATGAGACAACAAAGAGCAAGGTTGAGAGAAGAAAAAGAAGCACATTTGGTGCAACAAATTCCAATGGAGCACAACCAAGGTAAATTATTGAATTACATGCTATCATAATTTAAATATCATGCTACATAATTTACAAAATTAGTAACAATGTTTCAATAAATTTAACTAAATTTCATAATTTAATTTGTTTCATATTTATTTGTAATGATATTCTTATTTATTTAATCAATTTGTTATTTAAATTTTAAAGTTTGCAACAATTTTTATGTTAAATAAACAATTTTCAAGTGGCTTTAAACAAATGTTAAATTAGAACAATTTTAAAATGAAATGGAACATGTAAATTTAGATTCTACTTTCATGTTAAGATATGAACATATTTTTAAAAATTTTCAAATTATTTCAAAGTTGCTAACAATTTTCAAATTATGCTTCAAAGTTGCTTTAACAATTTTCAAATTATTTCAAAGTTGCTAACAAATTTCAATTTTATTGTCCAACAATTTTCAAATGAAATTTGTACACAAGTAGATTCTATTTTCAAGTTAAAATGTATGTACATATTTATTATTTTCAAATTTATAAACTTTACTAACAATTTTCAATGTTATTAGAATAATTTTCAAATTAAATGTACACTTGGACATTATTTTCAAGTTAAATTGTACATATTTAACTAATTGCAATTTTTTAAGTTACTAACAATTTCAAATTAAATATAATTTCAATTCTTGTTTTGTTAGAAAATTCAATTTCGAAACAAATGAATGAATATTTTGAAATAAACATGTTGTGATAGTTATGTATTAGTTAGAATTTATTCAATTTGAAAACAAATGAATGAATATTTTCATAGTTATGGTGGTTGGCAGTATTTTCATAGTAATGAATGTTTGAATACAAATGAATGTTCAAAGAGCTATTTTATTATAATGTTTACATTAAAAAAATTTCATCAATCACATGTACTCTTATTTACATATAACATGACATATCACCATGATAAGATTAATGATTATAATCATATATTTTATTAGGACAAATTGGAAATAATTATTTGCAATTTTTGCAACCTTGCATTGATATGTGAAACATTATTGATAAAAAAATCCTTAAATTGCAACTTATGATAAAAATTACAATTTCTATAATTGTTTATTGTTGAAATTGCAAAATCATCAACTATTGAAATTCTAGGGTAGAAGTGTTGTACTCATTTATTCTTTGTGGTTATTTGCAACTTGTATTTTAAATATTTATTTGTTTATTTTATACCATAAAGTTAAAATAACATTTTTCTTGTAATGTATTTAAGTAAAATGGACATAAATTGCATAAAGAAAATTTGCCCACAATTATGTAATGTGATGATTATAAATGATATTATTTTTTATGCCCACAATAATTTTTATCAAGTTATTAATAATTATCTTGAGTTAAATATATATACTTGATTTTCAAACTTTACTAGAGTAATTATCAAACTAAATGTACAATTTCAAGTTGCATGTACATATTTAGTTGTTTTGAAATTAAGTTGTATAAACAATTTTATTTTTTTAATATATTTTCAATACTTGTACATTTTTCTCAAGTCACTAGCAATTTTCAATTTGTTAATTTACATGTACAACAAATTTCAAGTTACTAGCAATTTTAAAGTTAAATGTACAACTTGTATTTAACATGACATATCACCATGATAAGATTAATGATTATAATCATATATTTTGTTAAATGTAGAACTTGTATTTAACATGACATATCACCATGATAAGATTAATGATTAGAATCATATATTTTGTTAGGACAAATTGAAAATAATTAAATTTGCAATATTTGCAACCTTGCATTGATATGTGAAGCATTATTGATAAAAAATCATTAAATTGCAATTTTATGATAAAATTACAATTTCCATTTAATTGTCTATTGTTGAAATTACAAAATCATCAACTAATGAAAATGTTATTTTGCATTAAAAATAATGAATTTCTCCTCAATCATATCACTATGTAATGTTTTTAATTAAATATCGTATTCATCTCTAAATCAATGTTTTTTTCCCCACATTTATAGTATAATAGGTATGTTATCATGGGTAGAAAATCAATCTTAAATTTTTATTTCATATATATACAATATGGGATGCATGATGTTGTCCTTGAAATTCTAGGGTAGAAGTGTTGTAATTATTTATTTTTTGCATGGTGTTTTGCAACTTGTATTTTAAATATTTATTTATTTATAAATTATATCATAAAGTTAAAATAACATTTTTCTTGTAATGTTAAAGTAAAATTGACATAAATTGCATAAAGAAAATTTGCCTACAATTATATAATGTGATGATTATAAATGATATTAATTTGTATGCCCACAATAATTTTTATCAAGTTATTAATAATTATCTTGACTTAAATATATATAGTTGATTTTCAAGTTACTAGCAATTTTAAAGTTAAATGCACAAGTTGCTACCAATTTCAAGTTACAAGCAATGTCAAATTTTACTAGGAATTTCAAACTTTACTTCTAGAACAATTCTAAAGTTTAATTAAGTTAGCAATTACAAGCATCTGTTGCAAGTTGGGATCTGGGATTAATCCCTGTCCACTTAAATGTGGGAAGTACTTGGGCATAAGCCCTAAAATTCATTGTGAGGAGTACCACATGAACCCCAGAGTAGCTGGCGCATTGAGAGGACCTGCCAGCGAAAAGGGAAACGACCCCTACCTGATTGACTAGTTTTTCCCTATGAAATAAACCAAGAGCTGTCGTTTGTGGCTAAGCGGTTATCAGTTTTATCTGAGCCATGGAGTGAGGGGTACTACCCCAATACGCAAGCCGTCAGACAGCATTGGTGGCCGAGTGAAACACCTGAACTTTTAGGAAGCCGAACATACCTGAGGTCCATATCTATTTTCAGTTGAATTATTGTCGATCACTTTCGCACCATTTCACTAACACCTCGGGGTTTTGTTGTAACGGTTCATATCACTTGAACAATTTCAAATTTCAAGTTACTAGCAATTTCAATTTTTACTTAGAACAATTCTCAAGCTAAATGTATTAGTTGGAAAATTCAATTCACATGCAATTTTCAATTTTTCAATTTCCACATCAAATTTCAAGTTACTAGCAATTTTAAAGTTCAATGCATAACTATCAAGTAACCAATTTTTAGTTTGTTAATTTACATGTTATGTAGGGAGATATTATGGTCAGACATCACATCATGGTGATCAAGAAGCACATGACCCTATGCCCCCTCATGATCCTGATTAGCCATCACATGACACCTTTCCCTCTCACATTGAAAATATAATTGGGAGTTGCAGTGGGGTTGGAAGGGGTGAAAATTTTCTAGAGGATTGTGCAGTTGTTTTTGCACAAGAAGAGATTGGGAACTCAATCCCTGGTCGGAGAGTTAGAAAGCATGTCAATAACATAATCAATTCATATTTTGAACAACATTCAACGATGGCATAAGCTCAAATCCTACATGGGTTGATAAAACACAAAAAATTGAAATGTGCCACAAAGTTGTTAGGTTTTCAAGATATTAAAACAAAAAAGACATGCGAGAATGCAATAGAAAATGTAAGAACTGCATTATCTTCATTTGGAAAATCAAGAAACAATGATACCCGAGCTGCTCGTAAGGAAATTACAACGACTGTTGTGGCACAAAGCACCTCAAGAAATCGAATGGTATCAACAATGGCATCATTGCTCAATGTTTCAAAAACAACATTGCTCAAATATACTAAATTCAAGGTCCGGATAGATGAAAGTGATGAAGTTTCTTGTTGGGCTCTTATTTGTAGGGAACCCTATCGAGATAGGATGGCAGCGAGCATTAGAGAGAAGGTGATAGATTTTTGGGATAGTCATTCTCGTGCTATTCCAAATCGAAAGCATGTCTTGCGACAACGTTTATCCAGAGACATTTATCAGGAGCACTATAAAGCATGTGATGGAGATGATGGGAGTTGCACTTTACGAGGAATTCCAAGAAACCAATCCTGGTGTTCAAATAGCATTTAGCATGTTCAACAAATTGAAACTGTGGTATATTAGGCCGAATACGATTCGCGACACTTGTTGTTGTTGGTACCACGTTGAATTTCAACTATACTATGACACATTTCTGGATTTTTGCAAAAGGCACTGGAACGGTGTACTAGCTCCTCACACAGTGCAAGATTTTATTTGTATGATACTATGCAACAGGAATCCTGAACACGTGTTTTTCAATAAGAGGTGTGTAGGTGGGAGAAAATGCCATGAATGCGGTGATTTGATATTGTTCCATAGGAACTTTCCTATTGATCCAACACACCATGGATTGTCAGATATCACCGTTAGGTGGAAGAGGTACAAGTATGTCACCATGAATCCAACACCTTCTTCATCTGTGCCATCCAAGAGGATCGACTTGCTTGATGATGAGATTTCTATTTCAGATTTCATGGAGAAGTTTCAAAGTCAGATTTATAAATACATAAAGCACTCCCATAGGTCCAGGTGGCAAGCTTCAGAATTCAAGCATTCCCGTGAGGTATTTGAGCCAGGCACAATCTTATCAGTGGTAGACTTTGCGGAGAACTACACCTTTGCTCCTCAGAGAGAGATACAAAGTGAGTACTATCACTCTGACTAGGTGTCTATCTTCGTACATGTATTGTACAGACATGCTCAGGAAAACATTGATGGTAGGGATAGCACTCCCCAATCACATGAAGTGATCAAGGAGTACCATTTTTATGTTAGTGATGATCGTGAGCATGACACATTATTTGTTCAACACTGCTTTGGGTTGATTTATGATTCATTCAAGCAGAGAGGCGTATCATTTACTGAACACTGGATTTTGTTAGATGGGTGTGCAGGGCAATTCAAGTCGGCACGCTCATTTTATTGGTTGAGTCGCATGCACAAACAGACAGGAATCCGACACATCTGGAGCTTTTCTGAGATAGGGCATGGGAAGGGTGAAGATGATGGCGTAGATGCATGTGTGAAACGAGCACTTCGGAGGTACCAGATGAGTCATGGTGCAACCCGACTCAAATGCTTCGGAGGTACCAAATGAGTCATGGTTCAACCCGACTTTGACATCCTCCCATTTGTGGATCCCAATGACACCATCTCTCCTCCTCTGGCATTAATGTCACAAAATGTCACTGAGAGGCCCTACCCTCCTGTAGAGGGTCAACATCTCATCAATTGTCGATAACATCATTGACAAAGATCGTCGTGTGGGAGAATCCTCCCTCAAAGTGCTCACACATGAGCTCAACCACTCTCGTTGGGAAATGATGTCAGCGAGAGTGATCTATGGAACCTCATCATCATACGATCCCCCTAATGGGGCACCTGTGATTCAAACCAAAACACAAATGTTACTAAAAATATATATTATAACTTGCAGCTGAAATTCAATGCATTATATACTAAAAATTTACTGAAAATGTGCTAACATAAAATATGCACCTTATGCACTCGTGTCTTGTTGCACATCCTCCTCCTGGGGATCCACATGTATGTCGTCGGGATGAACCGACACACTACCTCTCCTACTGCTGCCACCAGTGGCAGCCGACCCTGGCCTGGCATCACTCCTCGGTGAATGGGAGCGTTGCCGATGGCCACCCTGTCGAGCGACGTCAGATCCTCTCGTTCTTCGCGGAGCACGAAGCACCGAATCTCTCTCTTCAGGACTATCAGCATCACATTTCAATTTCTAATTATAATTTTCTTTCAAATTCTATTCCAAATTTCACATTTCAATTTCAAATTTTCTCATTTCAATTTCAAATTCTATTCCAAATTTTACATTTCAATTTCAAATTCAAATTCAATTCAAATTTCAAATTCTATTCCAAATTTCAAATTTCAATTTCAATTTCAAATTCAATTCAAATTTCAAATTCTATTCCAAATTTCACATTTCAATTTCAATTTCAAATTCTATTCCAAATTTCACATTTCAATTTCAAATTCAAATTCAATTCCAAATTTCACATTTCAATTTCAAATTCAAATTCAATTCAAATTTCAAATTCTATTTCAAATTTCACATTTCAAATTCAAATTCAATTCAAATTCAAATTCAAATTCAAATTTCAATTTCAAATTTCAATTTCAAATTTCAAATTTCAAATTTAAATTTCAAATCCAATTCAAAATTCAATTTCAATTCCAATTCAAATTCAAAGCCACCACTGGACTAGAGTTTGCTCCTATTGATCATCAACCATTGAGTGAAAGGAAGGTTCCTACAATCATTGTTTTAGATTTTTGGATTCAATTTTGCAAGATTTATTTTTTCGGATTTGGTGTTTGATAGAGCTAAGCGAGTTATTTGAATTTTTGAGTGACCTAAATGAATATAGCCACAATGTTAATATTGACTTCTGGAAATGATCTATTAAGCAAGTTGCTTTAGTTTAGATGCCTAGTTCTGCATATATTTTGTTGGCATCTCATAATTTTACAGACGCCCCAGATTGATAAGTACAAATCCAACTCATGTCAATAGAGAACTTGGTGACAACATGGTCTTAGTAGCATGAAGGCATACAAATACATGGTTAGTTTTGCATTGGAATTTTCTAAGTAGGGTGTGTTTTCTATAGATTTATTTCATTTGAATATAAATGGTAGAGTAGTTTTTAATTATTTCAATTTCATTTGGTGGTGCAGTAAGAACCACCCCATCCACTAACCATTGGAAGGATAAATTATGAAGGGATGCATATGAAGGAGGAAAAACAAGTAGAGTTTCAGGAGCTAAAAGTCTGAGGCTTACATACGAGGCACGAATTTTTTTCTACTATGATTTTAAAGTTGTAGATTTCAAAATATAGAGAGTCGCCACATTCATGAGTATTCTCTCTTCCTATGTCTAGTTGTGATTTGAAAGATTATAAAAGAAAAATATGGATACAAGTCTTTATATCAACTTGTAATTCTACTATCGGGGTTTTCTGAAAAATTAAATCCATTTGAAATTCATGAGTGCATGATCTCTTGATGGGACATGTTTATAAAAGTAGACCAGTTTGGTTTAATAAAGTAGACCAAGTATTTTGTACCATCAATGAGAGGTGATACCCCATAAGGCAGAAAGCTATGAATCTGTTGAACCAAATCCAAATCCAAACCAAATTCTCACCAAAGAAATGCATGTATACAATCATATCACAAATCAAAAGGAAAAAGAAAGAATTAGAAGCTAACAGAGTAAGCAAATCTTAACTGACAAGAAAAAGACTCATACCTGGCGAAACTTCAGTTGACTGCTGAGAGGGTCAAATGGATTCAAAATTTGAAAAGAAAGATACAATCATGATCCTTAAGACGGACTATAGACAATGGTGTAAGAATCATACATTAATTACATGCACGAAAAAAGATGACAAATCTCTCCAATCAGTAATTGGAAATGGCATGTTGTTAAAAGAAAGATTAAACAAAATGCATTGTGCTTACCGTTGTAAAATCTATCCATAAATGAAGAAAAATAAGGTTGTACCATTGATTGGAAACTTCTTGAGGTAAGAATCCTCAATCCAATATGCGATCCTAGCATGAATTGTAAAATGATCAATATAGAAAAATTGAGATGAATTTATAGATGAATGATGTTCATTATGAATGGAATTGTTTGCTTCAGTAATTGTACCAAATGAATGAGAATCTAACGTCGTTGAAACTGAGGTGATTCATGCAATGAATTTTTTAAATTAAATGAGATGTCATTCGTCTTCATATTAAGCATGTTATCATTAAAAAGATTACAACCATTAACATGATTAGTTTCAGTAGAATATTTAGTCTCAAATAGTTTATCATTTAAACAATAAAATTCTCCATTGAATAAAAGTGGAGATGAATCAATAGGAGGCATTCCAAAAAATAAGTTCTTTGAAGCATTCTTTTCTTCCCATGTGGAAGACAATAAACCAACAGATTGATGAGAATAAGTTTTATTCTTTTCATCTTCTAAGCATAAGTTATTATCATCTTGCACCCTATTAAAATATGGCCAGTCAGGATGAAATTCTAAATGCTCTGAAATGATCACGTGAGAAGTACAACCCATTATATAGTTTATTAAATTTCAAAATAATAACAAATAAATTATTATTATTTGAAAATATGTTAATGAGGCAAATTAGCTTGACTAGTAATGAATGGATCGTGAGATTTTATAAAACAAATACCCAACATTTAACACCAATGCAATGCAAATAAAAAATATCTATTACTTCATACATTGTTGTACTTCTTAGGTATGCTAGACTTATTAATGCAAATAAAAAATATCTAGTATCAATGATTGTACTTCTTAGGTATGCTAGACTTATTAATGCAAATAAAAAATATCTAGTATCAATGATTGTACTTCTTAGGTATGCTAGACTTATTAATGATGAAACAAGTGCTCTAGTTTACTACAAAACCAGGGATTGGGAGTTTCAATTTCATACATGGTTTATGAGGATGCTCATTACATGGGAAATAACATCATATTTGTCATGACTTAATCACTTGTCCTTGCATATGGACCTTAGATTGAAAAAACATTGCTCAACTCTCATAGTTTTCCTCTAGAGCTAAATCATTTTGGGGTTAAGTGATTTGCAACCAAGTATTAGTATTAATAAACAAATTTGCATGAATCTATATTAATAAATCAAATATGTGTACAATAATCTAACATATATGATCTTGTCACAATAGGTCTCCATCACCAAGTCTTGGTCTCTCTATCCTTAGCCACATTGACAGAACTCCCTTGCAAATGACTCTCGACTTATCACTATGGTTGCTACATCTGAAAAATATATACATGCCACTTTTTAGGCAAATTTGAATTAGATTAGCCAAAAATACTCTATAAAGAAGATATCCAAGTACCAAAGGATATTGCATAAGCTCAACTCAAATTTCATCAACATAAGGGTGAGAACCATAGATTAAATGTGTACAATCCCACCATGCACCTATAGGCTTATAAATAATGCATACTTGTTGGAGAGATAGAGCATGGCCTTACAAGTGTCTACCTTGAAAAAATGTTGTTTGATATATGCCCGTCCACAATTTTTTGGGGCCATATTCAATTCCATTGCATTCATAAACATATAGGTATAACATAGTGTTTTTGGGGACACACTAAACTCGAATGATGCATTCAATGACAAAAAAATTAACAATTTCACAATTTAAATTTAATGATAAATGATGATGACATTAATCATAATCCAATTAAAAATATCACAACTTTTCTTAGTTTCAAAATAAAACACAATACATTTACAAACGTTACATAAAATCTTTCTAGAAGTATTCAAACAAAGTTCCAAAAGTGTTTCGAGTCATTTTGTTGATAACATAAAAGAATGTTAAATAATGAAAATTAGTGATTGGTGGAATATTATTTTGAGGGTTCAAATTTCAGACAAATAATAGGGTACAAGTGTACAAGTAAACTCTAGTTTTGAATCCAAAAGTGCAACAATGTCTTAGCAATGTAATTTCCATTTTCGATTTGAATAGAAGTTGCAATGTTCTTTAGGAGACAAAAAATATCATAAAAATAAAATATGCAATTAGAATCCATTCAACATGTGTTGCGATCATTTGCTATTGAATTGCTATTGATTGTAGGGTGAATCCACGAATGTATCCCTCTTTGACCACTAGTCCCAATATTTTTTAATAACAATCATAAAGCTATGGTCAAGGGACTTAAAGGATAGAAATAAAATAATATTCTTTCATTGTATTTTCCTTATTAATAATAAGGTTGACAAAGTAATGTTAGGTAATATGAGCTTGTTCTAAGAGGACCTATAGTCATCCATTGCCAATTTCCAAAGAGCATTTCCGTAAGTTTTATTTGTCTAGCCATTTTTATAATTTTTACATTTTAGAGATGTCCATATTTTTAAAAAGGTGTTTTTATTGTTGAATTGTAGTTTGTATTCCACAAAGATGGTGGAAAAATCTAATCCAAACATAGTTTAGTCTAGCAAAATGCATTTGTAGTGGCTTATATCATTCAAAGACATCATCTAATGACGTTAGGCCACCTGATGTTGGGAATTTTTCCAAGCTATCCATTATGGTTCCAGGCCAATTTATCTTCATTGATGCTCACATTGTGGACATACTTTTCATGGCCCGAGAGGGGATCCTATTTAGGACAATTTGGCAAGTTAGTTATGGTTATGGTTATGATTAATAATATATGATTATATATTATTAATATTCATTTTTTTATTTTTTATATTATATTATTAATATTAAATATTATTTTTTTTAAATAAATTAAGTAAAAAATAATAAATAATATATGATTATATATATTATTAATATTCATTTTTTAATTTTTTATATTATAATATTAATATTAATATATGATTTTTGTTTTGATCTTTTTGGCGTTCTCGAAGGATTGAAAAAAAATTGGCAGCATTTCTACTTGCAAATTCACATACCAAATAATTTTTAAACGAATAAATGCAAAATAAATTTAAAATCCTAAAAGTATTTCAAATTTAAAATAGTTTTGATTTTTGTTTTGAAATGGTTTTCTGTTTTAGGTTCAAATGGTTTTTTTTTTCAATCCTCTTGTCGTTCTCGGAGGATTGAAAAAAATGGCAAGCATTTATGGTTGTAAAATCACATTTTAAAATAGAACCGGTAGCATTTATGGGGTGAAATGCTATCGGTTTATTTAAAAACAAAAATAATTTAAACAAATAACTGACAAATATGTAAAACCCTAAACTATTTCAAATTTGGTTTTTGTTTTAGTTTGAAATGGGTTTTTGTTTTGATTTGAAATAGGTTTTTGTTTTGGTTAAATCAAATGGTTTTTTTTTCGATAAGTTTGGTTTCAATGGCAGTTTTCGGTTTCAATGGCGGTTTAGTTTCAATGCCTACATCCTAACCATTTCTAGAAAAACAAATTAAACCTAGATTTGATAAAAAAACACAAATTTATACATAAAATATGAAATAGATTTTTTTTAAAATCACAAAACAAATGGTAGATTTCTACCCACCTGGTGGAATAGATGACATGATGGCATTGTTGTGGGGAGGTGGCGTCAATGTGGGGAGGTATAGTCGGGCAGGTGCTCGGTCGAGGTCCCGGTCGCTGTTGCTCTGTCTCTGTCAAGGCACTGCACGAAAACAGGGTCGGCCGGGCCTTGTTTTTTTTTTTTTCTCTATCGCATTCCCTCAATCGAGCAAACCCTCGATCGAGGGTTTGCTCGATCGAGGATTTACTCGATTGAGGGTCTGTCAACCCACCGCACAATCGCCCGGACCCTGTTTTTTTTTTTTTTTTTTTTTTTTCTGACGGATCGAACAAACCCTCGATCGAGGGTCTAACCAAACCCTCGATCGTGGTTTTGCTCGATTGAGGGTTGGGTAGACCCTCGATCGAGGGTTTAAAACATCCTTGATCGAGGTATATTAAAGCCCTCGGTCGAGGTATTTTTAAACCCTCGATCGAGCATATAAAACCTCGATTGAGGGCTTGAAATTACCTCGATCGAGGGTCCGAAAAATTATTTTTCCCCTTGCGATCTGCCAAAAATGGTGAACCACATTCGTGGATTCACCCATATCCAACATCCGCGGGCATAATATAATGTCGGATATCTGACATCCATTGGCATAATATAATGTCAAATAGCTGACGACACTGGTCACTATTTGATAGACATCATCAGATATCCGAGGGATGTCGGATATCTGACCGACCCTTCTATCAATTTTTAAAAAATTCATCAAATTTCATAATTTTGAAGGTGAAATTCAACGACACAGTCCTTTTCGTCGGATGTTGTCGGATTTTGGGTTCAAATTCTGTAGTGACACTTTAAAATATCTTGGGTATCACCTTATTGTATGAAAATTTTCCGAATGAAAAATGTGTTAATATGTTCATAAAATTAACTTAAAAGCATAGATCATTCTATAAAATCAGAAAAAAAAAAGTTATTGGCTTACAATAGTGATCTATGATATTAAAATGCCATCCTAGCTCAAAACATAGTGATATGATTTTTTTTGCAACTATTAGCTTTGTGATTGTAGTGGCAATGCTCACCAAATGTTAGCTCCTATTACAATGCAAACATCAATTAAATGCCATACGTAACATGTCAAATAAATAATATTATAAATGAATCATAATACTTTTAATTATTTACATCAAAATTAAAAATAACAAAACAACATAGGATACACATAACATGTCAATTAAGTCATATCATAAATGGATCATTACCATTATCATAATTGAGAAAACTAAAAATAGAAAAACAACATAAGATGGAAAATAACTATATATATATATATATATATATATATATATATATATATATATATATATAATAAAAGCCTTGAATTGAGGGATAAGAACCCATAGTTCAATAATACATAGAATATTTAACACATACAACCCAATATATAATATTCCTTCAACCCCTTTTTTATTATATCAACATATCTTCTCCACAAATGTGTGTCACTACATAGATCAATTGTGGAAGCTTATACCAATTATTGTATTTTATATTCTATATCTATATTCTTATTTTCTATTTGTTCCCATGACTAGAAAAACATCTCTTGGGATTTTCATGATATATGGTTTTTTTTCACAAATAAGGGATTTACCTTCACGAAATATTTCTAGCCAAACTAATGGCATATTTAATAGATTGTCTATCTATTAGGTCTAGCTTGGGTGGTTAGGAGGGGATGTTGCTATCCTTTATACTATTAAAACATCAAGTTTATCACACCTCAATATTTTGTAAATAGTGATAGCTAATAATCGAAGGTCAACTAGGAGAGTCAACTATTGTAGATTGAGGTAGAGAAGGGAGATATGTTTGTGCACCCTAGAAATCAATGTTGACTATCTTCCTCATTCTAAGGAATCTAGTTGTACATTGGGATATATATAGATGACCTTATGGACCATCATATATATATGATGTTTTGAAGTTTTGTTGTTGTTGTATATTGTATCTTTAGTGATGCTCACTTGTGCTTCACTACTCCAACATTGTCTTTAGACATGACCACTTCTTGGAATTCATAACTCCACGTTTTAAAATATCCTAGCTCTCAAATGTTCTCTATGAACTACTGGCTTTATCTTGCACACAATCCTACTCATGAGAGGTCTTTAGTAGTTTGGATCCATGTTTTGACTTGAAGACTAAATCATGGTTTAGATTTGTATATGAGTTATAACTAGGAATCTATGGTTCTAAATGACCACAATTATATTACATGGGAACAATACATGGAAATGCTATTGAAGAGTAAAGTTCTTTGTCATTTTACAAAAACTACATAATTCCAAATGCATTTTACAAAAACTGTAATTCCAAATCATCGCGGTAATCAATAAAAAATCATCATCGTTAAATTATACAATTTTTATATTTATTTCCATACAAAACATTATAATTCCCAAATTTCCAATGACCATTTGTGTTTTTGTGTTAGGGAATTTCCAAAGAACACAGGCGCACATGATTTTGTTTAATTGAAAGTTCTACTTTGATTTTCACTTAAATTTTTGTATCTATTCCTGTGAAAACCATTTATATTTTCCTTTACTTAAAGTATGAAAGTTCCATTTCGAGTTCCCAAACATTGTTAGTGTGTGATCTTTTCCATGTTCATAGGTAGAGTTAGGAATATGATTTTTTTTTTTTGACAAAATGGATCATGACGAACATTTTTATCATGCTATAATTAAGCATATTTAATTTCACCACCATTGCATTAGACAATTGGTTGATAATGTGTCTCACAACATAGCAAACTACTGACATAATGACAAAACCACTTGGAAATGATAAATTTGTTAAGTTTAAAAATAAGTGATAACATCTTTGGTTGGGGATTGTGTTTCTATTATAGTGAAGTGTCCCTCTAGATTAATTATAGCTGTGCCTTTTGGCTTAGTTGTAGCCTAGAATTTTTCTATTGTGTTGATCCGCGTGCAGCCTCTCTTGCAAAAAAAATCCTCCTTGTAGCTAGCTGCAAATATGATGGCAATGTTGGGAACATTGCCACCACCTGGCTCTTGTTAATTAATATGGTTGTGTTAGTAACCATCTTTATCATCATATATTAATTTAATCATTAAAAACATAAATTTCGTATATAAAACATAAATTTTATATATAAAAATTATAGTTTATCAAATACAAGAGCCATAAGGTGGCAATGTCCCCAATTTTGCCACCTAGACTGGCTATAGATAGTTGCTATGAAAAAAGTAGAGCAAAGTAGAGCAGTTAACAATAAGTGTTTTTACTTAGTTCCCAACTATTATCAAGTTGATATGTCCAACTACTATCTAGTTATTGACAAGTGTACAAAGATGGCTCTTCTCAAATGGTGTGTCAAGGTGAAGTCCTATGGATTTGATTGCAAGGCATGTGAATTGACCACGCATAAATATATTCTATTCTTTTAGCTCAACCCTGAGTCAAGGATTCTGGAAATCCGCACCTATTCACAATAGAGTAAACAAAATATTGCGGGGGAGGACCTACAAACACATAGGGATGGGCATGCAAACCAACCATCGAAATATATTGCATTTTTTAAACTCAACTCTTAGTCAAGGATTCTGAAAATCTACACCTATTCACAATAGAGTAAATGAAAGATTGCAGGGAGGATGTATAAACACATAGCAATAATAATTCTTCTATACAACAAACTTGCACACAACCATGGAAAATTGCACAATCATTATGCCATCAATATCATAGAAATGATGAGATACCAATGGAAAATTGCACAGTCACTATGCTACCGTTATTATAGAAATGATGAATTGCTACCGTTATTATAGAAATGATGAGTTGCTTAAAATTGTTAAGCTATTGTACACATAATAACTCTTAGTAAGCAAAATCTTGTGGAGAGGACATAGAAACACATAGCCATGACAGTTATTTTAAAGAAACAAACTAACACACAACCATGCAAAATTTCATAGCCATTAGGTCATCAATATCATAGAAATGATGAGCTATCCCTGGAAAATTGCACAGTCGCTATGCCGGTGATATTATAGAAATGATGAGCTGCCTCTAAAACTGTTAAGCTACTATATACAGTTAATAGCAAGTTAGAGCTATTATCGTCTTATTGTCAAGTGCACAATCATGGCTCTTCTCAATTTCCTTGTGAATCTCAAGGCCTATGAACTTGATTGCACAGTATCCAAACCAACCACATAGAAATATATTGCATTTTTTAAACTCATGTCTCAGTCAAGGATTCTGAAAAACAACACCAATTCACACTAGAGGAGGCAAAAGCTTGGGTGGAAGATATACAGACTGATAGTCGTAGTAATTCTTCTACGGGGAAACCAACACGCAACCATGGGAATTTGCGTAGGCATTATGACACTGATATGTTAGAAATAATTGGCTACCTCTAAAACTGCTGGCTCAAAAAAGACAATCAATTTTTTAATGTCATTCAAGAAAGCACTTTTGACATGTCTACATGCTCAATTGATCAAGTCACTAACTGTTCTCAAGGGCCAGAAATCTTGAACAATGCAATGTGAACAGTAAGGAAAAAATCCATAAAGAGGATTTCTCCCCAAATAAACTATAAAGGAAAGTAATGACACCACATACCTGAAATGATTCAGTGAGCCCTGTAGGTGAAGAGTCGTCGGTGTTGCATCCGGGTTTACCCAGCCAAATGAAGAATAAAAGTTAGCAAATCTAATGGAGAACGAAGTAATATAGTTCATGAAGGCAAATATCAGGGGTCGAGCTTACCCAACATTGTGCCATGTAAAAGAAGGCGTTGGAATCACCCTTTCAAGCCTGTAACTCCATCTTACGTTTCTTACTTGTAAAAAAACGATATGAGAAATCAAAGATGGCATAAAACATTTAACTCATAGTCAAAGTAAACTATCACCATAATGCATTCTTAGCTTTCCCAGGTCTCGGTTCAATAATAGAATTCTAGAAGCATCGCAAAGGGATACCCACTATGTTTTAAGAAAAACCCAAAACTCTTTTGCACAAAGCAAAATCCTCGACAGCCAGAGCTAGACAGAAGTCGATGAAATGGGAAGTAAATCAATGAGAATCAACTGAAATAAACTGTCTCCTCGCGAAAGCTCCAATAATAAATGCAATATCTGAAAGTCTTCATTGTAGGCGAGGACTATCGAGACTCATTGTAGGCTAGGACTATCGAGCCTGCTGCAGGCCATTTAATGCAGCGGCAGCAGGCTGGTTGACCCTTCGATCTAAGCAGCCTGCTGCAGGTCATTTAATGTGGCGGCAGCAGGCCGGTTGACCCTTGGATCTAAGCAGGTTGAGATCCAACAGCCAACCGGCCTGCTGCCGCTGCATTAAATAACCTGCAGCAGGTTGAATAGTGTTCGCCCTCATTGTATGCCAGGTGGAAATGATCGATGTTGTGTCGTCGGGTAGTCACCCACTGCATCAAAATCTCGATACACAAGTGTTATTAATGAGTATGGTATATCAATGCATGGTAAGGTTGGAACATGTAGCTCCATATGCTGCACAATCTCCAAACCATAGCACACCGCTTCGGGGTGAACATTATCCAGCCTACCACAGGTCATTAATACTACTGTAGCAGGCTGGTTGGCCATTGGATCTCAAACAATTTGAGATCCAACTGCTAATTAGACTGTTGTGGCCGCATTAAATGACCTGCAACAAGCTACACAATATTCGCCGAAATGACAAGAAGAAGGCGCCCAACCCTCGTGGCAAAGCCTGAGCCAAACACACTCAGAAACCGCTCTCCCCATGGTACAAACTACTCTCCCCATTGTTTAATGCGGGTGAAGTCTGCCCACTGTCCCCTTAGGGAGGGAAACCAGAGGAGAACATCAGCAACCCGCCACCAGTCAACAGTTAAAAAAATGCCTTTTTTAAAATTTCGTTTAATTTAGCACCTACCAAATTATAGGAAACTATATAAGAAAAAAAATATTGTCCTTGGGCAGATTAATACGACTTATGGGTCTGGAAATAATAATAAAGAAATTATATATAGAATTGGATAAATGTCAGAAAAAAATATTTCCCATTTTAAAAAGCAAATCTAGTCTAATAATAAACAGTACCAACTCATGTTGAAAATACCTTATTTTTATTTTGAAAAAATGGAGATTAAACCTAGAAGCCAACACAGAAAACGGAAGCGTGATCCGAATAACTCGAAAAGCAACGAAGTCAAGTAAAAATGCACTCGCCAAATTTGACGATTTAAACAATTTTGTTGAATTTCACTCTACCATTCTTTTTACTTTTCAGGACGGGTGTGCCAAACTTAGAATTGTATTTGCAATCAAAATTCTTCCATTAAATTCCATCCCGGAATACATCCATCTAGAAGTACCATAAAAAACCTAACAAACTAAATTCCATACCGGAATACATCCATCTAGAAGTACCACAAAAAACCTAACAAACTAAATTCAATATCCATTAATTCGTTCTTTGAAACTGGAACCACGCCTATTTCCTTCAATTTATCCACGCCTTCTAGAAGCTATATAAATATCATAAGACGAAACGAACGACCGAAAACAGTCATAAGATTCTCATTCAAAGCCAAGCAGTCACAACGAAGCCGGCATCAGACAAATTGTATGGCGGACTGCCTGACTTTTCAAAGACCGGCTAAAACGGGCAACCGCTGATTTCAGCATTTGACTTGGAGTTTCGTGTATTTTGTTCCGGGATCGATCAATGTCCGGACATATATTCACTGTATATATCAAGGTAACATATCAATGCGTTGTGGAAGGAAATCAGAGGAAGGCGAGGCAGAAAAAATCGCGATCTTGCCAGGGCCGAGATCGCGGCAAAGACATGGTAAGATATCGAATTTTTATTCCACAAGCGGCCTTGAAGGTTTGAGAGCGTCTGTGCTCAGTCCTCTGCTAAAAGAGAATATGTCGCGATGCTAAAAGAGAATATGTCGCGAACAAGACTGGTGTGCCGGAGGCCATGGTGAGGTTGGTGAATTCGAAGAAGAGACGGATTCCGGTTGTGATTGGAGCCAGAGATCAGGGAACTGGGAAGAAAAACAGTGACGGAGGTATTGCCGGGGATTCGATCCTGCGATCTATGGAGAAAAGGGATAGCGTTAATCAAGAGCACAAGCATAATCAGAACCCTAAAGCTACTAAATTCAGAAGCCCCGTGTCCATGGATAATCGCGGGCACCGTAGCAGACCTGAGAGAGCTGTACAGGGATCAGATAGCTTCTACAGGAGCACCAAGCCAGCCATGGCTTCCGACGCCAGAGTGGGTGCAACTATTATGATCATGACGCTGCTCTGTTTGGTCTTCTACGGCCAGGTGTGTGCAATCCTCTTCACATGTGCATGGCTGTATCTTCTTCCAAAGTTCATAGAAAGCTCAGAAAAGACGAGAGAGATGAATAGGAATGATCATATGAAGATGGTGTATCTTCAATCGGGTGAGTACAAGAAGAAGGTGATCATGGATGGATTCCTGGACAGGAGACATAATTGATAAAGGTATTTGGTTACTGATAGAGACAACTGTTCAGAGAGATTTTTGTTGTGGAGGAAGGAAGGTGTTCAATAAGGGCGTCCAACCCAATAAGCAGCAGCTGCTGCATTCAACTGTTCATGGTGATAATATTCTATTAGAAGTCTTTGCCAATATGTTGATATTTTCTTACCATATGTTGATAATATTTTTTTATTATTAATTTTTTTTTTTAAATATAAGTTATATATAAAATTAAAAATTTCTTTAAATTCAATTACAATATATTAACATTTATTAAAATTAATTTTTTTTATTTAACTTTAAGAAAGGTAAGGAATCACTTGGTTTTCTTTAGAATCTTATTACTACTCTTGAAAATAGAGAATAAGTCCTACATCACAATAGTTATGATAAGTTAAAAGATTAGCAAAGTCAATATTGTAGCAAATATTTTGAAATTGCACTTTAATGTGGGTGTACATACAACATTTTATGAGAAAGTGATTTTCATTTTTAACCCTCTTAATATCACAAACATGGCATATTCTTTCATATTGTGACATTTTAGGAATTTTATAGTGCCTTGTTTCACTATAGAGCTCATGAGAATTTGATTTTATTTTAACAATGTTGATTTTCTTCTTTATGTTAATTAGAAAAATGAGATACTTTTGATCTTCTAGATTAGGGTTGATCACCTCCGTATAATACCTTAATTTTTTCTTATTCATTAAATCATTATCTCACCACAACTTCTCCTTAAATTTCTAGATTGTAATAATACTTTTAATAAATTATCACTATTATGCAAAGTGACATCTTCCTTGACTCCCCAATGATTTAACCAAGACGCGATGTCTTTATGACAACGACATAGTTGTAGCTTGTTTTGAATAGAGTGTAAATCAATCTTAGGAAGCTTCTTGTATCTCATGTTATTTATCTTTTTCTTATACATTAGGTACCTAGTCATAAACATGCTCTCAAGGGGAACAATACTTGTTTATATGATGAGGATATGATATGGTGTAGTTCCGTTAACTTTGAGATTATATGTTATAAAGCACTCTTGGATTTGTTCTATCCTTTGTTGGAGTATCAGTTGATAACTGCCACACCTCTGGGAATATAATGTGGACTAACCACCACCTTAGATAATTAGACCTTGTGCTTGGTTTCAAATGTTTACCAACAGTTGCAGGCTTTGGTGTAACAACAAACCTTACATGGTATCAAAGCTAAGGTCTCAGGTTCAATTCCCCCAAGCTATGACAGAGGGGAGGGGTGGATGTTGGAGTATCAGTTGATAACCTCCACACCTCTGAGAATATAATGTGGACTAAATTCCACCCTGGATAATCATACCTTTTGCTTGGTTTCAAATTTTCGTCAATTTGAAACAAGCACAAGGTCTGATTATCTAGTGTGGTGGTTAGTCCACATTATATTCCGAAAATTGCGACGGTTATCAACCGATACTCCAACACCCCCCTCCGACATACCTCAGTGGTATTGAACCTGAGACCTCATATTTGATACAATGTAAGGTTTTTTGTTACACCAAAACTTGGAGATGTTTATGAACATTTGAAACCAAGAATAAGGTCTAATTATCTAGGGTGGCGATTAGTCCACATTATATTCACATAGGTGCGGAGGCTATCAACCAATACTCGAAATACCCCCTCTGGCGTAGCTTGGGAAAATTGAACCTAATACCTCGGCTCTGATACCATGTAAGGCTTGTCGTTACACCAAAACCTGCAGATGTTGATGAACATTTAAAACCAAGCACACTGTCTGATTATCTAGGGTGGTGGTTAGTCAACATTATATTTCCATAGGCGTGGCAGTTATCAACCGATACTCCAATAAAGGATAGAGAAAATCCAAGAGTGCTTTATAACATATAATCTCAAAGTTAAAGGAACTAGAATATATCATATCCTCCTCATATAAACAAGCATTTTACCCCTTGAGAGCATGTTTATGAATAGGTACCTAATGTATAAGAACAAGATAAATAACATGGAATACAAGAAGCTTACTAAGATTTATTTACACTCTAGTCAAAACAACCTACAACTATGTGATGTCGTCATAAATACATTGTGTCTTCATTAAATCATTGGGGACTTGAGGAAGATGTCATTTTGCATAATAGTGATAATATTAAGTGATGCAAATGCAATAGCCCTAACATCGCAGGACGTGAAGTAGTTATTCTTATTTGAGTTTCATCTATAAAATTTTAAACAACAAAGCATTACAGAACTTAGAGAGATTTGACATATACAAGGAGAGTATCCATGGGACAATTTTCAACAATTTATAGATTTATAGGCCAAAATATCATTCCCTATGCATGAATTCCATCACAAGGAATGGTTTATCCAAGGCCTATTATCATTGACTAGAATTCCAATATCACAACAGGTTGTTGCTTCACCTTGAGCTGCTTTAGAACAAGAAATGAATATTGAATCAATGATTAACTATTTGATTGGCACATTGATAGGACAATCATATTCTAATGGAGATATATTGCAGGTACATAATAAAAATGTTGCTTTAATTGAAAATATTCCGGATTTGTATTTACCTAATCCAAACTAGGCACAAGTGTGGTGCAAAATATCTATGTCAGAAGGCCATCACACATCCAAATGTCCTAGGATGAGGGGAGGAATAACCCCACTAGGAGGATATTTTACTGGTGGATCAAGTGCAACCATTGTGCAAGTAGTTGCAGCAAACCCATTCAATACAACTGGTCACACAACCTATCCAGATCCTCATCGATCTTCACTGAATAAATGTTGTGAGATATGTAAAATATTTGGACATCCATTGCGTCTATATTTGAATTTACAAAAGTACTCCTCTATACCAAATAAAGTGTTTTGTGAATTTTGTGGGTCTACAACACATATTATATATAAGTTCATATCTCTATACGCTTTGACAGAATGGTTGGATTAATCCATATACCAAGTATTAGATCGACTACGAGAGAGCGTAAGTAGAGGAAGACATAGAAGAGGATTTAGAGTTGGTAGAGGAGGTGGGTATAAGGGACCAATTCGTTGCTACACCTATAAAAAAATTGGACATCGAGCATGAGATTGCAACCTCCCCAACAGGCCATGGTGCAACTATCATAGAAAGGACACACACAATATTGAAGAATGCCTAGATTTTATTTCAAAATGGGAAGATCATGCAAGGAAACCAATGAATTTGACCAACTTTGAGCCATATACAATAATAGTCCAATAGGATTTTCCATTATCCATGGAGGCACTAAAACAAGTGCATATTTGAATTGTGAAGAGTCCTCCAACATTAAGAAAGTATTTCTACGAACAACAAAGTATGGTCCATTCCATTATAAAGTAATTTTCAGGGATTCCATTGAATTTTTTCAAGTATGCGGACCTTTCTAGGAAAAGATATTTCCAAACCATCCTAAAACGCTAGGACAGGTGAGGCATTAAGAGGATGTTAAGCAACAAATTTCCAAAAAGAGCACGAAAAGATCATAAATAGACCAAAAAGAGTACACCATGCCTTAATAATGAAGAAAAGAGATGAATATAAAGCCTCTTTGAGGGGGAAACCTCCTTATACAATTTAGTGAGTACACAAGACAAGACATGACCATATAAGATGATCCAAATGAAAAGGCATCCTTCCTATATATAGGATACCAAGAGGTACAATTCCAACTAACCGACCCAATCCGACGTAACTAATATAACCATACTAATGATAATTACAACTAATGGACCAAGCCAATGTCAAAACTAATGTAATGTGACCAATATAAGGGGAAATGTGCCCACATTTAGGGCTTAACATGACCCTCCCCTTCAGACAAGTGTTTTCCTCAAAACTTGGTTAGTTGTGGATGCTTCTCTATGAAGAACTCATATTCCCATGTCGAATCTTCAATTGGTAAGTTCTTCCACTTAATGAGGTAATTTGTAATAGCTCCCGATTATGTAGCTGCGTGCTCCTTGTGTAAGTGATTTTTTCATGTTCCAATATGGATTTTATTTCTTCATCAAGCTCTAGTAGGATTGTTTGAATGGGAATATTGCCTTTGATTACCTTCTTTAATCAAGACACATGGAAAATTGGATGTACCCTTGAAGATGAAGGGAGCTCCAATTTGTATGCCATACTAGTGATATTCTGCAACACTTTATAAGGACCATAGTACTTGGGTGATAATTTATTGTCCATATTTACACTAGTACAAAATGAGAGATAAGTGACTAGGCGACTAAAAACGTTAGTCACCACTATTTTTTCAAGGGATAAATGACTAAATTTGAGCAATTTTAAATAAGCCAGCTAAAAATGACTAAGATAAACGACTAATTTAGTCATGGGATAAAATATATGACTAGCTAACAAGTGACTAATATAAAAATGACTAACATAAATGACTAATTTAGTCATGGGAATATAAATATGACTAGCTAACAACGATTAATGTGAATTAGTCATTTATGTTAGTCATTTTTAGTTGTGTCACACTAGCAATGGAGAATTACAATTTTAATAATGAATTTGTACAATATTTTACTAAATTTTAACAATGTAGATGGATTTAGAAATCTTAGTATGGAGGTCATGGTCCATGTGTGTGGTCCCAAACCACCACATTGGCCCTCCATAAGGGATATTTGGCTTGGAAGTGGGATGTGGTGCTCATTTTGAAGTTCAAAACACTAGATATGGTTTCTAACACCATAGGAAAATGATCTAAAATTCTAGTATGCTCAACCCAGGGCTTGTAATTGACATTGTCCAAGAATTCTAGCAATTGAATTGGCACTTTCATATTTTGAGGGGGATTTACCCAAACTAGCGTGGCCTTAATAAATTCACTATGAGCGTGGCCTTGAAGAATTCACAATAAGCACCTTCTCACTAAACTATGTTAGCCACACGAAGAATATGAATGCAACCAATCCTCTTTTAAATACATAAGTTTGTAGTGCAGAACATTGATGAAAGCCAACAAAACACCTTCTTAGCTTATTTTTTTATTCATTGCTGATAAAAAAACATATAGTCCTCAGTGCTAAAAAGCAGAGCAAAATGCATATATCTCCTTCTTAGACTATTTATCAACACAAGAGATCAATAATTAGGATAAATAAGAAAATTTGGTTAATAATCAACAACTCATCTATGCTTCAATGTCCCTTACAACATTTCCTTTTATTAAGCAATGATAATTATACACAATTTTGAAATTTCCATTTGATGGGTGGATGGGATGTGAATTTCTAGGCCTGGTCATGGCATTTCATAATTCCTCATACAAATCCAACATCCATAGTTAATAATGTTTCGAAGTACTTTTAGACTTAGGCTCCCAAGAAAAATGGTTCTTATATTTTGTGATACAAGGACCTCCTTGAAGGCATTATTCCCTAATGTGAAAATTCCACGTTTTAGAACTTGGAGTAGTCATGTTTTACAACTTGGAGCTAACATTATCATGGTGGTGTGGCAACATGTGGGATTACCACACGATCCTTAAGTAATTCTCCCTTGTTCCTTGATCCATGTGAATTACCCTTGCCTTTCATCGTCGACCAAATGTGATGTATGATTTGCTTTGATTTGATATTTATATACATGGGGGTTCTTAGAACCACACAAAGCATAAATTTGTATACGATCACATCCAATTCAATGCGATTAAAATGTCCATATCTTATTTCACCATTTTTACTTTCGTAATATTATCCCTTCGATAGATCCTCCAAGTTGCATCATGTGCGTCATCATAGTGTGGTTGAGTTGAGTATTGGATATTTGTTGTCTTTCCCTCTGAGCATCATCATGTCGTGAAGGTGGTTTAATTTTTTTCAGCTCATCGTATTGATTGCGTTCATATTTTGTTTGAACAAAAGCATCATCCTTTGACCCTCTCGACAGTCTATTAAAGTTTCGAGAAGTCCATGTATTTTGCATCATGTTAGATAAAAATTGTCAATTTCACAACCTCCATTAATTCTCCATATGCATCCATTCATCATGGTTCTCCTCACACTTGATTTAAGAAAGTTCTAAAGTACCTCGGGTCCCTCCTCTACGAAAAATCACCAATATCCTCCATTTTGAAAAGAAAAAAAAACTCCATTTTTGTAATATATATATATATATATATATATATCATTCCTCCTCCGTGTATAATATTACATATAATTTAATACATAGTTTATAGTTTAATAATATATACAATTTAATATATAACGTTATAATATATATATATATATATATATATATATATATATATATTTTTTTTTTCTATGTGGTTCACTTTAATCGGCTTAGCCGACCGCTACATCCACGAAATAATTTCCGACGGACCCGCCCCGAAGGGGTTTCCGCCCTGCGGCCGCTGCGTGCCTAACCCCAAGAGGATCTATGAGGATGGATCCCGTGACCTCACATGCTGGGAGGCCTAACTTCCGAGAACTCAACCGATCGAGCTAACTCTTGGGGCTCAGGGTTATAATATATTTATAATATACTATGTAATATTAATATAATATTGCATGTAATATAGATGTGCAGTATTTATATGTGTATGCTTAGGTGAGTATTACAAAAGAAATATTAACTTAAGAGTTCACATTGTGATCTGTGTTTTGCATTCTTGTATGAGTAGGTGTGCACTTTATTAAGAACATCAAGAATTGCAAAGAGATTCTTAATTCATAATGTGTACTTACATATTTTGAAGTATGAGGTGAATACTTTTGCAACAACACTGTGAATGGTTCAATATGGAGGTTTTAGCAAAGAAACTTGGTGATGCTATTGTTTCCTTTGAGAATATATATTATGGAAAATGTCCCATGTTCAAAGAATCAACTACAAGAGACCTTAGTGTATTGTTCCGTCTAATGTTTCCTCACCTTAGTTGTGGATTTATAGAAATATGATTCAAACTCCGAATCTTTTGAAAAATTGCTAAGTGTCAAAATCTAAACTATCAAGGAGGTTGAGAAAAGGTTTTAAAAAGATGTATCACAAGCTCTTAAAAGTGGTTTTTGAGGCTACAACTAGTTTAGGATGCTCAAAGACATCCTTTCAAAATGTTTTTTCACATCCCTAAATTCATTAAGGGCTACCAAGTGTCAATTGTTCGGCCATTTCAAAGGTATAAAGGTTCATTAAACTCCTTGATTTTCTAAGCTCCAAAATCAATGTGATAAACCCACATGTCTAGTACATAAATCAATGTTCTATGTTCAAAGAATCAACTACAAGAGACCTTAGTGTATTGATACACTTAATGTTTCCTCACTGTAATTGTGGATTTATATAAATACTATTAAAGCTATGAATCCTTTGAATAATTACCGAATGTCAACATCAAAACTATTTAGGAGGTTGAGAAAATGTTTTAAAAATACTTGTATCACAACGTCATACCATACCTATTGAATATGTCGCAGGTTTACTAAGACAGTGTCACAAGTTTGCATAGTGTCCTTTTGTTGCTTGAAGGATATCTATTTGCATGGTTGTAGCATTTCAAATACCAAATCCTTAACTTCAAAGTGCCTTTCATTACGATGTTGATTTGCTTGTTGTTTCACCTTGTTTTGTGCTAACACCAAGTTGTCCTTCAATAGTTGGAGAACCTCTTTTTGGTACTTGATGCATTCCTCAACTTCTTGAAACATAAGGTTTCCTCTATGGAGGATGATACCTACACTTATCTATTGATAGATAACATTAACCTAATGAGCCGTAAAAGAATTGTCAACAACATGGACTTTCTCCACAACATTAAGATGGCTAGAGGATGGATCAACATTGCCTACTTCTTAGAGGATTGGGAGGTGGAGGCCCCTCTTCTTATTACTCAATTAAGTGATCAAATTTGAGCTTAAGCTTAGTATTTCTTTTACTCTTAAAAAACATTTTAGTCTGACTAGGTATATAAAACTTGTAAAAAATTGGTTTTAACTTGGGCAATGAAAATATTATTTTTTAATTTAAATTGTATTTTGATTATTAAATTTTTAATTTATAAATAAACAACAAATCAATATAACATATATTATATTATATCAATAAATAAATAGATAACAAACAATATTATATACTTCGGTTGAAAAAAAAAACAATATTATATATTATATATATTTAAAATAAATATAGTATTCTATATAATATTTATAAAAAGCGAAACAATACATACAACACAAAACAAAACAAACCTTACCAAAACAAACATTGCATTCCACATGAAGTATCCTTACCTCCCAACTTTAAAAAAAAAAACTTTTCGATCTCCTTCCCAACTTTCCAACCTCCTGCGCAAATCTCCCACTAATTTTTCCCTCCTCGTCTATGACAAAATTTCGGAGCTAAACGTGTTCATTTGGAATGATATGATTAAAGGATATGCCAGAAAAGAGATCTGCAGTGAAATGAAACATTTTCTTTGTGTGATCAAATGCAACATATGTATATCTGGATCAATAAGTTTACCTTTTCCTGCGTTCTTGTCGTTTGCATAGATTGGTCACAGGGGAAGGATATTCGTGAACATATTGTTGGATGTTGAATAGAGTTGGATATCCATTTGGGTAGTGCTCTTATATCAATGTATGGAAAATGTGGTTGTGTGAAGGATGCACGCGATGTGTTTGACAAAATATCTCAGAGGGATATTGTTTCATGGAATTCCATGGTTGCAGTCTACGCTCAGAGTGGGTTTTCAGTTGAGGCCTTGGAATTCTTTTGTGAAATGGAGTCTGCTGGTCTGCAACAAGGTCATGAGATTGAGAGGCAATGAGGATGGATTTTCTAACAACTGTAAAGAATTTTCAAAATGTTCACCAAACCAATCATCCTTTCCCATCTTCCCTGCCAAATCCCACTTCCATATATCCTCTTTCCTTCTTATTTCAATGCCATGCAAGATCTACTACTTTCCCCACTATCTCAGCCACCACTGATTTACCCAATTCCCCAATTTTCAGTTTCAGCAGAGTCCACTCATCATCCCTAGTTCAATCTCTCTATAACAGAGGTCAGAGGTTTCAATCCTTAAGAGCACAAATAGACGACAACAACCCTTCGACCCTCAATGATGATGAATGTTAAAATCCCTCCAACAACCATCCACTACCAAGAAAGATGACCGGTGAAATGATCCCAACTTAGGGGTGGAAAACCCACAAAATGGAGAATCCAATAGCTCACCTCATAGTGTTGGTGGTTCCAACTCAGCCGGGAATGGTCATGTTTATGCTATTATTTTGATGAATGGGGGGAGACGACTAACCCAAATGACGAGTCAACACAGAGAAGGCTGCCTGATGCAAACCCACCTTCATTGGAAGACAATGAATGGGGTGCAACAAGGGACCTGCCACCTAAGGAACGTGATAGCAGTGTTGAAGACAGTGGGCTTGCAGAGCTCAAGTGATGCTTGGTGGATTATTTATTTGGAACTGAGTATGGGCTGAGAGCTAGGAATTAGATCATGGCTGAAATTGGGGAGTTGATTTCTTAGCTTGAAGCTCAGAATCCCACCCCTGTTCCAACTGAAGCACCCTCTCTATGGCAAGTGGGTTTTATTGTAAATGTCATTTTTTGACCTATTGCCACTAATAGCAGCATGCACCTTTCCATTTGTGAATATTGAGAAAATATGCCAAGAAATCGATATAGGCTCACTATAAAGAATTATGCTTCTTACAGTGGCCCACTTGGCACTCTCTCTTTAAAATATCCAGGAAATTGATCTCCTGCAAGCAATGCACCCATGTCTGATGATGCCATCTTCCTATAAAAAAGGCTCTGGAACATATTTATATAATTAATGTGTTACATCTATGTTGCAGGTTAAACTTGGCCAGTTAGGTCCATATGATCTAGGATTTGCTGACTCTGTTTCAGTCGAAGAAATTGGTGGTGTTAGAGTAAGGCCTTTTTCACTTTCTTGGATAGAAAATTTGTTATATATTTTGACAATTTGATCATATTAAGTGTCCCATGTTTTGGGTCTTACAATAATGAATTGTTAATTTAAGAGCTATTTTGACATCATTCCTAGCATGCTGTAGGTAACTATTGTGAAAAATAAAGGTGGAAACTTGGTGTCAACAGTGGCACTCTGTGGAAGTACATATAGTATATTGAATGACCTTGAGAGAGCGGTTGATGATGGGGTAAACAACTACAAGGTATTTTCTTGGAGTTTCCTATCAATGTATAATGATTTTTCCACTAGGAGTGGCCTATCCTACTAAATATTGATTCAATCCTATATTTTATCGCTATCTACATTTCATGTGTTTTTGGGGATTTTCTAACCTATATATTGCTTCAGGCCATGTGCAGAGATAGTCGTATTCTCCCCAGAGCTGGTGCAACTGAAATTGAACTAGCAAGAAGACTTAAGGATTTTTCCTAAAAAGAGACAAAAGGTATATGATATTGACATAAATTGTTTTCATAGGGTTGACAGAGTTAGATCACATAGGTTTTCCTCTCCTGTCTATTTAGGTAGTGACTAGTAAAAAAGTGTTCCTCTATTGTAATTACTTAGTTAGAGTCATTTTAAGTCATTCAATCTTCAATTTGAAAGAAATGTGATAGGTTCCAAATCTAATGATAGGATTTGTTAGCATGGATAAATCATAAATATTGTTTGTTTTTCTGCTTGATGTTTCATGTAGAGGCAGACGCTTCAGCTGAAAATTTTACAAGATGATCAAACTATGGGCTCCCATACCTATGAGATATATCATTATACGTTTATACCATTGTTGCACAATAAAGAGTTTCCTCTGAGTAGTGGCTTCTTTCCTTCTAATAGAACCCCAAGGTTTTTAACTACAAGGCAAATAAAATTGTTGATCATAGTATGCGTCTTCTTTCTACGTGTGTCTTAACCTTGTAGAGTGTTGACTTGAGGCATTTGTTTTGATTAATTAATTATCCAGAGCCTTGACAAAGTTGCATCCCACAAGGAACAAGGATTGTACTCGTCAATGCAGTTTTGGGGTTGTGAACATGGTGATGAGAACCCTCCATACCTCACAACCATAAAGAAGAGAAGATGACACAAAGTGTGGAAGATGCAGATTTTAGCTTTTGTATATTCTAAAATTGAAGTTGGCAGGATTTCCCATCCATGGTTGATCGCACTGTGTATCCCTTAATCTTGGTTTTGCTTTTGTAATCAAGCTAAATGATGGAAGAGATGCATCTTCCTCTTTGAGTATCATTTGATTGTCATCTAATATTGCACAAGTTATCCACATACTATTGGTAGATGAGGGATTTTATAGTGATTTGGAAAAGGGAAGATGATATCATGGTCTTTTGACCTCTTTATATTACTTTTTATAACATCTGGTGCCACTAGTTATAAGCTGTGGAATCTCCTCTTGTCAGCTTTTACTTCATTGACAAATTTATACCATAGGAAGTTGATTTAGAGCATCATTTCCTTCAGATCAATGGATTTACAAGTCTTGTTTTTTTATATTGTAATAGATGAACATTTTAATGGAAAGTTATAGATTCCATTGTTTCTTTCAAGAATTTACAGGATGAGCGAGTACCTTCATTTATAAAAGTGCTGCATGGGCCACTTTTTTATAATGGATCTCTATATCTACTTAAGCACTCATTTTTAAGCAGAAAGTAGACACATGAGAAAGCATTTGTGTTTCTTCCTTGTAGCAATTCTACAGTTGGCTAGTCACATTGCCTACAATTTTCATTTGCCCAAAAATATTATTGATATTTATTATTGACTCATCAACCAGACATGACATAGAGTGCTACATTGAATCTATATACATTTCTCTTTGTAGGTCTAAACACAATATTTATTGGAAGATGCCTTAACTATCATGAGAACAAAGATAGATGCTCTTTCCTCTATCATGAAATGAGAAGATTAGCCACTACCTTCTTGTACAGGACAAATGTTCTTGGCTCATTTTGTTAAGAATTTATTCCTGCAAATAATTACCTCTCTACTCCGAAGTTGGTTGTCTCCACTATGTTAACTGCATTTATTGGTTGCTCATATCTATGGATGGACAAAATTGTGAAAATCCTCACAACAGATCTAAGAGATGATGTATACCTCACAAGAGTAATTATGATTAAGCAGGAAAATAGAAGAAGAGTGAACAATACAGTATAATGAGCAACATAATAATATGGTACAGTAGAACTCGGATAGAAGCAATAATACTTCACACACACTAATTAATTAATCACAGTATGGACAAAAAAATAGTACAATGGTAGAGGATTCGAATGCCTAAGGTGGAAATTCGAATTATCCTCTCAAAGTGATCATAATATCAATAGAGTGTCATCAAAGCACAGCTAGGTGTCCTCATGATCATCGGAGCACAACTGGAAGTCTTCATCATCATCAATGGAATCATCAATGCTCAAGTAACTGTCAACCATCGGTCAAACTAACTCTGGTAGGTGTAACTGAGTGTAACTGAGTGTAACTCAGTGTAACTAAGTGTAACTGACTGTAACTAACTATAACTGAGTGTAACTGAGTGTAACTAAGTGTAATTGAGTGTAAACCGAAGACAACTAGATTGGTAGGTGAAGAAGGGTGAGTTGCTCCCTAAAATCAAGGAATAAGGGTGCATTAAGAAACTGGAGGGATAAAATTGAATAGTGAGAAGCTCCTGGGGGCTGGCTAATTGAGGGCTAGGTGCTAGACTAATGACTGGGATGCATGCAAACCCTAAAAGTGCTTGCATGAATGACAATGTAAATGATCAAAATACTGGTGGGACTAGGATTGAGTATAGGAATATCCTAATAGCCCCCCTTAATCCATCCTGGGACCTGGTAACTAAGACCAAAGGTCACCCAATACAATGAATAATAACAATCAATAAACCAAGGAAGCGGGAAAATTTCATGGGAAACATACCCCCTCCTCAAAAAATAGACTGTAAGGCACACACAAAAATAAATGCTCCAAACTCAAGTAGGTGTGTTGCTTGGTCATATGTCTGGAGGTATCTTCTTCTTGGGAAGAAGTGGATCATGCTCAAAAAGCATGTGTTTGTACTTTCTCTTCAGTTCGAATGTGATGAGAACAAATCCAACAATATGAGAATGATCCTTGAACCTGTGATTCGAATCAGCTAAGGTAGGATCAAATCTGTGAAAGTGCATATAGTCTTTTGTCTTCTCCTTTGAACCACCATGGGTGAGATTATGCCAAAAAGAACTATTACATGTTTGCTTGAAATCAAAATCAGATTTAAGACTTTCAAAATAGTTTCTTGAGATCTCCTTTGAACCAGCAGGGGTGAGATCAAAACTATCATACACATGAGAAATTATCCCAAGCAGTAATTGCTTAGAACCCAAATTAGATACAAGACTTGAATCATGGTTTCTTGAGACCTCCTTTGAACCAACAGGGGTGAGATCAAAACCATGAGATGCATGAGAAATCTTCCCAAGCGAATGGCAATTGCCATATTCTTCAATGACCTTCTAAAAGCATGGAATTATGATCATATAGTAGTATAAAAGAGGAGATAGCTGGAGAGGAGCGAATGCATTACCTTCAATAGTTGTTTTGACCTCTGAAATAATCATGTGATCATGATGCAAACCAACAGAATCTGGTGCAAGAGAGGATTTAGGACCTTCTATAATATCTAGAGTGTGAGCTGGCACAGAAAGAGAACAAAGGTTGAGCATGAGTGTAGAATCTGCAAGTTCTTTGTCAACAACTTCAATATGAGATGATACTAGTGCATGATCTGAGAGACCATCAAGAGGAGCGAATGCATCACTTTGTTTGCTTTCGAATGGGTTGGGACCAAGTCCTTCATTCTCTCTGCCAAATTTTCCATCCAGGTGAGCCCATATCTCTTTTGGAGTCCATAACTCCTTTGGAGTTTCAACACCATTACGGTATTTGAATTGGAATCTCTGGCATGCAAACAAAGAAAACATTATTGCTTCAAAGTGCATGTCACCTTTATTTAACCAGTCAATCTTCTCTTCAGGGGATTCAAACTCTCTTTCAAAATAACAATCGAAAAGATCATGGATCTTCAAGTTTGCTATCATTCTTGGTTTCCATTCATCATAGTTGAGTGGATCAAGAGGAGTAATTCCTTATGAATACATAGAAGCTATAGAAGACCTGCAAAAACAATATAGAATATTTGCAACTGCTACTGCTGCAAGATGTAGACACTGCTGCAACTGTTGCACTTGAAATCTTGGTAATAACCTACAAAAAACTCTCAAGAATGGAGACAAACAATACTCTCAACATGCTCTGATACCATGTGAAAATCCTCACAGCATATCTAAGAGATGATGTATACCTCACAAGAGTAATTATGATTAAGCAAGAAAATAGAAGAAGAGTGAACAATACAGTATAATGAGCAACAGAATAATATGGTACAGTAGAACTCGGATAGAAGCAATAATACTTCACACACACTAATTAATTAATCACAATATGGATAAATAAATAGTACAATGGTAGAGAGGATTCAAATGCCTAAGGTGGCAATTCGAATTAGCCTCTCAGAGTGATCATAAGATCATAGAGTGTCATCAGTGCACAAATAGGTGTCCTCATGATCATCGGAGCACAACTGGAAGTCTTCATCATCATCAGTGGAGTCATCAATACTCAAGTAACTATCAACCATCAGTCAAACTAACTCTGGTAGGTGTAACTGAGTGTAACTCAGTCACTCAGTGTAATTGACTGTAACTGACTGTAACTGAGTGTAACTAAGTGTAAATGAGTGTAAACTGAAGACAACTGGACTGGTAGGTGAAGAAGGGCGAGTTGCTCCCTAAAATCAAGGAAGAAGGGAGAGTTGCTCCCTAAAATCAAGGAAGAAGGGTGCATTAAGCAACTGGAGGGCTAAAAATGAATAGTGAGAAGCTCCTGGGGGCTGGCTAACTGAGGGCTAGGTGTTGGATTGATGACTGGGATGCATGCAAACCCTAGAATGCATGCAAACCCTAAAAGTGCATGCATCACTTACAATGTAAATGATCAAAATACTGGTGGGACTAGGATGGAGTATAGGAATATCCTAACAAAACTTGCCTCTCGGGATTTAATGATATTCAGAGGTCTACAAAACCATTTAAATAGCATTTTTTTATTCTTGAATAGAGCAATTCCCTTTGTCCTAGGATATCCTTGCATGTTTACGATCCCAATCCTAGCTTTTAATTCAAGCTCTTCTTCCGAGGCCTGATATAGTCTGCCAATAATTTCCCTATTCCAATTTATGACATTTGATGGAGAAAGTCATATGGTGAAACTTGAAGGTTGATGAATCATTTGATGACTATGTTATAAGTTATGGCTACTAGATGATTTATGTTATATGTGTACTAAATGGTTAGATCTATGTATTCATATTTACTACAACTAAATTGGCATTATGCATGGTTTTTTTATGATATATATGCATCAAAATATATTAAAATGTTTATTTATAAAAACCACTCCCAAATGCTTTGCTCCCGGAAGATTTTGAAAATTGCAATTCTTGCTCTCTAACCTACTCCTACTTTCCAATGTTGCTTCCAGTTCCTATTCCCCACTCCCAATAGCCTTGTTATAGAATATTTATAATCGATGTCTTCCAACATCATTGATTGTCACACAAGTTTAAATTTTTTTGAACATATTGCAAATTTGCAATATCTTTTGAAACTTGTGTATTTCTTCATGCATCTCTATAAACTCACTGGAGGTAAACATTTTACTCTAAATGGTTAATGCCATGGCAAATTGTTGTTATGAAAATTAAGGATTATGTTAGTGACCAAGTGCATAGGTTGTCTGAAAGTACACTAACTTCTAAATCAGTGTCTTGCTTTTTTGGATAGTTTCTAAAATATTAATTCTTGATTATTACATAGAAAGTTATTTATTGTTGAAGGAATTCTTAAGCACTGTAAAATTCTTTTAAGTGATTTGTATAACTGACAATTTAAGATTATATCCCTTTGGTGTATGTCTGATTGGCTTCTTTGGTTTGTTCAAATCGAACTTAAACAGCGAGGATAACCCGGAGAACTCGAACAACGACGATGGAGAGTTGGAGAGAAATCACGGAACTCGAACTCGAACTTGAACAACGAGGATGGAGAGTTGGAGAGAAATCACAAAAGAGAACAAAAGGATGAAAAAAACCCTGAAAAATGTTCGGGTTTGAAGTTCACCGAACCCAGACGAACTTAATTTGTGTTTTGAAGTTTGGTGAATTTCAAACCTGATGGTTCAAGTTCACCGAACCTTGTGACTTAGGTTTGTTGTAGTGTTTTTATGAACCAGGAAGTGAGGTTCAGATTATTGCAGATGGTGCTTTAAAGCCATCAATGGAAATCTTTTCCTTGGGGTAATATTTTAATAAATTTTGGTGCATGCATGCATAATCGGGTAATGCTTTGGGTTCTCAAGTGTCATATACTTGTATTTATTTCTAAATGTTGAATTTGATGTTATGTTTGATAACATGAAATTATCCAAATCAAGAATAATGAAATACTTTGCAGTCCAAATGCTGTTGTTTATATGAGTTCTTGAATATTTGATGTTTTATGGTATAGGTTATGCTTTATATTCTTTCCAAAGCTACTCTAGTTGAAAATTTAGTAGCATGCATTTATTTCTCTATGGCATGTGATACATGGAAACTCAACATTGCATAAACTTTATAATTTAGTCTTGAATTTTTCTTATTATTTGATAATAAAAGTTCCTTTTCATACCGTTGTTTATTTTTACATTGGTTTTAGGGTGTGTTGTCATGAATTTGGGATGTTGTCAGCTAATGAAAGTTATGATTTGAGTAATAGTATTACATGTTGTTTTATGTTTTAAGGTTTAAACTTTTTTAGTTATATTTTCCTTTCTTTCTCACACACATACATGTGATGCACATGCACCCTGACAATCCCACTTTTCAAAAATGGCATCCCTGTAACACTTGGAGTTGCACTCATGAGGCATCCTTGAATCATTAAAATTAGTGGTAGAAATTATCTAAATTTTGGTTTCTTTACTTTTGTGTGTATGATTCTTACAAAAAAATTATCTTTTGTTTTTCTTTGTATATTCAATTTACATCGTAGGAATGCTCAGGAAATGCTCTTATACAAGGATGAATGGTTATGAGAAGCCTAGGCCTGGGCAACACAAATTCGGGAACTAGATGCCATGCGTTTAAGCAACAATCATACATTACAAGTAGAGATTAGAGACTGTACTGATCAGTTCAATCAGTTGTGGTTAGGTTGCCAAAGACAGGTTGGTTCCGAAAACAATTTGCAGGTATTTTTATGTGTTGTACATTATCTTATCTGCAATACATTTTTAGGAGAAAACAATTGTTAGTGACATGTGACCATATTAATATTATAATGTTGAGGTTAGGGAGTTGAGCCAACGTAGGGTGCTATATAATGATGCATTGAGGGATGAATAACTAAAGAGAGCGGTATGTGTAATTCTGGGTAGCATACCTTGAACTCCCTAGAAATAGTTGTGTTATGGCAACATTATGTGACATATATTGTCCTATCCAATTATGTTTGTATCACTATGTTATGGATTCATCCATAGGAAATCCTACATGGTATCAGAGTGTTAATGATCCAGAGCTTGTGATGTAGACCTGAAAGGAGACTGCATAACATTGGAAACACCAAGGACCTTGGAGGACAGTTGAAGTGTGATGAGCTTGGAGGCAAGGTGAGATAATTGAAATAGATGATGAGCAACATGCAACAAACCATCATGCATACAAGGATGATATTTTAGAATTTTGTAGACCTCTTGAATATTTAATATTTCTTAGAAGATGTCCAAATGCTTGTGAGAGACAGAATGTTGCGTAGGTCCACATGAATCATGCGCCATCTACTGGGTCACCTGGGTAACTTGCCACAGTACCTGGTGAGCTCCTAATGTGGATGCCTAATGAGGGAAGCTATACCAAGAGCCTACTTTAAATGTCAACCTGGGGAACATACAAACTTGAGAGATGCATGCACTATCTGTGCTCTTATAGGATAATCTCTTGTCATAGTTGGATGTCGGTATCGATGTTCTAAAGATTGTCTACTAAATGTGAAAACTGATTATGCTATGGAATTAAATACTAGAAAGAAATAAATGTAATTAAAAGAATTAAAGTGCTGAAAGTAGTAAATATGTTCTGAGAAATAAAGGGAATCTATTTTAAATAATTAAAATGCTGAAGTAATTAGATGCTGATCTGTTCTAAGAAATGAAGATACAAAAACAGTAAATCTATTTGAAATAATTAAAATGCTGAAATAAATAAATGTTGAGAATGAAAATATCATAATAGAGCTATTCTACTACTGGGGAAACAAAGTCTGTAACTACTATCTACGCACAAAATTGGAGTCTTAATCTAACTTGTTTTACCACTCTAGAATTGAAATATGATCATTCTATGCTTACCTATCTATTACTAAGAAGTCAAAAGAAACTAATCACGATGAGAAACTACAGTGAACTCCAGATCTAAACCATGACATTGAAAGCAAAGCTATTACACACGTAATCGTTGATAAAAATATGCATTGAAAGAAAGAACCTACAGGACTACTGAAATCGTTTTACTGTACTACAGAATGCATTCTAAACTACTACAGAAATAATGAATCATTCAACACTCCCTTATATCATAGAACTGTTCATCAATGTAAAACGCATACTTGGAAAAATACCTGCAAATAGGAATCTCCTAACCTACGTGTTAGAGGGACCCTCCCCAACCCGTACTCGGGAGAGAATAAAAACTCAGAAATGCTCGTTGGAATTAATCAACTCAGAAACACTCATTGGAATTAATCATCAATCTTTCATTAATATATAAAATCCATGTCAAAATAGAAGTTTGTACTTATCAGTATCTCAATAGTGCAAAAAACGTTAAAAATAATGTCTCTCCCAAAAATAACAGCAGGGGCCTCTCGCTACCTGAGAGGTCCATATTTATGCGATTTAACTCTGATCCTAACTGATTGTCAAAATGCCGATTCATCTTGAAAGTGGGAGTGCGTCCTCTATAAATCAGGAAACAGGGCGTCGAGCTTGGTGATCCTTTAGTCTTCTACACGTCCATCCTTTAATGACCCTGAACCTGCTCAATCACGCTTGGTTTCCATATAATCAATTTATTTGATACACATTCTAACATACAAGATTAATCATAAAAACAATTTCATTAAATAACTAAAGTAAAACACTTTTTCCACAATTGAGTGCGTTTCTTTACCATTGCTTGAGTTGGACTGTGGAAAAAGGGTTATCAAATACCTGAAAAATGGACCCATCATTCTCTCCCCTACTTGAAGGATTCACCCATCCTTGGGTGACTTATTCCATTCGTTGATGACCTCCCTGATATCCCATGCTACCACCTTAGGTGCCCCTGCCTACCTGAGATATCCAAAATTCTGATCCTCCCTAGCCCATGCCTTCCTCTCCTCCTCTTCATTAATCTGTTCTTTGAGAACTGGGGAAATAAAGAATGGGGGATTCAGTCTCATCCCAATCCACCTGAGTTGGTTTCTTGCCAGGGATTCTTTGTAGAGTATGGTTTTGAAGAGAGCATCGTTAAGCTTGAGGGGAGAGTGGAGTTCTCTTCGTTTTTAGATCGTTTGCCACCCTACTCCACCTTTCCTTGATGGAATCATTAACTTCCTTTTGTGTGTTGCGGAGTGTAATGTCAAAATGACTCACTACCTCCTGTTGTTTTGCGAGGAGAATGGGTATTAGTTCATCGTCCTGAGTGAGGATCCTGTGATTATAGATTATTCCCTCAGGGTGAGTTGGCTCAGGTCTGATCATTAACGGGGTTTTCCATTTGGATGCAACATAGAGATGATAGTCTTGGGCTCGCTCAATTTCGTGGTTCATCCACAAACACAATGCCCTTAACTGGAAATCACCCACATATGGGTTTGGCGACCAGTTGGGCAAGCCAGAAACTACAAAATTGTGCAAGAAGAACTCACTCAATTGGTCTTTCTCTAGCTCTATGGAGTTCAAAGATGCATAAATGAATTCTTTAGGAGTGCTTACCTCTATAGGAAGATCTTTCTTCAACCTCTCGAGCTGGAATTCACCCCATTTCTCTTGTAAATAAACTACATACACCGTCAATAGTGGTCTGAGGTCATGCAGTCTCTCATATATGCCGATAGTAGTGGTAAAAACATCCTTAATTTTGATAATCTCTTGGTCCTTCCTTGCTAATTCGCTCTGTGCTTCAGCCAACTTTTCTTACAGTGCTAAATTCTTCTGCTAAGCTAGCCGGAGCGCTTATGCATGGTGCATCTTTAGGATTTGTCTCTTCTCGGCTAAGAATGGGGGAGGTGTGGCTTGGCTTCTTGGCCAAATTCTTAATGTTGCCAACTCATTTTAGAGCCTTTCCAATTCTGCTCGTGCTTCAACGAGCTGGGAAATGACCTTGGGGTCTTCATTACGTTCTGGAGTATTTTCCTGAAAGTTGCCTTGCTCCTGTAAGCTCTACTGTTAAGATCCTGGTGGGCGGCCTTCACTAACATCTCGATGTTTTGGTGTAACAGTTCGTATCATCTGGTATCAGAGCCTCCACCCAGGTTCAAGTCACAGAGCGGGTGGAAACGCCGGCATTGCAGTGTTCGCCCGGGGCTCGTATGGCGCAAAGGGGACACCACTGTACGGGCGCACATCCATCCCAGAGTCTGGATTGCGGAGCGTGGTGGGATGTTAAGATCCTGGTGGGAAGCCTTCACTAACATCTCGAGGTTTTGGTGTATTGTCATTTTTAGTCCCGGCCAAAAGAAGTTACATTGTTCCCGGTCATACATTTTGCAGAACCCAGAGTGCCCTGTTGATGGAGAAGCATGGAGTTCATGGAAGAGATAGTCTTGTTGAACATATTGCAACCAATTGGGAACAAGCAGAGAAAGAGCTGTAAGAGAAACTGGGTCATCAATTGTGCGAGAAGGAGCATATTCCACCATATTGTCCTTACCCTTCTTGTAAGTGATCACATAGGGATAACCCATGAGTTGGATAACCCATTGCAGGTGTGTTGGGGAGGAGACCCATTGTTCCAGAAAATTTTCCAGAATTGGGAGATCAGTCTTGATGCAGAAATAATTCCCTAATAGGGATGGCTGCCACTTCTGTACTGCATGCAAAATAGCCATCATTGCCTGCTGAGAGGTAGATGTGGCTACATTCTTACCAGAAAGGTCTCTTGAAGGCAGCAAGCGCATTGGTTCAGCAAAGATACTTGCATATCTATCCAAGGAAGTAGTGGAGACTGTTGATGGTTGCATCTCAATGGAATTGAGCTTAGCGATGACACCATGTGAATTCTTCTTAAGGATTTTTTCCAGGCGATGTGAACTGATGATGCAGAGAGACCCTGGTTGTAAGCCCATAAATTTGTGTTGTGCCCCATTGACTTTAAACTGCATCAAAAGTTCAGCAAAATCCCATAAGATGGGGCCAAGTGTACGTAACCATTGAACGCCCAAAACCACATCACATCCACCTAAGGACAAGGCAAACATGTCAGAGCGTAGGTTATAATCTTCCATAGAGATACGCACATTGTGACACTTCCCCTTGCAAGGTAAGGTGCCCCCATTGGCAACCATGACTTCAAAGTTGGAGCAAGGATGGACAAAACAATCAGCCTGTTTGGCAATCCGAGGGTCAATGAAGTTATGAGTGCTACCAGAATCAATGAGTATGGTAAGAGGGAGCTTCTTGAAGTATCCCCTGACCTGCATTGTTTGTGGGGTGGTGATGCCAGTTACAGCATGGAGAGAGATCTCAGGTGGGTCGTCCGGAAATGGGGTGTCAACAGGTGGTTGTTGAATGTCGATCTGATCATCCACTGTATCCGTAGCTTCTTCACCAAGTTCTAAGGCAGGCGAAGAATCAACATCCAAGAGATAGAGCTTTTGTTGAACACATCTATGTCCCCGAGTGAATTTCTCATCACAATTATAGCAAAGCCCGTTTTCTCGGCGTGCCTACATTTCTTTCTCAGACAAATGCTTGATAGGAGTTGGTTGAGGAGAAGGCGTGATGGGAGATCGTTGGGAACCCATATTTCTGAAGGGAACAAGGGTGGGTTTGGAGCGTTGTTGAGCTGCAATCTTGTCCTCAGCTAGCTTAGCCAACCCTAGGACTTCCATCATTGTGTTGGGACAAAACATTTTGACCTCTGAGCAAATTTCATCCTTGAGACCACTTATAAAACAACTCCTGTAGAATTCATCAGACAATCCTTCTGTGTGGTTGGCCAATTTCTCAAATTCTATCTGATACTCTCTCACTGTGCCAATTTGGTGAAGTTTAGTGAGTGCTCCTGTGAAATCATCAAAAGCGTTAGGGCCAAATTGTGGCAAAATGAGTTGGCAAAAATCTGTCTAGTTTGGCTCGGGATGAGCTTTGATGTACCAACGGTACCATTGAAGGGCTTCCTGTTCCAAATGAAAGGATGCAAGTGGAACTTTCTGGACATCAAAAGTATTATGCAGACTGAAATATTGTTATGCTCGGTATATCCATCCAGTCGGATCAGTACCATTGAAGCGAGGAAAATCAAGCTTGGGCCCACAAAAATTGTTGGAAGAAGAGAACCTGGTGGCTGCAAAAGATTCTGGCTGTCGGTTATTGTTCATGGCTGCATGCTGAAGATGGAGGCTGAGAAATTTTTCATCCAGATCTTGGAGTTTGGTTTGGATGGCTGCAAGTGCTTCCTCCATGGTGTTTGCTCCTGCATGGGTGACAACCATAACCAGGTTTTTTTTTTTTTTTTTTTTTTTTTTTTTTTTTACAGACTGGAGCGGCTACGGCTCGGAAGGAATCTGGAACAACGCCGAATGGCTAGATCTGGAACGGCTTGCAAAATGGATCTGAAACGGTGCAGCAGTGATCGGCAACAGATGGATCTGCAACGGCGCGGAACTGACCGGCAACAGTTCTGGACAGAGGAAATCTGCAATTGGGCAACTGAAAATAGATATGGACCCCAGGTATGTGTGGCTTCCTATCAGTTCAAGGGATTCACTCGGCCACCAATGCTGTCTGACGGCTTACGTATTGGGGCAGTACCCCTCACTCCACGGCTCAGGTAAAACTGATAACCGCTTGGCCACAAACGACAGCTCTTGGTTTATCTCACGGGTGGGAACTAGTCAATCAAGTAGGGGTCGTTTCCCTTTTCGCTTGGCAGGTCCTCTCAATGGCCAGCTACTTCGGGGTTCCTATGGTACTCCTCACAATGAGTTTTAGGGCTTATGCCCAAGTACTTCCCACAGTTAAGCGGATAGGGATTATTCCCAGATCCGAACCTGCAACAGAAAAAATTTGGGCAGAAATTCCACCCAGTGTTCAAAAACCAGATCTATATTGCTCAGAATCGCTATTATAGCATGTTTCCGGAACTGGAACAACCACTCTGCTTCTACCCATCAAAGTGGAATAGAAATCTGGGCACTCGGTCAAAAGATTTTCTCGCCGCAATTTCCGCGGCTGTCACCGAAATTCTGAAAAATTGCTGATTTTAAATCCGCGATATCTCCACTTTTAGAACTCCAAATGAGATGATTTTTTTTTTGAAACTGCGTATTTTTGAAAGAGGAATTCAGATATGCAATCGGTTTCTTCTGATTTTGTGCAAAAAGTTTCAGAAATTGATCTGAAAGTCGCCGCCCAAAAAAAGAAAAAAAATTTCCCACTTGTGCCAAGGAAAGTGCTCTGATACTAGATATGATGAACCTGCAATAATTAATTAATGCAAATACACGAGATATCATAAATAACAGAACAGAATCACTTTTATATTGATTACGGGCCACTTCGAGGGGGCAACCTCCTTTGAGCAAGCTCAATACAATTAACTTCACGGTGCCTTCAATGACCTCAACACACACTTATATACTAAGTCTATGCCCAATACTATGAGTCAAAACCATGGGACATATAATACTGCGGGACGACTTACAAAGCATATGCGTCCAATACTATGGGTCAATACTATGGGCTAATATAAACTATGGATCAACAAATACTACGGGACGACTTACAAAGCATATGCGTCCAACAACAATATACTAACATAGTAAAGAGAAGGGTTGACATAGGTTCCTAACATCTACCCTTCTTCTTTATCCATTTCTTCTTCTGTATCCTGTTTTTCCTCTTCATTCCCTTTCTCTTGTTCATCCTCTTCTTCTTTTTCTTCTTCATCCTCTTCTTCATCCGTAGTGGGATCCTTTTGATCTATAAAAGGATCAATGTCATCATCATACACATTGGTAATCAGGGGGCTGGGTTCCCTTTCTTTCTCCTTGGAGACTTGGATTTTAGATACCTATGTGAATCTCTTGTTGCGCCTCTTCGACCCCTGACTACTGGTAGGAATATCTGGGTCTGATTTGGGGGAGCCCTCTTTGGAGTGTTTTATTTTGACCAAGGTGTCGGCCACACTGTCCAAGTAAATTTTTCTTTTTTCCCTTGATACAGTGGTGGTCTTACTTTTTGATTCGGGTGGCAAGGGCGTAGTCCTCATTCTCTGAACGTCATCAACAGACACCACGATGAACTCCTCCCAGGAGAGCTCTGGAATCTGAGCTTTTAGCTCCTCACTAACTATTAGTTTGATCTTCCCATGATGGGCCAAAGCATCCTCTTTTCCCTTAGCCACCTTCCTGCTCATCTCTGCTAGGGATTGGAGCATGTAAAATGGAATGCTAATATTGTTGTTTGATGAAATATGACTTCTATGCGTGAGAAGCTCTAAAATACGAAAATGGAAAATGGGAACATAGATTAATCTTCCAGTGCATGTAATATACCTCAGAACAATTGCAGCCATTTCATCCCATGGTGCTGACATGGAGGATCTTTTGACTCCATTTTTGTCTTCATCATAAACTTCTCCACGCTCAAAGAATGTTGCTTTTGCTATGTGGTTTGCCTCCCAGTCATTGCTGCTCCAATGCAGGCCCATTGGAAGACCAGTGTGTTTGGCTATCATGTCCTCATCCACTTTTATATGTAACCCCTTCACCCAGGTGACGTATTGTTCATCCTTTATATGCTTGAAGTTTCTTGCGAACTCCTGGACTACCCCTGTATGGTACCCTCTCAGTCCAAGGATAAATGGCATCTAGCCTGAGTTGCGAATGACCTGTAAGACTCTCAAGCTTTGATAAATGTTTTAAAACCCTTCATCATTTTTCGAATCTTCTTTATAACCAGACAAACCAGGGCTTTTAGAATGCAGTTTTATACTTTTAACTTGGTTGGGCTCTGCCTACAGGCTCAAGGAATACAATGGTGGCTGCTTCTCAGGAATTATGGGTGGTTACTTATATGCAAAATCGTGGAATATGTTGCACCCTAATTCACTGCCTTTCTGCACCTATTCTTTTCATCATACCCGTACTTGCCACTTTTAATCCCCTATTTTTCATGATCGATCTCTGCCTTCTCATGATTGACCTCTGTACTTCATGTGGTGAACGTTGCGATCATGATTTGCTTAGGGTGACGGGACTTTGGTAGCAATCATGAGTTATGAAGGTCATTCCACCATGCCGCCGATTTGAAATGGAAGTTGTCCTCAGCTGACTAGAAACGACTATATTGCGGGAAAGTGTTTTACCATAAAAATCAAATAAAATCATTTTAGAGATTACCTTGGTATGTATGTGTACCTGCATTGATGATCTAGTGCGTTTTTCATGCGTGGTGGATTCTGTAGTATATTGTGGTGGTGTTTGTAGTTGATTTATGCATGTTAGTAGTTACGTGTGTAGGCTGCTTTTTCCATTTTGCATGTTTTGAATTTGCTGAATATGTGCTTTTGAAAATTGTGCCAGTTGTTGATACGACTCAGGCAATCGTGCTTTTATATTTGGATGATTTCATGGGTGGATGTGATTGGCTCCCTTTAATAACTTGCAGGCTCTCTTGAATATGTTTGAAAAATGTTGGCATGGTGTGTCTTGAAGAATTCCGTAGTAGATGAAGACTGATTTCTGCATGTAGATGTGGCTGACTCGCTTGAATTGATATCAGGCTCACTTGAATAAATGGCAGCCTCGCTTGATATATTTTGCAGGCTCGGTTGAATTGATGGCAGCCTCGCTTGAATTATTGGCAGCCTCACATGATATATTTTGTAGGCTTGGTTGAATTGATGGCATCCTCGCTTGAATTATTGGCAGCCTCGCTTGATATATTTTGCAGGCTCAGTTGAATTGATGGAAACCTTGCTTGAATTATTGTGCAGGCTCGCTTGAATAGGTTGATGCCCTGCAAACTTCCTGTTACCTTTTTCTTTGTTTTTTTCTCTCTTTTTTTTATATATAATTTTTCTCTTTTTTTTTTTCATGATATGTGTTGAAGTTTATTGATTTGCAGCATGCTCTATCAACATCAATTATTGCTGGTAGAGTACTTGAGTAAATTCTTCTTTGGACTTTGGTTGTTTGTAGAGTTTTAGGCAATGCCCATTCACTATCATGGGGAACTCATCATCATCAATTGTAATAATTCTCACACCCCCATTGTCATAAATTTTCTATATACTGTAAGGTCCAAGCCATCTAGTGGTTAGCTTTCCTTTGAATGTGTGAAATCTGGAGTCGCAGAGTAGTGCCCAATCACCCTCTTTGAATTTCTTATCCTTCAAATGTTGGTCATGCCATTTCTTTCTTTGATGCTGGATGATTTCAGTATGTGTAAGTGCTTGTTGGTGGTGTTCATCTAGTTGATTTAGCTATAGGATGCGTTCTTTTTGAATGTCTGATAGGTTCATATTTAGATCGGCTACAATTCTTAATGTTTTTACTTCAAATTCGATTGGTAGCATGACCTTTTTCCCATAGACCAGTTCATAAGGTGTGAATCCTGTTGTTGTTTTCCATGTAGTATTGTAAGCCCATACTGCTTCACTAAGTCTTTCAGCCCAATCTCTTTTGTGAAGTTGGACAGTTTTTGTCAAGATTCTCTCTAATTCCTTGTTGGTTACCTTAGCTTGACCATTTCCTTGAGGGTGGTAGGAGGATGACTTTCTATGCTTTACATTGTTTCTTTTCATCAAGTCTTCAATTAAATTTGGTGTGAATTGTGGTCCTTGATCCGAAACTACTTCTCTTGGCACCCCAAATCTATGAAAGATCTACTTAGTAAAGAATTTGGCCACAGTGGTTTCATTTACAGCAGCCAGTGCTGCTACCTCTGTCCATTTTGTAAGGTAATCAGTGCATACAAGGATGTAGCTCTTCTGATTGGACCGTGGGTTGAATGGGCCAACAAAATTGAATACCCATTTATCGAATGCCTCTAAAGAGATTTATGGATGTAGTGGCATTTCTTGTTTTTGTGTTGGCTTTCCCATTCTCTGGCAATCATCACAATGGGACACATACTCATAAGCATCTCTGTGGAGTGTTGGCCAATAATACCCTGTTTGCAAGTTCTTGTAGGCTGTCCTTTTTGCAGCGTAGTGTCCTCCACAGGGTTCATTGTGGATGGCATGCATTATGTCATGTACCTCATCTTCCTTAATGCACCTTCTAAGTACTTGATCTGGTCCCTGTTTAAAAAGCATGCCCTCTATCCATGTATATGTGGCACTTTGTCTTATTACTTTTGTCCTTTCCTTATAACTGTAATGTTCTGGAAACTTCCCGAATACCAAATAGTTTGCTATGTCAGCAAACCATGGACTTTTTATTGATATGGCAAAAAGGTGCTATCAGGGAAGTTATCTTGGACCAATTCATTATCTGTCCCATGTGTTACTCTTATCAAAAAGTCTGCTACGACATTATGCTTGCCTAGTTTATCTATTATAGTGATGTCGAATTCCTGTAGAAGTAGCATCCATCGAATAATTCTTGCACTGGTATTAGGCTTGTTCATAAGATATCTAATCGCTGAGTGGTCAGTATGGATAAAACTTTGGTATCCTGTAATGTAATGCCTGAATTTGTTGATTGCATGTATGACTGCCAGAAATTCCTTCTCTGTGACTATGTACTTGAGTTCTGCCCCAGCCAAATTTTTGCTTATATAGTATATGGCATAGGGTTTCTTGTCTTGTTCTTGCCCAAGCATAGATCCGATTGCTTTATCTGATGCATCGGTGTGAATGTGAAATGGAATTTCCCAGTTTGGTCCTTGAAGTATTGGTGCTATGATGGTTTTCTGTTTAAGACTTTCACAGGCTGACATGCAGTTTCTTGTCGATATGAACTCATTGTCTTTTGTGAGAAGTGCAAACATGGGGGTAGCAATTCTGCTATAATTCTCAATAAACCTTCTGTAGTACCATGTCTGTCCAAGGAAGCTTCTCACATCTCTTTGTTTGACAGGTGGGGGTAGTGTCTTGATTACTGATACTTTGGCTTGATCCACCTCTATACCTCTCTGTGATATATGATGTCCTAGAACAATTCCTTCTTCCATTAACATCTTGCATTTGTCTTGCTTAGGCACAAGCTCATCTCAATACATTTTTTTAATATTAATTCAAGATTTTCCAACGCTTGCTCAAAGCTTTGTCCATAAGGTGTGAAATCATCCATGAATACTTCCATTTTGTTACTCAGAAAATCGGAGAAAATACTCAGTATGGCTCTTTGAAATGTTGTTGGGGCATTACATAGACCAAAGGGTAGGACCCTATAGGCATAAGTTCCCCATGGGCATGTGAAGGTCGTCTTATTTTGATCAGCTGGGTGTATTAAAATTTGGTTGTAACCACTGAAACCGTCTAGGAATGAAAAGTACTTGTTTCCAGATAATGTATCTAGCACCTGGTCTATAAATGGAAGTGGAAAATGATCTTTCTTTGTTGCTTTATTTAGTTCCCTGTAGTCCACACAAATTCTCCATTTGCCTCCTTTCTTGGGCACTATGACTAGTGGTGAGACCCACTCACTATCAGATATTGGATAGATGAACCCTGCATCTAATAACTTTTGTAATTCCACTTTGACTATGTCTTTTAGTGCAGGGTTCATCATTCTTTGTGGTTACCTGATGGGAGTAGAACGCTCTTTGATGTAAATTTAGTGTTTGCAGATATCAGGATGTATTCCTTTCATATCTGTATATGTCCATGCAAATGCTTTACTTTGCTGTGTTAGTATCTTCATCAATTTCTCTTCTTGCTCCGGTTCTAAATTGGAATTTATGTTGACTGTTTTTCCAGGGTTAATTTCCATGACTTTTACCTTCTCAATCTGTTCTGGCAGCACTTCCATCCATAAGTCTTCCATGTTCTGTTTTTAACTTTCACCTGTTTCTATAGAAAAAAATTCTTGAATAACATGATTGTTAGGAGATATATTTTGTATAAATCTATCTATATGGCCATCTTCATCTATTGCCTTTAAAGATATTGCAGCATCAATTGTTAGGATAGGTCGGAGGTTTTGATTTGGCGTGTTCTGGTAATCATCAGTTCAATTTTGATATTCTAACTCTAAGGATTTAATTGCTGGTGGGTAGATTGTTATTTTCTTCCTGGTATGTCCACTGGTGATTGTCATATTTCCTGATCGAAAACCTATGTAAGCATCCATAGTTGCTAACCAAGGTCTACCCAGGATAATTGGATAGCCACTAAGTTTGGTTTTGATTTCGATTATTATAAAATCAGCTGGGTATTCCCAGGACTCGATATTGATCATAATGTCTTCTAGCATTCCTTCGGGCTTCACAGTGGACATGTCTGCTAGTTGGAGCATTGTTGTGGTTGGTCTTACCATTGATTGGAGTCCTAGGTATAACATGGTTTCTTTAGTCATGACATTGATCGCAGCTCCTAAATCGATTAAGCTTTTATTTATTTGCTTGTTATTTATGGTGATGCTTACTGCAGGACTACCAGGATAAAGATATTTAGGATTTATTATGACACCTAGCATCAAATCGGCCAATTGTCCCACTACATTAATAGTTGGTGGGTCACGCTTCCTTCTTCTTGGCTTCTTTAGGAAATTTTCTCTAATGAATTTGTTGCAGATGGGGACATCCCTTATGGCTTGTAAGATTGGGATTTGGATGTTTAAGTGTTTGAATTTGTTTAAGATTATATTCTCTTCCTCTTCTTTTGTATTCCAGATAAGTTTGTATGGAAATGGAGGGTTTCTAGTTCGTGTGAGTGGTATAATTTCTTCCCCAGGAGGTTCTGGTTCATCAGGATGCTGAACATAGGGTTCTGATGTGTGGTCTTGAACTTCAGGTACAGTTTGTTAGATGTTGTGTGGGGATGTATTCTGCAATTTTTTTCCAGATCGTAGGTTTATTTCATTTATTTCTATGGTGTCTACAACATAAGCTGGGAATTGTGTGATATCAGTGTTATAAGCCTGTTGCTGTGGTGGGGGTCTGTTATTATTAGGATTTGGAATTGGTTGGGCTGGAATAGGGGGGGGTATGGGGGGTGGTTGAGGTTGTGGGGGTGGCATGATGAGTGGTTGTTGTAATGGCACCCTCCAATTTGATGGATGGGGGTACTGGTTTGCATAATTTGTGGTGGATGGAAACCGTGGGGGGTATTGAGGATAAGATGGTGGATAATACGGTTGTTGATAGGATGGTTGATATGCTTGTTGGTTTTGTTGGGTCTTGAATAGTTGCCGTACATGAGGGTAAGAGGGGACATTTATCAGTGGAATGGTCATCGGTGCAAAGACCACATACTTCTATTGTGTTCAAGGTGCACTGCCCCTTCTCATGCTTCTTCCTACAACGAGGACAAAATACTGCCAAGGCTTGGTTAATTTCATCCTATTTCTTTTTTATTTGAAGAGCATCAAGTTGCATGGCTAGGGATTGGAGTATGTCAGTTTTCATGTCATCCAACAGGTTTTCTAAATCATATTTTGTAAGTGTTGGTGTTGAGGATGATGATCCACTGGTGGTTGTATGTGTATCCCTCGTCCCATTCTTAGTTTTCCTAGATCTTGAGTAGTTTTTGAAGATTTGCAGGATCCGGTCAAAAGATTTTTGGAATATGTCTCCATCTCCAAGGAGATTTAAGAATTCAAAATTCTCCTCTTTTACACCTCTAAGAAGGACAAGCTTTAGTGATTCAGGAACCAATGTGTAATGGCTGGCTTGTTTGTAGCTGAGTTGAAATCTTTGGGCATAATCTTCTAATGACTCTCTATCTCCTTGTTGCATCCTAAAGATTTCACCCCTAGTATCTTTGGCCTTGCAGTAGTCTCTATATTTTTCTAAGAATGACTGTTTCATTTGATCCCAGCTAAAGATACTATTTCCTTCAAGGCTCATGAACCATCGAAGTGATGGGTCTTTCAGTGTGGAAGGAAAAAGCCTAAGCTTTTGTGCATTAGTAGTGTAATCAAATGATCTGCAAACTATCTCAAATTCAAACAGGAATGTGTTAGGATCTTCTGAAGTCAACCCATGAAAGTTTGGCAGATTATTAGGATTGATGTTCTTCATTATGGCATCTCCGAGAGGTATGCTAATGGGAAAAGTGAAAAGCTCCCTAGGTTCTTCCCCTTCATTTGCCATTGAGGTGTTTGAGCTGGAACTGGTAGTGAAGTTGCTTCTATTTGGATCGTATGTGGAGTCAGTCTCGTTTTCAGAGTGTAGAAATTCAAACTGAGAATGGTTAGAACTATTATTACTATTGTTGCTCATGGAATGCTTGAGTAGAAAGCAGCCAAACCTATCCCTTTGCCGACAAGGAATTTATTGGTAGAAGATATTTATGTTTTTGTTTTATGTAATTTTTGTTTTCTTTTTGTGGTTTTTAGGTGATGCCTCCTAAAATATTTAGCACCTCCCCAACAATGACGCCAAAAAGTGGTGAGCTCCTAATGTGGATGCCTAATGAGGGAAACTATACCAAGAGCCTACTTTAAATGTCAACCCGTGGAACATACAAACTTGAGAGATGCATGCACTATATGTGCTCTTATAGGATAATCTCTTGTCACAGTTGGATGTCGGTATCGATGTTCTAAGGATTGTCTACTAAATGTGAAAACTGATTATGCTATGGAATTAAATACTGGAAAGCAATAAATCTAATTAAAAGAATTAAAGTGCTGAAAGCAGTAAATATGTTCTAAGAAATAAAGCAGGGAATCTATTTTAAATAATTAAAATGCTAAAGTAATTAGATGTTGGTCTGTTCTAAAAAATGAAGATACAAAAGCAGTAAATCTATTTCAAATAATTAAAATACTGAAATAACTAAATGCTGAGAATGAAAATATCATAACAGAGCTATTCTAATATTGGGGAAACAAAGTCTGTAACTACTATCTGCGCACAAAATTGGAGTCTTGATCTAACTTGTTTTACCAATGTAGAATTGAAATACGATCATTCTATGCTTACGCATCTATTACTAAGAAGTCAAAAGAAACTAATCGTGATGAGAAACTGCAGTGAACTCCAAATCTAAACCATGACATTGAAAGCAAAGCTATTACACATGTAATCGTTGATAAAAATATGCGTTGAAAGAAAGAACCTACAGGACTACCAAAATTGTTTTGCTATACTACGGAATGCATTCTAAACTACTACAGAAATAATGAATCATTCAATGCTCCCGTATATCATAGAACTATTCATCAATGTAAAACGCATACTTGGAAAAATACCTGCAAATAGGAATCTTTTGACCTATGTGTTCGAGGGGCCCTCCCCAACCCGTACTCAGGAGAGAATAAAAAGTCAGAAACACTCGCTGGAATTAATCATCAATCTTTCATTAATATATAAAATCCATGTCAAAATAGAAGTCTGTACTTCTCAGTATCTCAATAGTGCAGAAAACATTAAAAATAATGTCTTTCCCAAAAATAACAGCAGGGGCCTCTTACTACCCAAGAGGTCCATATTTATACGATTTAACTCTGATCCTAACTGATTGTCAAAATGTTGATTCATCTTGAAAGTGGGAGTGCGTCCTCTATAAATCAGGAAACAGGGCGCCGAGCTTGGTGATCCTTTAGTCTTCTACACGTCCATCCTTTAATGACCCTGAACCTGCTCAATCACGCTTGGTTTCCATATAATCAGTTTATTTGATATGCATTCTAACATACAAGATTAATCATAAAAACAATTTCATTAAATAATTAAAGTAAAACACTTTTCCCACAATTGAGTGCGTTTCTTTACCATTGCTTGAGCTGGATTGTGGAAAAAGGGTTATCAAATACGTGAAAAATGGACCCATCAGTACCCACCTATTTTTTAGAAGAACCACCTAGGTAAGAGGTGTGGCATGTCTTCAATTTCTTCTCCAAACCCTCCTTCGGGCACATTTTTCTTATGATTGCACACTACCTCTGCTGAAAAAGCATCATGGTACCTCTGCCTAAAATGCAATCTCTTGCTTCTGCAACTCTCAGGCCTTCTTTCATCCTCAGGAAGGAAAAATGGATACTTGCTATGCTCTAGCTTGCTTCTCATTCACACATTGTGTACCCTGCTATAGTAAAAAACAAGCTGTTCTCACTTGATATTTCTGGCATCTATGTTTGCTTCTCTTCTGGATAATTGAAAAAAATAGGTGGGCTTTTCTTGTGTAGTCTTTGTATTTTATTTCTCCTTTTTAGAAGACATGAACTGTTAAAGTTTCAAGACTTTTGTTAAGATTGTGGGTAACAATCTAAAGGTAATTTTTGTGTTAGGAGGTATGATAAAACTTACAATATAACACGAGAACAAATGTAAGTCACTTAATATGTGAGTGACATGTGTCTAGACTCTATATTAATAGTATAATATCGAGGTTGAGGGATTAGGTGGTTAAATCACCATAATCAGCCTAGGGTGCCATATAATGATGTATTGAGCGATAAGTGATTTGAGAGAGTGGTATGTGTAATTGTGGGTAGCCCACCTTGGGCTCCTCAGATGTACTTGCTAGAACATAATTTGCTAAAACATAATTTTTAAACTCTATCAATTCATGCTTCTTCCACTTGGCCAGAAAACATTCCCAGGCATGGTAGTAGTACAGGAAAGCATGATTAAAAATAGCAATAGCAAGTTCCATGATAAATGTGATATTTTGAGGAGCTAGACTCATTTTCTCTAAGGCTAAATGGGAAGCATACTATTTATAAATCTAAGGTCGAGAAGCAAGTGTCATGCTTAAGATTAGACTTGTAAACTTGTGATGCACCTGCAACAATTAATTAATACGAATATGCGAAATAGCAGAAATGACAGAACTTAGAATCACTTTTATATTGATCACAGGCCACTTCGAGGGGGCAACCTCCTATGAGCAAGCTCAATACAAATAACTTCACCGTGCCTTCATAGGTCTCAACACACACTTATATACTAAGTCTAGGCGCCAATACTATGGGTCAAAACCATGGGCCGTTACAAACTATGGATCAACAATACTACGGGCGACTTACAAAGCATATGCGCCAACAACAATAACACAAACTATTGATCAACAAATACTATGGGACGACTTACAAAGCATATGCGTCCAATAACAACATACTAACAAAGTAAAGACATGGGTTCCTAACATCCCCTCCCCCTTAAAAAAAGATTTGTCCTCAAAGCTTTAGATGTGGAAATTGCTGTTGAATCTGAAGGAGTGGTTCCCATGTAGCATCCTCTGGTTGCATGTTGTGCCACTGAATTAAGACCTCTGTGATAGAGCGAGAGCAAAGCTGACACGTGCGCCGATTGAGGATGGCCTCTGGCTCCAAAAGAATGGATCCTTCATTATCCAGTTCGGGCAAAATCGTTTGTCCACTGATGTTGGTGCCAAGAACTTTCTTCAGACAAGAGACATGAAAGACTGGATGAATGCGGGAAGAAGGAGGAAGTTCCAATTTATAAGCAACGGACCCAATCTTCTGTGTTAGGATATTTAGACATTTAGGAGTTAGTTAATATCAACTTGTGTAATATATCCATTAGGTATAGTGTGTTTCTTTAGTATGCATTAGTATGCATTCGTAAATACTTAATCCGATGGTCACGATATGTTTCCGACATAGAGTGATCCGACGGCTCAACTTCTCTTAGATCAAACCTAACCTTGATCTGTGGCTTAACACCCGATTGGTCCATGATCTCTATTTAAGGAGCATGGAGGGTCATTGTTTAGTTGATCGATTATGAGAAGCTCATTTGTAACTTTCTTTCTTTGCATAATAAATTGTCTCGTAGAAGCTATTTGACCGGGGCCGTGGAGTGTTTCCCTCAAGAGGGTTTAAACCACATCAAAACATTGGTGTGTTGATCTGTGATCTGTTTGTGTGAAGTGGTTGCTCTTGGTGTTCGATCCTTTGGTAGTACCCTGTGTACCCGAACATGGTATCATAGCTTTTATGAAGTGCCACTTCCGGTTATGATCTAGATATTGAACTGTTGTTGCCAAAACTCGAAAGGGTTTCTAGTTCCGGTATTTCTGTGCATTTCTGGGATGTGGGAGGTGTTCCATTGCGTCCGGAGCATCATTTCCATTGGGAAATAGTTTTTCGTTTGATCGAAAACGGTTCCCGGTTGCTCCAGAAACGCGTATTTCATCAGATCTGAAGGTATAATGTTACAGTGACGCATTTTGTTTATTTCATTTTTTAATAAGAAAAAATCTCATATTTCATTTTTTTTTACTGTTAGATTTTTTTTTGGTTCGGATTGTTGCTTTCCCGTCTGTGTATGCTCTTTTTCGTGCACCTTGAGCGATCTCGGCAAATCAGAAACAGAAAGGGAAAGGGTTTTTCTCGGCTGCGTATGCTCTTTGCCGTGCACCTTGCGCGATCTCGGCAAATCAGAAACAGAGAGAAAACGTAGAATTTCCGGGAAAGCTAACAACATCTAACTCCACAAGTGTGGAAAAGTTTCTTTTGTTTCATTTTGTGGTCTGTTTTACAGGAAAAAGGGAAAGCACGCGAACCGAGCAAGAAGAGTAGAAAAAAAAAAAGGCCCCCTCCCTCATTCCCATATTTTACATACCTTTTAATCTAGCTCACTTGGTTCAAAGTTACTTTATTCCTTAATAGGTCTTGAGTTCAAGTCTTAGGAAGTTACTTTTAAAAAGAAAAAGTGCATGCAATTTATATTTTCAAGTTACTTTATTGTAAAAGTGCATCTCACTTAAATAATAAAAAATAAAAATACAAGTGAATCACTTAAGTTTTTTTATTGTTGCACTATTTAAAAGTAATATCATTATAAAAGTGAAATCACTAATTTTACAAAAGTGGTTCACTTAAAATAACTTTCTTGTAAAGTGATTGTCAAAAGGTTCATCTTGGGAAGAGGGGGGTTCTGTTTTTTTGCTGGACATTCTCTAGCTGCCACGTCACTATTGGGGACATCTTCAACAGTTTCCTTGTTCAAGCATAACTTCATCATACAGAGTGAGTTTTCAGTGCCGTTTTTTTTTAAACCGCCTATTTTTTCGAGCTCTTCACATCCATACTATTGGTTTCTGCTTTTACAGCCATTAATTTACAAATATGGCCGCCCATTGTGATATTCTACTTAACAATTCCAACTATTTCTCATGAAAATCTCGTATGGAGGATGTTCTATGAAGTAGGGGACGTTTCAGAATTACCACAAGGAAAGAAAAGGAACCCACTAATGATAATAAGAAAATAAAATGGGCAAATAGATGTGATGAAGCTCGTGGATTGATTGGGATGTCAATCTCTACTGATTTGCGATTCCACATATCTGGAATTGATGAACCTAATACTGCTTGGGACAAGTTGGAATCTGTGTTTGGTAAACACAATGAAATTCGAGGTCACCAACTCAAAAATGAGTTGATTTCTTTAAATCCAAGTGACTTTTCATGCATTCAAGATTATTTATCTAAGTACAAAACTCTCAAGCTCTTATGTGCAGAATGTAAGATTGAGAGGGAAGACAAACAATGCATTTATCATATTCTTTCCAAAATTGGACCTGCGTATTCTATTTTTGTATCTACATTTTACTCCATGAAAGCATCCTTCAATGCAGCTAGCTATCAAGAGCCTAGTCTTGAATCCTTTTGTGATTCCTTGATTAGGGAACAAGATAAAGATTCCTTGATCTGGGAAAGCCTTATTGTCCCAACAGAAAGAAAAGTCCAAGCCTCCCAAGAAACAAAATTTTCGCAATAATAAGTCAAACAAGGGTCCAAAACCCTCTCAGTCAACTCCTTTAAAAAATGACAAAGGATCCAAGCCAAAAGGCAAGAAGACTGAGCGTCATTGCAACTATTGCGGGAAAGATAATCATGATGAATCTAAGTGTTTCAAGAAGATGGCAGCCTTGGAAGCAGCAATGAAGAAGCACCACATCAGCCTAGATTCGCCTTCAGAATCTGCCTCTCATGGACATGCACTTTGTGCATCTGGTTATTCTTATAATGCATCTTCTTCTTCTACTTCAAATGAATGGCTCATTGATTCTGGAGCATCTTATCATATGGCTAAGGATCAAGCCATCTTTTCTACTATGCATGAATGTAACACCAAACAAATATTTGTTGGTGATGATAGATCTCTAAGTGTTGTAGGAGCTGGAACAGTTCCAGTAGATAATGGTCATTTTAGTGATGTACTATGTGTTCCAAGAATTTCCTACAATTTGTTATCAGTATATCAGATCACTCATTCTGGTGAAGGTAAAACTGTGACCTTTACACCTCACCAAGTTGTAATCAAGGATTTTAAAGATCCTCAACAGGTTCTAGCTACCGGAATTGTTGATGATATTACCAGGTTGTACAAGTTTAACAACTTTGGGTCATCACCTTTCCCTTCAGTTTTTGTTGCTCATAGTGATAACTTGAGCAAACTTTGGCATGAGCGATTTGGTCACTTAAATTATCGCTCATTGCAACAACTATGTAAAGAAAATATGGTGACAGGTCTTCCGATGGTATCTTGCATAGATGGTGTTTGCTCCGGTTGTGTACTCGAAAAACATCATCGGGACAGTTTTGACAAACGTGCCTCTTGGCACGCCTCAGTTCCCTTGGAGCTTGTGCATAGTGACTTGTGTGGTCCTCTTCCATCTGCTTCCTTTTCTGGTTTCAAATATTTCTTAACTTTCATTGATGATTACACCAGATGCACTTGGGTTTATTTCCTAAAACTTAAGAGCGAAGTATTTAACATGTTCTTGGCCTACAAGGCCCTTGTTGAAAAACAATCTGGTCATCAAATTATTAAGTTAAGATCTGACAATGGAGGAGAATATGTTAACAAACAGTTCACTACTTTCTGCACTGAACAAGGCATCCAACAACAGCACACTGTTCCATTTACACCACAACAAAATGGTGTAGCTGAGCGGAAGAACCGCACTTTAAAAGAAATGGCAAATTGTATGATCCAATCTAAGGGACTAAGTCTTCAATTTTGGGCTGAAGCCATAAATTATGCAAATTACATAGTTAATCGCACCCCCACAAAAGCATTACAAGGTATAACACCGGAAGAAGCATGGAGTAAAACTAAACCTGATGTAAGTCACTTTCGTGTGTTTGGTAGTGAAGCATGGGCTCACATTCCGGATGAAAAACGGAAAGCATTGCATCATAAAAGTGAAAAGTGCATATTTGTTGGATATTCTGAAGATGTAAAAGGTTATAGACTTCTTCAACCACATTCTCATGCTATAATCATTAGAAGAGATGTTAAATTTGATGAAAGTCTCTTGGCATGCAAGCCTAACTCAGCGATTGTGCCATCTTTGGCCTGCGAGCCTGATTCGGCGTTTGTGCCTTCTTCTTCTTCTTCCAACTTCCTTGACAGGTTTTCAACTCTAGTTTCTGATGATGACAGTGAGGATGAAAATCCACCTCCGCCTACTCATGTTTCTCTAGTTGCACCAGCACAAGTGCTTCCTCGATGGGTCCGTTCAACATGTGAAGCAGCTGGTGATCTTGCCGGTGATCCTAGAGATCAACGTCGAACACGTTCTCAGTTTCAGCGAGACTCTTTTCTTTTGGCTCGAGTTTCCAAGAATCATGATCCAGAAACCTTTGCAGAAGCTTCAGGGAATCCAGATTGGGATGCAGCCATGGATGAAGAATATCGTTCCTTAATGGCGAACGATACTTGGGATCTTGTACCTCTTCCAAAAGGAAGAAAACTTGTCAGATGTAAATGGGTCTACAGAACTAAGTATGCATCAGATGGAAGTGTTGAAAGACTTAAGGAAATGTTAGTTGCCAAAGGTTTTTCCCAAGTTGAAGGGATTGACTACAATGAAACCTTTGCTCCTGTCGCAAAAATGAACACCATCCGCCTTGTTCTTTCCCTTGCAGCCTTACACAACTGGGAAGTCCATCAAATGGATGTCAAGTCTGCCTTCTTTCATGGTGATTTACAGGAGGAAATTTACATGGAACAACCTCCTGGCTATGTTCAGAATAACTCTAGCCTTGTCTGCCGCCTTAAGAAATCTTTATATGGCCTTAAGCAAGCTCCTAGAGCTTGGCATGCCAAAATGGATAACTTTCTCCTTGACAGTGGTTTTTCTAGATGCCATTCTGACCCCAATGTCTATACCAAGAAAGTAGAAAACCATCTCATCATACTTGTTTTATATGTTGATGACCTTATTCTTACTGGTAGTGACCCTAAGCTTATAACCCATGTGAAATCCAGTCTTAAACAAAATTTTGAAATGTAATACTTAGGACATTTGCATTATTTTCTTGGTCTCCAAGTCCTGCAAACCAAAGAAGTAATCTTTCTTTCTCAGTCTAAGTATGCTTGTGACCTTCTTCGTCACTTTCACATGGAAGATTGTACACTAGCCCCTTCTCCCTTCCAGTCTGGAGTCAAACTTTCTGCCACTTGTACTTCCCCTGAAGTCGATGCCACCTTGTATCGTCAGCTTGTTGGTAGTCTCCTATACTTAACTCATTCCCGTCCTAACCTTTCCTTTGCCATTGGTCGAGTTGCCCGTTATATACAGACACCTCATGAAAGTCACTGGAAAGAAGCTAAAAGAATACTTCGATATATTCGAGGTACAGTTCAGTTTGGGATTCATTACAGTACAGGGGGGAAACCTTTGTTGGTTGGTTTCACTGATTCATATTGGGCCGACGATCCTGATGATCGAAAGTCTACTGTAGGTTATGTTTTCAGTCTGGGATCTAGACCTATTACTTGGGCTTGTAAGAAACAACAAGCTCTTGCTCTTTCTTCAGCAGAGGCAGAATATCGAGCAGCAGTTAATGCCAGTCAGGAAGCTTTACGGCTTCGACAGATCCTTTCAGAGTTTGGATTCGAGCAGCAGCAGCCTACTCCACTTTGGTGCGACAATCAAATTGCCATCAAGCTTGCCAAAGATCCATTTCTACATCAACGCAGCAAGCACATTGAGCTACATATGCACTTCATCAGAAATCTTATTCATGATCGGGTTCTTGAAGTGCTCTTTTTCCCTACAGATGATCAAGTTGCAGACATCTTCACCAAGTCTCTTATAGAAGCAAAGTTTTCTAAACTTTGATCTATGTTAGGAGTTCAGGAACTTGTCATTAAGGGGGGATAGGCTCTAATGCCTCCTTCCTTCTCCTAATAGTGTCACTTTTGTAAATCCTTCAATCCTATCCCAAGTTGTTCTTAAGGGGGGATGTTAGGATATTTAGACACTTAGGAGTTAGTTAAGATCAACTTGTGTAATATATCCGTTAGGGATAGTGTGTTTCTTTAGTATGTATTAGTATACATTTGTAAATACTTAATCCGACAGTCACGATATGTTTCCGACATAGAGTGATCCGACGGCTCAACTTCTCTTAGATCAAACCTAACCTTGATCTGTGGCTTACCACTCGATTGGTCCATGATCTCTATTTAAAGAGCATGGAGGGTCATTGTTTAGTTGATCGATTATGGAAGCTCATTTGTAACTTTCTTTCTTTGCATAATAAATTGTCCCGTAGAAGCTATTTGGCCGGGGCCGTGGAGTGTTTCCCTCAAGAGGGTTTAAACCACGTCAAAACATCGGTGTATTGATCTGTGATTTGTTTGTGTGAAGTGGTTTCTCTTGGTGTTCGGTCCTTTGGTAGTACCCTGTGTACCTGAACATTCTGAAGAATCCGATATGGCCCATAGAACTGAAGAATCCGAGCTTATGACGCCCTTTGAGTTTCAAGGAGGATTTTTTGTACGGCTAGAGACAAAGAAAAACCATGTCACTGACTTGAAAAGTGCGCTCAGAATGGTGCTGATCAGCTTGTTGCTTCATGCGATTTCTTGCCATGTGAAGATTGTCCCACAAAATGCGAAGAATTTGATCGTGGTTTCGAAGGACAATGTCAACTTCCTGAACTGGTGAACTGGTGGGGGTGTATGGAAGAACAACTGGAGGTGCTTGACCATAGACTGCTTCATATGGGGTCATTTTAGAGGCAGTGTGGTAAGAGGTATTGTACCACCATTCAGCGAGAGGGAGCCACTTTGCCCACTGATGTTGTTGTTCCGAGGTGAAGCAACGAAGATAAGTTTCCAAGCATTTATTGATAATTTCAGTCTGACCATCTGTTCGTGGGTGATACCCTGAACTCATCTTCAGTTTGGTGCCAGTGTGGCGAAATAGTTCTGTCCAAAAATGACTGGTGAAAGTCGCATCACGATCCGAGACAATGGAAGAAGGGATGCCATGAAGACGAAAGATCTGGTCCAGGAAAATTTGAGCGAAGGAGGAGGCTGTATAGGGATGGCTGAGAGCACAAAAATGGCTATATTTGGAGAGGCGATCAACCACAACGAGAATCATTGTCTTCCCACCAGATTTAGGGAGCCCTTCAATGAAATCCATAGAAATATCTGTCCAAATCCGTGTAGGTATGGGAAAGGGTTCAAGCAATCCTGGAAGGAGTGTTGTTTCACCCTTATTGCGCTGGCAGGTATCACATTCGGCCACCATCTGTTGAATTGTCTTTTTCATGCCCTGCCAAAAGAAGTTACGCCATGCCCGTTCATACGTTTTGAGGAACCCAAGTGCCCTGCCGATGGAGAAGCATGGAGTTCATAGAAGACAGCCTGTTGAAGATCTGTGCTCTGGGGAAGCACCAGACGACCCTTATATCTCAGAGAAGCACCATCCCAAGAGTAATGTGGTACAACAGAAGGGTGTTGGTCAAGCGTTGGATGATTTGAGATAAGGAAGAGTCATTGACATAACCCTGTTGAACAGATTGCAACCAATTTGGAACAAGCATAGAAATAGCTGAAAGAGAACCTTGGGCATCAAATGTGCGAGAAAGAGCATCTGCCACAATATTGTCTTTACCCTTCTTGTAAGTGATCTCATAGTCATAACCCATGAGTTTGCTAACCCATTTCTGTTGTGCCGGGGAGGAGACACGCTGGTCCAAGAAATATTTCAGACTCTGGTGATCAGTCTTGATGCAGAAATGATTCCCTAATAGGTATGGGCGCCACTTCTGTACTGCATGCAATATAGCCATCATTTCCTTCTCATAGGTAGAGGCAACTAAATTATTACCTGAAAGGGCTTTGCTGGTGAACGCAATGGGGTGTTCATCGTGAAAGAGAACAGCACCAAGTCCATTGCCGCAAGCATCACTCTCAATAGTGAAGGTCTTGGAAAAATCGGGCATAGCTAGCACAGGTGTAGTACACATAGCTTGTTTAAGTTTTTCAAATGCACACTGAGCAGCAGGTGTCCATGTAAAAGCATCCTTTTTCAATAGCGCAGTTAACGGAGCTGCAATCTTCCCATAATCCTTGACAAACTTGCGGTAGTAGCCAGTCAACCCAAAAAAACATGAAGGCTCTTGAGTGTCTAAGGATGCGGCCAATTGTTCATGGCATCGATTTTGGCAGGATCCACGCGAACCCCTTGTGCTGAGATAATGTGCCTGAGATACTCAACTTCCCTTCTGTCCAAAAACACATTTAGACTGCTTGGCATGGAGATGATGGTCAGAGAAAAGTTGCATGACAAGATCCAGATGCTGGAGATGTTCATCCCATGTTTTACTGTAGATGAGGATATCATCAAAGAATACCAAAATGAATTTCCACAAGTAGGGTCGAAATATTTTATTCATTAAGGCCTGGAATGTGGAAGGAGCATTAGTGAGGCCAAAGGGCATGACCAAAAACTCATAATGGCCATCATGTGTGCGGAAAGCTGTTTTAGGGATATCATCCTCATGAACCCGAATTTGATGATACCCAGAACGAAGATCCAACTTGGAGAAAAAGTGAGCCCCGTGAAGCTCATCAACAACAGGAATTGGAAACTTATCCTTAATGGTGAGGTGATTAAGTGCTCAGAAGTCAATGCAGAGGCGCCATGAGCCATCTTTTTTGCGGACAAGAATAACTGGAGAAGAAAAGGAACTAGTGCTTGGGCGAATAACACCTTGCTTCAATAAGTCTCGAACGAGCATTTCAATCTCTATTTTTTGGTGAAATGGGTAGTGATAGGGCCTGATGTTAGGAGGAAAGCTGCGAGGAAGGAGCTGAATACGATGGTCTTCTGGCCTGGAAGGTGGCAATCCCACTGGTTCAGCAAAGACACCTGTATATCGATCCATAATTTGTTGTAGATCCAAAGGAGTAGTGGAGACTGCTGATGGTTGCATCTGAATGGAATGGATTTGAGCGATGACACCATGTGAATTCTTCTTGAGGAGTTTTTCCATGCGATGTGAACTGATGATGCTGAGAGAACCTGGTTGTAATCCTGTTAATGTGTGTTTTTGTTCATTGAGGAAAAACTGCATCCAAAGTTCAGCAAAATCCCATAAGATAGGGCCAAGTGTGCGTAGCCATTGAGCGCCCAAAACCACATCACATCTGCCTAAGGGCAAGGTAAACATGTCAGAGCGCAAGGTATAATATCCCATAGAGATACGCACATTTCGACACTTCCCTTTGCAAGGTAAGGTGCCCCCATTGGCAACCATGACTTCAAAGTTGGAGCAAGGATGGATAAAATAATCAGCTTGTTTGGCGATCCGAGGGTCAATGAAATTATGAGTGCTACCAGAATCAATGAGTATTGTAAGAGGAAGCTTCTTGAAGTAACCCCTGACCTGCATTGTTTGGGGGGTGGTGATTCCATCTAAAGCATGGAGAGATATCTCTGGCTGGTCATCCTGAGATGGAGGGTTAATAGGCGGTTCCTGAATGTCAACCGGAGCATCCAGTGTTTCTGGATCTTCGTCACCAATTTCAGAGGTAGGCGGAGACTCCACATCCAAGAGATAGAGCTTTTGTTGAACACATCTATGTCCGCGATTGAATTTCTCATCACAATTATAGCAAAGCCCCTTTTCTATGCGTGCTTGCATCTCTGTTTCAGACAAATGCTTGATAGGAGTCGGTCGAGGAGCCTACGGTATAGGTGGTTGCTGAGAACCCATATTTCGGAAGGGAACAAAAGTGGGCTTGGAGAGTTGTTGGGCTGCAATCTTGTCTTCTGCCAACTTAGCCAACCCTAGGGCTTCCATCATTGTGGTGGGACAGAACATTTTGACCTCAGAACGGATGGCATCCTTTAGACCACTGATAAAACAACTCCGGTAAAAGTCATCAGACAATCCTTCGGTGTGGTTGGCTAGGTTCTCAAACTCGGTTTGATACTCTCTCACAGTGCCAATTTGGAGAAGTTTAGTGAGGGCTCCGGTGAAGTCATCAAAAGCACTAGGACCAAATCGTTGCAAAAGGAGCTGGCAAAAGTTTGACCATTTGGGCTCTAGATGAGCCTTGATGTACCAACGGTACCATTGAAGAGCTTCCTGTTCCAAGTGAAATGATGCCAGCGGAAATTTGTTGACATCAAAAGTATTATGCAGACTGAAATACTGTTCTGCACGATAGATCCATCTAGTTGGATCAGTACCATTGAAGCAAGGAAAATCAAGCTTCGAACCACGGAAATTGCTGGAAGAAGAGAACCCATTGTCTGATGAAGACTCGGACTGCCGTTTGTTGTTCATAGCTGAATGTTCAAGATGGAGGCCGAGAAATTTTTCATCCAGATCCTGGAGTTTGGCTTGGATGGCTGCAAGTGCTTCTTCCATGGTTTTTGCTCCTGCACGAGTGACAACCATAACTAGGATTTTTTTTTTTTTTTTTTTACTGGGTAGGAAAACAAAAACAGAAACTGCTTCAGTAAGGGAAAATCTAGACTTGGGAAAAAATCTGAAGGGTAATTGGGGTTTGACTAGGTGTTGGACACTGTCGACTAGACAGGGAAGCCAAAAATGAGGATTTCAGAAGCGGGGTGAAAGAATGGGAAAATTCGGCAGAGGGGGACAAAGAAGCAGAATTCAGAAAGGAACTTTGTGGTAAAATTTGAAGGTGATTGGGTGAAATCTGAGGAACTTATCGCAAACCCTAAAAATAGACAAATGTGGGCTTTCGGGCTTTGGGAAGGGGAATTGGGGATAGGGTCCTCAGGAATGAAATATGCAGAATGGGATGACAGGGGATCCTCGAAAATTTCAAGGGAAACAAAGTGAAAACAAGGGAGATATGGACAAAAAACTGATTTTTTTTTTTTTTTTTTTTTTTTTTTTTTTTTTTTTTTTTTTTTTTTTTTTTTTTTTTTTTTTTTTTTTTTTTTTTTTTTTTCAGACTGGAGCGGCTACTGCTCGGAAGGGATCTGGAACAGCGTCGAATGGATTGAAAATGGCTGGATCTGAAATGGCTTGCAAAATGGATCTGAAACGACGCAGTAGTGATCGATAATAGTTCAGCTGAAAGTAGATATGGACCCCACATATGTGCGGCTTCCTAACAGTTCAGGGGTTTCACTCGGCCACCAATGCTGTCTGATGGCTTGTGTATTGGGGCAGTACCCCTCACTCCACGGCTCAGGTAAAACTGATAACCGCTTGGCCACAAACGACAGCTCTTGGTTTACCTCACGGGTGGGAACTAGTCAATCTGGTAGGGGTCATTTCCCTTTTCGCTGGCAGGTCCTCTCAATGGGCCAGCTACTTCAGGGTTCCTATGTTACTCCTCACAATGAGTTTTAGGGCTTATGCCCAAGTACTTCCCACAGTTAAGCGGATAGGGATTATTCCCAAATCCGAACCTGCAACAGATGCGAAAAAAAAATTGGCAGAAATTTCACCCAGCAAGCCCAAGAAAGTGCTCTGATACCAGATGTGATGCACCTGCAACAATTAATTAATACGAATATGCGAAATAGCAAAAATGACAGAACTCAGAATCACTTTTATATTGATCACAAGCCACTTCGAGGGGGAAACCTCCTATGAGCAAGCTCAATACAAATAACTTCACCGTGCCTTCATAGGTCTCAACACACACTTATATACTAAGTCTAGGCGCCAATACTATGGGTCAAAACCATGGGCCGTTACAAACTATGGATCAACAATACTACGGGCGACTTACAAAGTATATGCGCCAACAACAATAACACAAACTATTGATTAACAAATACTATGGGACGACTTACAAAGCATATGCGTCCAATAACAACATACTAGCAAAGTAAAGACATGGGTTCCTAACAAAACTGGGCTCGAACAAGGGATTGTGTCACCTATGCTTTATGAATAAATGTATTCTCAATAAAATTTCTTTGGTCATATTGTAAGGCATAACCTTGGTTTTAGTAAGGCTGACTGGCAACTCCTTCCTACCCCATAATAGAGATAGGGTCTACTCGTCTCTGTGCAACCTGAAGACTGCTATTGAAAAGGACTGCCTCTCTTTAATATCTACAGAAGAAAGAAAGGATATATTTTAATGTATTTGATGACTAATAGGTCAATAGTACCAAGGTACATTAGTAGGCAATAATAGAAAAGGGAATGCCCAAAGGAAACTCCTTGCTAACTTAAAGCAGGAAAACTGCAAAACAAAAGGGAAAGCCTGATAGTTGTCACCTACTAAATGTCACCATTTCTCTAATTGCTTATCAATGTACCTTCTCTCGAAGGCTTTCCCACTCCCTTTATGGGCTTTGTACATTCTTATCCCCCACCTCTTAGCTCTCTTCTCATGACATTTCAGCTCTGGCACTTTCGTTTTACCACCTGTCCTGATGACCATGTGGGATTGGATGCATGGTGATCACAGGAAACATGCACTGAGCCAGATGTGGATTAAAGTAGGTAATTCCCTTTGAATTACATGTCAATCTCTTATTTCAACATACAACGTTCTAGGAATTGATTTAGAAAAAAATATTTGCCAATTTGTAAAATCACGTGTAGATATGTTTGAAAAAATGGCACTTTATTTTGTATGTGAGTCACGCCATTGTACTAAGCATATTTTTTAAGTAATTGCTGACTTCACATTCCCACCATTTAATTTGGCCCTTGGATATTGACTTGTCATTCAAATCTTTCAACATTCTCTTCTTGGTTTGGCTTTTAATACAATGGAATTAATTGTTGTCCAGGGTCAGATTGCTCCTTTCACTGTGGAATCGTGGATAATACATACCATGAAACATACATGATTCAAGTAGGTATCCACAAGAAAAGAAAAATAGTGACAAATTTAGGACATTGAAACTACCTGGAAATAATTACTCTCATCGTGTCTTTTTTATTAGATCTTTGGAAGGAGCTTCTTAGTTATCTGCTGGAGAATTATATTTTAGCAAACCTTGCCATAAATTAATTGAATTTTAGTGAGGAAATTGTGTTTCAAAGTTCTGGGTTTGGAATGCATTTCTTTGTTTCTCAACCTAGAAAAAATGAAACATGATGCAAATGTCATGTTTAAGGCAAAATGAAGCATTTGCAACATTTTATATCTTTATTCATGGTTCCTTGTCTGATTAAGTTAAACCTTGGAATGAAGAGTACACAATCTATTGAACGGCGGTGATGATAAACTGTGTCTAGGGTCTGCTGGTTAGTTTGTTAAACTGGTTGGACTTAGTTTACTCTAATAAACTACTCAGATGTGTAGCATTTTGAAGATTAGCATGGAGAACATGATGTTTATTTACATTTTTGGAACATTAGCTGGATTTAGGTTTATTGATTCCCTTTATTTGCTGATATGATTTGCTAATTTACGGATATTTGCAATTGGTGATGTTCATCACCATTTGGAGATATCATTATTGTTGCCAGCATGTATATAATGCTTCTTTTTTTATCTTTGATATTATCAAAAGATGTATTCTTATTTGATACTCTGTGGGATAAGCAGATATAACAGCAGGATTATATTTGAAGGGGTGCATATTGTTGACCCAAATCAGGTAGCCATTTTGACAAGTATACTTTGTTGTGATTGGTATGATATAATACATTGCTTCTATGGGGAATCCTTTTGTCTCATGTTCTCTCTGCAGTTATTTATTGCTGAGAATTTTCTTGGAGCATCTCATTTAGCACACCTTTTGTAACACTTTCTTTCTAGGGTGAATTTTTATGGCCTGTCTGTCACCATCTTGCGAATTCCGTTTTTCCAGTACTTCCTCATGGGCCAGTTGTAGATATATATAGTGAACATGTTATTCCAGCGAAGCCCCATATGTTGTCCTCAGTGGAGTCTCTATTGGCTTCATCCTCTGATTAGAAAAGCCTTCAACTTCAACAAGCTTTATCTTTGCTTCAGAATGCTGAAGAATTGTCTAGCAAACGCAGATACCGGAAAACTGTGTCATGGCAATTTCCTGAATCTACAAAAGTGGTGTTTGAAGCACTCTTCCACAAGCTGTGTACTATGTACTTTCTTGGGAAGGGCATTGTTAATCCTGCTTCTGGAAGGATCAATCAAAGTTTCATTTTCTGGGATGTATTTAGGTATTCCTTGCTAGTGGTAGAGTTAGACGCTCGCTCATCAAAATCAAATGCAATTGCAAGAAGCTCTGGGGCTAGTTTGGAAGCACTGTATAAAGCAGTCAATTTCTCAGAAGATTCTATGTTGTCATTACTTATGCAGGCTGCTGAAGCAAATCAGAGTCAAAATCATCTGATAGTGTTACTAAGGGCAAGAGGAATACAACTTTTGGTTGGGTCAATTAGTTGTTGTGCTTCAAGAGATGCATTCTTTGAAAATTCTTTGACAGGTATGGATTAGAACTTAGAAGTATGCCTTATTTCAATAATATTCTTATGATAAGGTCCTCAAGCATCATTTCTATGTTTCTAGTTTTAAACTACTTAAAACACATGTATGACTGTGGTTGTGTCTCAGTATTCCTTAGGGCACGTATCCTAAATATGTATTTTTGTAATGGATAATATTTCCTCGCTCCTTGAACATGTTGACCAAGGCAAGGATTTTTCGGATATTCAGTTTTGGAAGCACACATCAGATCCTATGCTTGTTCATGATCCTTTCTCATCATTCATTTGGCTGTTATTTTGTCTCCCTCACTCTTTGCCCAAGGAAACAGAGCCATTTATTTGTCTTGTGCGTCTATTTTATCTGGTTTGTTTGGTCCAGGTAAGTCACATGTATGAGTTTTGAGATTTATGTGGCCAAAGTTTCAAAAGTTCTCGCTATTCACAAGAGTTTGCAGTGCATGTTGTGATATACTGGTTCTTATTCGTTGCAGGCGCTTGCATATGTTGGGAGATCTATTTCACCTGAATCTGATTTCAGTTATGGTTCCTGTTCTTTCATCAAGAGTGTACTTACAGTTGTGTCAGGGACAATACTGATCCAATATTCTCTAGAGATTGATGACGCAGACTTATTGTCATGTCCAATAGCAGTGGTCCTTCGCCGTTTGACTCTACCCTATCTACGACGTTGTGATTTGTTATATAAGTTACTGAATCCTTCATCTACTCATTTGCAAGAGGCTGGTTCTCAGGAGAGTTCAACAGTGCAAATGGCTATTGATTATGCGCAAAGTGGAGATGAGATTTTAGTAGAACTAGAAGAACTTCAACATTTGGAAAAGCTATTTCAGATTCCATGTCTAGAAACAATTCTTGAAGATAAAAATGTCTATGGTCTTTCCTTGAGATGGTGTCAACACCTTTCCAAGGAAACAGGATCTCGGTCATATAGGTATGTACTGCGATGTCTCCCTGCGCGTCCATTTGAACTAATGCGTTTGCCTCATATTTACCAAGATCTTCTACAATGGTTAGTAATTATAAAAACATTTATCAATCCCCCGTTATCTATTGTTTCCTCTTTTCTTGGATGTTGAAAATTGAACTATTGTTGATATCAATTTTGTTACCTACCAGCTATATAAAAGAATGTTGTCCAGTATGCAAAATGGTACCTGATCAACCAGCACTATGCCTGCTTTGTGGTACGCTTTTTTGTGCTCCAAGTCGGTGTGCATGCTATAGGTTAGTTATGTTTTTTATTTTCCAAGTATGTTGCTTTGAGGTGCAAGTGAAAGTTGTTATTGTTCTTGTGACTGCACAACTTTGAAGCTTCATATATGTGTGTTGCCAATTGCATAGCATAATTTGCATTTTATAATGATCTTTTATGGGTGTTGAGAACTATTTCTATGTTCAATCAAAATGAATGTTACCTACATGTGATGACTTGTGGTGCTGGTGTTGGATTTTTCTTGATGATAAGAGTATGCATTTAAACCCAAAGCTCTATAGATTTTTTCTGTAATAGGATTGATCGTATATTCAATAATTTCCTTTTCTATTTCTTCAAACATTTCTTTCACTAGAAAACCAATATTTTTCTTCAAAGGTCTACGCGTCATGCACCTTGGCCTTCTCCATACTTGGATGCATTCGGAGAGGAGGTAATGTATCTTTAAATCTTCATCAATTATGAGTTAGAGCATAATAACTTGCTCCTTTTGTCTATTGGTTAGCTTGTATTGAGTATGTCTTTTGTTATCTTGTCAGTCATTCAGGATTTATTTATTGTAACCATCATATTGCAATAAATTATGGGCTTAGTTATAGTTGAAATGTTTGGGATGAGAATTTGCATTTGAAACGTCTTGGTCATTGGTCTCTATTAGACCCAGTGAGTTGCTATTATATTTTATCTTCTTGTCTTGTTTGTAGTGGATAACAAGTATGACAGAACTTTTACTATTTTTGATGATGTGCTTTATGAGTGGGATGCAAGATAAGTCATAAGGTCAACATTTTAAGACCATCAAAATAATTGATTAGTTGGATGAATGGTTGTTTTCCCAAATGTTACGAATGTAGCACCAGGGAAAACTTAAAGAATGAAATATTATATCTAAGTATAGAATTCTAGGAGAATACTTTGGTTTGAAAAAATCATACATGTATATAATGTATGTCAATATTTAGTAAAAAGCATAAATTTTACTATTAATTGATGTAAATTTTGGAAAAATATTTTTATTATATTTAATAACTAAAATGGTTATGCTTTGTATTAAGAAAATGTTGCAACTGAACTGGACAATATGAAAATAAAAAAGTGCTGATATATGGTTTGGCATGTGTCCTCAAACTATAACTTCATAAAGTAGTTGAGATTGTTTCTATTATCCTTCACAGAGGATATTTTTATATTATTACTTAGGTAGATGCAACATAATTCTCCTAAGTCCTAAAAGAAAACAATTTACAAAACATATATGGATAGGCTATGAATGGACTTGTTTGATGTTGATTTCTTCATGATTGAGTGAATTGTACACTTCCATGTTGTCTTCCTCTGATATTTCTTGGTGTTGCATCCAATGTAGGGAAAATAATTAAAGTTGCAGAGTGAGAACCTTTAATTAGATTGCAGATGATGTTATGGAGCATTGCAATTTGAGCCTCAAGAACCTGAATTTGCTACTGCAGGGAAGTTAGCGCTTCAACCAAAGAGGCATTCATAACACTTGAATTTCCTTGCACAAATTTGCTTCACATCCTTGACAGTTCATCCCTCTAGTCTTGCTGCTGAATTTGTTGATCATGTGAGTATCAACCTAAAGAAGACCTGACCAAATTATCAAGCCTAATGACCTTGGAAGCACTGGGAGGTGAATAGGAATAAAGACCAGTCCCAGTGTGACTATTAACTCTTGCTATTCTCTGGAATAAATAAGGCAAATAGCCACACTGGAGGGGGTGTGCATCTGGAAAGAAAAGAAACTGCATTTGTTATAATAAAACAAGCTAACTGTATGGATAAAGTCACACCATAAGCCAAAGATTGTAAGAAGACTCCAGGATGAGCCTCGAGGTAAAGACTGAAGACACAGAGTTGAGATATTTCGGAGGAGATTGTGTAACAATAAACTTCTTCCCAGATCTGAGACTGGGCATGAGGGTCTCTATTTCAAATACCAAAGTGCTATTACTCTTGGCCTTGAGAGTATAGCCTACATTTACGAAATGATTGGAGTAGGTGGTACATGTAGAAATTTGGTTATGATTATTGTGAAACATGGTTGCATCATGCAAATGGTAATGGACCTTCGGGGATGTCACCGGTTGAAAAACCCGCATTTGAAATTTTTTTTAGAACTTGATATTATTTGTTTCAAGGATCGGTGTTGATTTATGACTTACCATGACGGGTTCAGCTATTGTTGATGAAAAGTGGAGGGTGAGTCATTTTCTTTGGGCCACTAGGCTGGAATTATCACCAGGTTATTGAATACTTTGAGGTAAAGACTCAACAGATTCTTGCAGTGATTAGAAAAGGAACAGTTTTGAACAGAGGACTGCTAATCTAATGCCTAAATCTAAGTTAATTTTTTATTTTCGTCATGGCAACTATAGGTTGTTCCTAGGGTACCAAATATCAAAGACAAATACAACCCAGCCACATGGATGTTAGAAGTTAGCTCTACTGCTACTGAACATGGTTTGGGGATAGATATTGCAGAGCATTACAAGAAATCTTCCCTCTACAAGTAAGCATTAAACTTATCAATATTTTCTCACCAAAATCCTTATGATTATAATAGCTAGCTATTATGTAAGTGTTTCACCTGGCTGTGTATTATCAGCAAGGCTCTATAACTGGTTAAACTCGGCCTAGCCAATTCAAATGACTCTGAATTCATCATGAGCCAAGTTGTAATGGACTCGGAATATGGATGATTGTTGCAGACATAAAAAAATTCTATTATTTTGATTTTCAATGTCATGATCAACCTTATTGATTTGCTTGACTTTCCCTTTGCAACACATTTGGTCACTGGGCCTGTTTGTAGAAGAATATCGTAAGATGCTAAATTTTAAAGAAGCATGCCATGTTGTCTTGTTAACTTTGATAGATTTCCAACCATGACTGGATCTTGTAGATACAAGCAATAGTTTGATATCATGGACCTATTTGTTATTAGATTTCCATATGATCAAGATCTCATTTTTGTAGCGAGGGAGGTGGATTGGCCCACATTGGAGGAAGATGAGTTTGGGACACCATTTTCTCATCCTTTGCTTCTATATAAACTGAAATTCTCCTTTCCATGGCATCATCTACCATTATCTTCAAGATACTTATGAATTTTCAATCAAATTCAGATATCTTGGCATGACTCTAGATGACTTGGTAGATAGTTTAAAAATGGATGCATGCTTGTCATTCCTATAAATTTCTGGGATTTTTTCATTTTGCATCACTCACGCATACAAAATAATGATTACCAAGTTACTATAGATCCATATTGGATTACCTTGTACTAGTCCTTCAAGTTCTTCAACTGTTTTTATTAAGTGCAAAAATATCTTGTAGATACAAGCAACAGTTTGATATCATGGACCTATTTGTTATTAGATTTCCATATGATCAAGATCTCATTTTTGTAGCGAGGGAGGTGGCTTGGCCCACATTGGAGGAAGATGAGTTTGGGACACCATTTTCTCATCCTTTGCTTCTATATAAACTGAAATTCTCCTTTCCATGGCATCATCTACCATTATCTTCAAGATACTTATGAATTTTCAATCAAATTCAGATATCTTGGCATGACTCTAGATGACTTGGTAGATAGTTTAACAATGGATGCATGCTTGTCATTCCTATAAATTTCTGGGATTTTTTCATTTTGCATCACTCACGCATACAAAATAATGATTACCAAGTTACTATAGATCCATAATGGATTACCTTGTACTAGTCCTTCAAGTTCTTCAACTGTTTTTATTAAGTGCAAAAATATATTTGCACTTAATAAATGCAGTTGAAAGACTTGAAGGACTAGTACAAGGTAAGCCATTATGGATGTATAGTAACTTGGTAATCATTATTTTGTATGCTTGAATGGTGCAAAATTTGTTTGAATATCATCATTGTCAAGCAATAACAACTTCTTAAAGGGTGCTAGCTCAATGGTAGAGCACCTGCCAAATTATAGGCAGGAGATTGGTGGTTCGATTCCTCCGTACCCTATCATAAATTAGTGACTAAGAAAACAACTAAATTCGCATATATACGACTATTAGTAGCTAATTTCCAATATCATATAGTGCGACTAACGTTTAGTCATATTTAGCTTAGTCATTAATATGTTATCATCTAGTAGTTTATTTAGTCGTATATTTGGTCATTAATTGTGGCAATCAATGACTAAATCAGTGAGTATCAATGACTAAATCAATGACTTAATCAGTGACTAGCAATGACTAAATCAATGACTAATAAGTCAACCAATTAATGACTAGTGAAATATGACTAGAGATAAGATAGCGGAAATCGGATACTATTAGTTACCGACTCAAAAATAGTCGTTTATAGTCAAATTTTAGTCATTTTTTTAGTCATTAATTTCTCATTTTGTACTAGTGTTAGTTGCTTGACGGATATTTGTTTGTAAGGTTGTAACCTCAGAAATACCCAATCCCCTTCTTCGAAACTTCTTTCACTGCGATGTTGATCTGCTTGTTATTTCATCCTGTTTTTTGACATAGCCAGGTTATCTTCAGTATTTGGAGAAATTCTTGTTGGTGCTCTATGTGATCTTCCACAACTTGCACTTTATATTTTCCTTTCTAGGGAGATGTGATAGATGGATGTTGGTACCCATAAACTACCATAAATGGAGACATTTTTTATTATGTATGGAAGGAAGTATTGTACCACCATTCTTCCAAGGACAACCATTTCACCTATTGTTTTTGTTTATCATATGAAAATCAACGAAGATAGCTTTCCAAACATTTGTTCACTATTTTAGTTTGTCCATCAGATTGAGGATGATAAGAGGAATTGTGAGCGAACTGGGTACCCAAACAAGAAAATAATTCAGTCCAAAATTTGCCAATAAAAATTGGATCTCTATCACTTACAATAACCTTCAAGTTTCTGTGTAGCTTCTAAATTGTATCTATGAAGGCGGTAGTTACTGTACTTGCATTAAAAGGGTGAGAAAGTGCACAAAAGTGTGCATAATTCGTGAGTATATCAACAACCACCATAATAACATTATTCCCTTCTGAATTGGGTAGTCTTGTGATAAAATCCATTGAGACTTCCTTCCAACGTTGGAAAGATATTTCCAAAGGTTGTAAAAGACCCAAGGTCTTAATTGTTTCCACCTTATTTTGTTAGTAAACCAAACATTCTGCCTCGAAATTTTGAACATCTAATTTAAGAACTTCCCAAAAAAATTCCTTCTTGACCCTGTGGTAGGTTTTCAAGAATCCTAAGTGCCCACCTATTGGAGAGGTTTGTAATTCCAATAGGAACTTTTGTTTGAGTTGGGAGTTCTTGCATATATATAAGTGGTCCTTATACCACAATGAATCATTTTTCCATGCAAAAGTATCTAATACACTAGGATCCTTCTGTAGATTTTGTATGAGTGTCCACATAGATATGTCATTTTTTCATTCTTCCCTTGCTGCTACCACCCAATTGGGTTGTATATTGGAAATCGCACAAAGTAATGCCCCAACATCCTCATGTTTTCTAGAGAGTGCATCTACCACCACATTTTGGATCCCTTTTTTATAGATGATTTCAAAGTCATATCCCAACATCTTGGTTACCCATTTTTATTGCTCTTCTGAAGATAGTCTCTGTTCCAAGAAGCATTTAAGACTATCATGATATTTTTCACCTTGAATTTCCTACCTATTAGGTAAGGATGCCATTGCTTAAGTGTGTGTAGTATTGCCATAATTTCCTTCTCATAAATTGGTTTTTGTAAGTTCTTTCCCTTGATTGGTTGAATTTCAAAAGAAAGGGGGTGTCCTTCTTGCATTAGAATGGCACCAATGCCATTTCCCGAGGCATCAAATTCCACAATAAAGGTTTTTGTGAAGTATGGTGTGGCCAAAACAAGAGATTTGCACATTTCCTCTGTAAGTTCCTAAAAAAGGTTGAGTTTCCTGTGGATTCCAAGAAAATGCTTCTTTCTTCAATAATGTTGTTAGAGGTACTACTATTCCTCCATAGTTATGAACAAACTTGCGGTAGTACCCTGTAAGCCCTAGGAAGACTCAAATATTATTCAAGGTTTTGGGAATCGGCCAGTCCACCATGGATTTAATTTTGTTAGGGTCTACCTTGACACCTTCATTAGATACAGTCTGACCCAAATATTCTACCTCCTTCACCCCAAAGGAACATTTGGAAGGTTTTGGATATAGTTGTTTCTCCTTAGTAGTTGTAGCACCTTGTCAACATGTTTAACTTGTTCTTCCAAAGAATTGCTATAGATTAGTATATCATCAAAAAATACTAACACAAATTTTATTAGGAAGCGCTTGAAAATGGAATTAATCAAACCTTGAAATGTGGAAGGTGCATTCGTGAGACCAAATGGCATGACCAGAAATTCATAATGACCTTCATGAGTTTTGAATTTTTTGGGGGGGGATGTCATCATACTTAATTCTTATCTGATGATACCCGAAATGGAGATCCAACTTTGTGAAGAAAACTGCTCCATGTAACTCATCTAATAATTCATCAATGACAGGAATAAGAAACTTATCTTTAATGGTGATCTTGTTGAGCTCTCTATAATCTAGACACATACGCCATGATCCCTCCTTCTTCTATACCATTACCTTTGCTGTGGAGTAAGAACTTTTGCTAGGCCTAATTATTCCATCCTCCACCATACGCTCAATTTCACTCTTCTGGCCATAGGGGTATCTGTAAGGTCTCATGTTAGGGGGAACACTTCCTAGAATTAAGTGAATAGCATGATCAAAATCTCAAATGGGTGGAATAAATTTTGGAATATCTTCATATACCTTGGAATTCTTATTAATGACACTTTGGATATTTTGGGAAATAGTAGTATTATATGTTTGAACATCTAAAGAGCATACTTGTGCAATTACACCATGATGTCCCTTGGAATAATATAACCACACTAATGATAATTACAACTAATGGATTGGGAAGAAATCAAAACTAATGTAATGTGACCAATATAAGGGGAAGTTTTCCCGCATTTAGGGCTTAACAGAGGCTATAGAAGTTTTATAGAAAAGGTAAAAGATCTTGTGTCTATATGGTTTACCCTATTGGGTGATATCTTGGAATATGAAGGTGTAACCTTTTAAGTTACATAAAATTGTTCATGAAATTTATGTTATTGCATAAGACGATGAAGGAATATACACCCCTCTTGCTAAAAGAAAAACTTAGTTTGTGCAGAAGAGGAGAAAGAAAAGAACTAGACAAGAATTCAAGTTGGATTCTCAAGTTCATGGATACATTATCAAGAATGTGATGTTATACTTTGGATTTGATGTTAACATACTTCCTAAGAATTCCTAGAAGGCCATGCGTTGTCCCTCCCTTGTCTACTCTCCCATTTATTTGAGAATGGAAAACCAGTATTACATCTTCCATATTGACTGATTGGAAAATGGAGAAGTAGACTTGGAAGGTGTAAAAAATTTCACTAATTTTTTGGTGATCGATATTATGGGAGTAATTGATCCATATATGTTTTTATTGGGAATATAATTGGCTTAGTAAAATTATTGTGTGATCAATTTGAAGAAAAAAACAATGAAATTTCAAGCTAACGACATGAAGTTTACATAACCTTTGGACCTACTGCAAGGACCAAGGTACACTAAACTAGTACAGAAGAACATGGAAAAATATATCATAGATAACATTTATTCTCTGAAAGAAGGAAGAAGAGCAGACTATGTCAATCCTACGACAGATGGATCTATAAATTGGAGAAGATTCACTCTTTTGATAGTGATTTTGAAGAAGCATTGGATGATTGGTAGAACGAGCGACAAGAAAATTCCTCCATATGTTGCAAAATGATAATGTCAATCCAATGGATTGGATTAGAGGTTCTAGATCCTCTCGTATATGATGGCATCTAAAAATTTGATGTGTTTTTACAAAAAATGAATACTAGTGTTGTTGAAGAGTACCAAATGGGTGTTATGGATATAACCCTCAGAGGTACTCCTGCAAGATGGTGGGTAGAACATAAATATGATATACCCAATTGGATCATAATGGAGACATTTCTTATGATTCGATTCAAACCATCCAAGTGTGCCAACAACATTACAGAAATATATAATTTGGAAAAGGAAAATACATTCTCTCACATCGATCAGTGTGAACAAAAATGGAACAAAGATGAGCTACAATCAAAATGTTGGTTCCACCAGTTCTTTCATGAGTTGGGCCCAACCCTAATGCTTGGAACTTGCATGAAGAAACACGACATCAAACCACGTGCTGGAGGAACCTAACTACAAATTTTTGATGATATTTTTTATTTTTTACAACATGTGATTCTATTACAAATGCTCTTGCAGGAGTCCAGGAAACTCTGTACACTAAAAAACTAAGTCCTGAATATAGGTAGCATATACATTTTCCCCCTTCATCAAGAATTTCCTGGTACATTTTTTTTCTATTATGGAGTTGGAATCCTCTCTCTATTGTTCAAAGGTCAATAAGAAGAATCTAAACCCTGATGAGATGTAACAATTGTGCTACTTAACCTTCAATGAATCAAAGGGATCTCTAGATGTTCAACAATGAAAACCTGAATAAACTAGGTCCTTGCATAGATATCCTCTAAATCTATGGAAAGTCAATATTGGTATGGAAGACAAACCAAATATGGAAGCCATAGGATACTATTGGGATGAGAAGACAATGCCTTAAATCATATCCCTTCTCAAAGAGTATGGATATTTATTCTCAAAAATCTTTATAGAGCTCAAAGGAAGCCAACAATATCTGGGAGAAAGAAATATTGTATTGAAACCTGATGCCAAACATGTGAGGCATCATCCATATTGATTGAAACCCCATGTCTAAAAGAAAGTGAAAAGGGAAATTGATCATATGCTAAACACCGATCTAATTTTTCCCATGGTTGAGTATGAGTGGATTAGTCCGATTGTCATTCAAAGTAAGAAGGATATTGAGGATATTAGAGTCTATGTCGATTACCAGAGCCTGAATTTTGTGTGTGTTCATGACTCATTTTTTATTCCCTTTAGTGATGAGGTCTTGTACCAAGTAGTCAGAAATGAATCCTACATGTTTAAAGATGGATTCTCAAGCCTTATCACCAGGTTTGGGTTGCGAAAGAATATAAGAAGAAGACAACCTTTATAATAGAATGGGGATCCTTTTCTTACAATGGCATGGATTTTGGGCTGAAGAATGCACCTGCAATATTTTCAAGGATTGTGATAGAAAATTTAAAAGAATTCCTTCATAAATTCCTAGAAGTCTACTCAGATGACTATATATTTCACAACCATTTTAAAGACCATGTGGCTCTACTCTAATTGATGTTGGACCCCTATCAATAGATGCATAGTTCCTTAAACTTGTGGAAGTGTATTTTTTGCATCCCCTTTGGAAACTTATTGGGCCATATTGTTTTGCATGATGAAGTCTTGGTAGATCATAGAAAAATCATTGTAATCATGAATGTTCCATCCCCTACTTATGTGAAGAAGCTACGATCCACTTTGGGTCATACTAGATACTACAAATGGTTTATTCACAATTACGCTCATATTAAAACCCCTATAGAACAATTATTAAATAAGGTGGAAACATTCAACTAGACAAAAGACTATGAAAGATCTTTTACAATATTGAAGGGAAAAATTACCAATGCCCCAATTCTTACTTTTCCTTATTGGGTAAAGCAATTCCATGTACATGTCGATGCATCATATATTAGGTATTTCCCTTGGATTTGTGTTAGATCATCTAGGAAAAGGTGAAATAGACTATCCTATTTACTTTTCTTGTAGGAAGTTATCTCAGGATGAACGCAACTATATGACCATAGAAAGGGAAGGATTGGTAATGATCTGTGCCTTGTATAAATTTTGCCACAACATGCTGGGGGGACACTTCAAGTTTTTCATAGATCATTTAACTCTCAAGTAACTTTTAAATAAACCTATATTAGGATGAAGTATTTGCAGATGGTTTCTCTTATTTCAAGAATTATCTTTCAAAGTAAATGCCAAAACCAGAAAGTACAACCACAGAAATGTTCATCTAGCACGATTGGAAATAGGTGAATAAGCGACCAATCAATGATCAATTACTTAATGCAAATTCATTCCAAATTGAGGCCATACCATACCATTTAGAAGAAAATGTATTATTTATGACAACATGAAAAGCATTGGATGACTATACCACCACTCAGAAACATCGCTTGGTTGTACAAGCTATGAAATATCATTTGATTCTAGGAAAACTTTACAAATTGGGAACTAATGGAATTTATGTCATTGTTTACTAGATCATGAAAGATAGGATATCTATGGGAATGACGTTCTAGTGTCGCAGGTGGCCATGTTAGCAAAAAAGCAACGAGAATAAAAAATTCTTCAGGCTACAGTATGGTGGCTAACTTAGTTCAAGGATGTTAAATCTTATGCCAGATCATGTGATGTTTTCCAACAAGTTGGTAGGGCCTTCTCGACAAGATGAGCTACTGCTTCATCTAGTACGTTCCTTACAACCATTTGAGAAGTGGGAACTTGATTTTATCAGTCTCATCAACCCTCCTATGAAGCACTCCAAATCTCATTGCATTATTATCACAATAGAGTATTTGACAAAATGGGTGGAAACAACACCAGTACGGGATTGCTCTACAACAACTGCAACCCAATTAGTTTATGAGAACAACATTACTGGGTTTGGGTGTCTTAGAATCCTCACCAATGATTAAGGTATGCACTTCATTAACCACACCATAGCATCCTTGATGAAAGAATCTCTAATACAACATTATAAAATCAATCCATATCATCCTCAAGCAAATGGCATGGTTGAATCCTTTAAACGAATTGGATATCAGATTAACTAAGGTGTGTTTTCAAACCGAGATGAAAGAGTCCCTGTAGTTTTATGGGCATACAAGATTAATACAAAGAAACTTCACAAGTAGAACCATTCCAGCTGGTCTATAGTAGAGAATTTTTAGTCCCTTCCAAGTTTATCGTTCGTAGCCTATACATTGCACATGCAATTTAGATGAACGAAGAAGAGTCAGTTGCAGAAAGGATATTTAAATTAATGGAGCTAGAAAAGTTCCACTTTTTAGATGATTATCATGCAACAATGGAGAAAGAGAGACAAAAATATTGGAATAACTGTCACATCAAACAAAACACCTTTAAAAAGGGAGACCCGGTTCTATTATATGACAGCAAGTTCCCGAAGCATCCAAGAAAGCTTTAAATGCATTGGTTAGGAACCTTTATTGTTGCAGAAGTCAAATATTTTGGTTCTTTCAAGCTTGCAAAACTCGATGGTGTTCTCATACAAGGATTGTTCAATGGAACACGCCTAAATCCCTATATTTATGCTTATTAATCCCGCAATGTAACACTCCTATCACAGGGAGTGAGTTAGAGTACGATTTAGTGGATCTCTGCACAAAGTTTTAATCGAATAGTAAAAGTGAATTCCTATGCAAATTCCTTCAAGCACTAGATCCAATATGTTCACTATATGGAAGCTATTGGAAACATTGAAGTTGCAAATGATGTAGTTACACAGGATATACAACTTTCAGAGTACATGCAAGCCAAGATATATAGTTTTGATGCTCAAATGGGAAACATTCCTGGTGCTCATGTAGAGTATCAATTTCTTAGCCTTCGTGATTCTATGAAAGCATGATATATCCTCAATCATATATCAAGAAGTCTAATCCCTTGTTGAAAAAGAGATTGATGTTTTTTGGGGCATTATGGCACCCAGAAATGTTTTAAATATGCTAAATGTTTTGAAGGCCAGGTTTCTCTAGCTAACCTTGATATCTATAAATTAACATCCAAAAATTAACAAACTATCGACTCTATATGATGCACTGCACAAAGAAAATATTCCTTATATAGAAGCTGAATGATTCCTCGCCAATAAAACTCTTAATAACTAACCAGTTTTCAATGTGGTAGATATACAAATAACCAATCACAACGTTCCTAGAGTTGGATCCTTTGTTTGAAGACTCAGAACCAGAATATGCATAGGATTCAGGAATGCAGCAATCTTGACTCAAGGGAAATTCAACACTTGTGGTCAGGGCCTCTTGGCTCCTTCTTGTTCAGAAAGTACCATAGTCACAAAAAACCCTGCAAAGAATAAGCTAGAGGTTTCATAAATAGTAGCGACCACGACCATATTGAGTCCACTTTTGTGACTATATAAACAACACAAAGTAAGTGAATGAAGAGTAGATAGATAGAATATTGGTGGAGGGATAGAAGAATATAGCTTATGGTCAAAGACATTCTCCTAGCTGAGTCTAAGTTTTGGGTTATGTATTTGGGTCATGGGATTATTAGTTTTGATGATGTACCTGGATCTGTGATGGGTCATTCCACATACTAGAGTAAGGTTGTAGAGTCACTTGTATGTATTGTATCTCATATCCATGAATGAATATAAATGGGAAGATTATTGGGCCCCTTTCATTTTTTTGCATATGATGAATGGTGATGTTTGTTCTTTGATTTATATATATTGTGTAACCCTGTTATAAGAATCTTTTCATATGTATGATAAATGTATGTTACAGTATGGTAAATAAGTAAATTGTTTCCCAGTATATCCCTGCAGTTAACCCTCATCAACATAAACAAATCTATGTTGTGCTTCGTTCAAGTGATACCTTCTCCTTCAGGACATTGACTATGCCAGCACAATAGACTACAGTAGCCCCCTTTGTTGGCCCTTGAACCCAATCTCATATTTGCACCAACAATATTGATGTCTTTTCAATAATTTAGAATTTTAGTATGTTCAAAATCGCAAGGTAGGTTTTATCTCTACGAATATATTCACAGGATGAAAAAAAAAATTATTATAATATATACCATGGCAACTTTAACGTTTTATTTGGATACAATTGGGATCAATCAAAACTTGGTGGGTTATAGATATATCATTACAATATGAACCTTACAATTTTTCCTTTTTACTTGGATACAAGTGGATTAATTATAATAATTTATTATCCATTATTTCTTCTACCACTTAAAAACCTTTCCATATTGGGTTAGATTTCACTCTATAAAATAGTTTATTATTATTATTTTATATAGTACAATACCAACTTTGATATTTTGCTTGGATACACTTAAATCAATTATAATAATTCAATATCCCTTATTATACCTGTCGAGAGGCAGTGTATCATTGTGATCGGTATGCGTTGACTAGTTATTAGTTAGGTTGACTGTGTATTAGTTGTACATTTTATTTTGCATTTTAACGAAACTTTTTACATGCATTATTTTATTTAATTCCTTTATCCTAAGTTTGTAAAAGTTTAACTTACACCCTATTGGCTAAAATGTTGAAGGTGTTATTGCTGAGCCAACAGCAGGATGGTGGGTTCCCGAGCCCAACATTGAATCCATTCAAACAACTGGCTCATCTATCTTGATTAGGAGAATAAAATTTTCCTGGAATCACCGCCTCTGTCAAGTCTACACTGCCACTGTCAATGCCATCACCACCACTGCACCCACCGCCTACCGCCTTTGTCATGCTTTCAATACTCTTCTCAACACCGCCTTCTTCATCAATTATGAATTCTCCACCACCTTCACCACCTTATCACTGCCTTTAGTTTCTCCATCCAAATCCTATATCTCCACCTTCAATTTCTCCACCCAAATCCTACATGTCCAGCTTCGGATCGCGGCTCACCTCTGAGTTGGTTTTGGATCTCATCTCACTCTGTGCGTTTTAGCTAAATTCTTTTCATTTCCTACAAGTCTAAGCAGAACACAGTCAGACTAATCAACTATATGACTGGATACTGCATGAAATTATGAAAGAATTCATTTCCTGCAAGTTTAAGCAGAACGCAGTCAGACTAATCAACTATATGACTGGATACTGCATGAAATTATGATTCTAGTGGCCGCTCACAATTGATTTTAAAAGAGATGAAAATCACATATATAAATATTGATAGCATGGTTAGCTTGAGCTTGCACTGAATCTAACCTAGTGTTCATTTTCATTTACCTAATTGGGAGTAGCTTAAGCTTGGGCTAAATTTTTTTCCATTTTCCATCCACCCAATACTGAACCCCAAGTACTACAGCCAGTCCATAACTTTTATCTTGGAATCGGCAGAGGACATGTATAGAGCTCGAGCTCACTCCGGTGAAACTAGAGTGCGTTTATGGCATCATCGTGAACTCTGCATATTTCTAGCATTATCATGAGCTCTTCATATTTATGCATTGAAATGGACCATTTGATAGCATCTATGTTACTATAGCGAATATAACGCAGTTTCTTCATTTTACTATTATACCAAACTAATCTAGTCCATTTAAAGCCTCCACACAGTAGGCGCAGTATCGAGTCATACTTCCAACTTTTACATAAAGCTTCCATGGATATTTGAAGAAGAAGCGTCGATGTGGTGGTTCCCATCTGGCGAAATTCGCCTGCAAAATTACATTTGCTTCGTGAGAGCTAACGGGATAGCGAAACTTTTATGATAGAAACGATAGTGCATACTTATGAATTATGATATTTACCAGTGATTCTTGTGTGGCCTTTGAGTTCAACACACTTTAATAGCCTCTTCTGACCTTGTCATTGTCTGATTCCTGGCCATCTTCGGACTCCACGAAGTATTTTGTGACGCATTCTGCAAGCACATAAATGAATTTTGTGTAAAAAAATGGGAATATGGTGAAGTGCTTGGGAAGAATGCAGTACACATTATGAAAAGTCGATGTTTCGAACCTTAATCACGGTTGACTCATTGTCCTGATGATGAACCATGATTAAGGTTCAAAACTTCGACTTTTCATAATGTGTACTGCATTCTTCTCGAGCACTTCACCAAAACCTCAACCCAGGAATCTACGAGAAAATGGGAATATGTTAAACCCTAGTATGGGGTCGAATAATTTGTTGTTTTCCCTTGCTATAGCTTACATTGGAGAGATTCAGCCAATCCTTCCAGGTTTTGTATAATCGAATTATGTACATGAGTTAGAATTTGAATTGCAAATTAATAATGTAAAGATAATTATCAAAATTATTACAACAATATTGAGACTCAATCAATTTCAGGTAGAATTCAGGATGGGACATTCCTAATATAATAATTACCAAGCTATCAAATACTTAAGCATTAAGGCATTTTGAATTGAAAAATTCAACCAACTATCTAATACTTGAAATGGAATATATCGATTTATAGCAGGCCAACTTCAAGTAAAAAAATTGGGGAAATGGGCACTGACATTTCCAAATGAATTATTGAATATTTTTCCCTTTTTGATCCTCTTATCCCATCTTCCATGGTAAACTACACTAATAAGAAGTACACAGTTACAGAAAACCAATTTCTATCATATTATAGGAACTTTAAACTCATTGCCACATCATTACATAAAATTTATTTTTATATGAATTTAGAAAACCTTTTTTGGCTTACCTATTGGGTAGAATTGTTTTGGTGGAGAAATGGACAGGGAAAAGGAGTGGTGGCCATGATACAGTTACCAGTGGCCTAACATTTATGCAAATTTTATCAATTCTTTTTCTAAGTATGGGTCCTTGACCACCAACATGCCTTTGTTGAGGGCCAACAACAGCAACACAGAGGAGATTGAAGCTATGGGCCCTCAACAGAAACACATATAGTTACAACCTTGTACACAAGCTTAGAACCTTATGAAATCAACATAGATATTAGCATAACATATCACTATAACAAGCTAACACATACATTGAACTCGATCCACAGAAACGAATGCTTTTCCTGTTCTTGCTCTAGATGCTTGCTTTGGTGTTGCTCCTATCCCAACCTATGTTTCTGCCCTAGCTTCTACCTTAGCTTACGATGCTTCCTTCTTTCTTTATATAAAAAAAGCCATATCCTTTTACCCTTATAATTACCGACTGGGCACCCACCTTATTCACCTTATGATTTACCTTTGGAATGCCCCAAACTTACAGACAATGTTGAACGAACATGGACGGGGCTTCTCGGAGCTATAGACGGGATTCAATAGATAGAGCATTCACGGGCGTTCCACAACACAAGCAATGCCATACGCTCTCAACTGCTAACCAACAACCCCAGACCAACCAAAGAAAAACAATTTTGGGATGCTACTCAAATTGATTTTTAATTTAGTGTTTTGTTGAAGCTGTAACTTGATAGACAGTGTATGAATCCGTACCTTCCATGAAAATGTTGCACTCCATGGCGTAGCCTAAAGATGCCCTCTACACTTTCTTATGCTTACAATGGATGGGAAACTTTGCTTAGGAATCACATTGCCTGGGAATCCAGATGAATAGGAGTCGGTCTCATTGGAACAATGGACCGTTTGCAATGGATTTGACTGGAACAATGGACCATTTTCAATGGATTGTTGGTTGAACCCTTGAACAATGAAATATGGAGCCATAGTGTATGGGCCTACTGCAGTTAGGAAGAAGAGTGATGCAAACATAATTGCAAGTCTTTTAGGTGGTTTCTTCCTATTGTACTTACCATCTCTCTGCATCCTGACCACATGCAAATGGATTGACATCTGGACTAGCAAACTTGGGCGAGAGTGGAAGCCCTTGTATTATTTCCTCGATCATCTATCTTATATGCATGCACGCCAATTGTGTCAATACCAAGAATAAGCTAGTCAATATAGTTGCGTGTTACTGGATTTGGGCTTTGGGAAAGTTCTATTTACAATGTTGTTAGAACAGGTGTCAACCACCACCCCGCGAAACCGAGCAAAGTCTACAGCAATAAAGGAAAAGGTGTAGGTTTTAGCTCCATATTTAGCTCTAACGAATTGAGAGCGGTTTTATTAAGGGAAAAGGTAGCATCATAAGTAAAAGCACATTGAGATTGAAATACAAAACCACCAATATTATATTCAGTTCCTTATGGACCAATTACAAAGCTAGTTGTTGTTTGAGTACCATAGTCCACAACATCCCTTTCCCCAGCGAAAGACCAAGCAACATAGCCCTCGTAGAAAAGGTGCTTTTGGTTGTTGTTCTGGTTCCAATTGATTCAACCTAGCTTATAAAGTCCATTGTTACAACAACAACAATTTCCTTTTTTACTTTAGTCTTAAGCATTGAGTAACATAAAAATAAAAAATATAATCCAAAAAGCAATCGAAGATAACCCTTTCCTCATCAACAAGCTCAACCAAATAACTCTTTTGACCTACCAACCTCAGCAGGTATGTGCTGCCATGCAACCTTGTTTCTTATACCCTCTATAATCTTGCAAATATTTATTTTAACACTCCCAATGCCCCCAAGAAACACGGCGAAATAAGCCTCAAAATTTAAGGAAAATACTTTATTCCAACCCGGCGAAATAAACCTCAAAATTTAAGGAAAATACTTTATTCCAACCGTAAAAGTTTAAAGTTTATGTGATCCGCCACAAATAGTCAATCCAATCAAGTATACTCAACACCCCTTTTATAAATAGTCAATTCATTCATCAACATTATCCTTATATATATAGTCATCATTATCCCACGAGTCAACATCCCATTTTAGAAATAGTCATCATTATCCTTTTCTATATAGGTTAAGTGAACCAACTTAATTTTTTTTCCAATTATATAAAAAAGTGTAGAAGTTACATTTTGATTATAAAATTTTAAGACAAATTAAACTATTAAATTTGAAAAACAAAACTTTAACATGGAGCTGTTATAGTTCTTTTTGCAAAGGAATCGTTTGTCTAGCTATACTTTAAAATGCATGAATTCATTATATTATAACTATATTGTCGTCTTATACTTGCCATTTAGATTAAGTGAAAAATAATATATAAAGGAAAAGTATAAATTAACACATTTTTATGAAGGTTAATATCACGATTAATAAAAAAATCCTTTCAATGAGAATGTGCTTATGAGAAAACAATTACCCAATCTGTACAAGTATATGCTATAAATATTGATTTACTAGCTTAAAAATATATACAGACTTTTATTGGAAAGAAATAAATGCCACTAAGCATCCTTTAAGGATTTTGTAATGAATGTTGCTAAGACGATATGTGGCCAAGTACGACAATTAAAATTTTAATAATAAAGGAAATCTCACAAGTCCAAAAGGGTGATAATAGTCTCATAGTGGCCACAATGAGTAGAGAATGTATGAGAGTGTCTCTAATGAGTGGGAAATATTTAAAAGGTAATGAGTAAACAATCATTAAAGAATCATAACTAAGCATAGACTCTCATCCCAAAGGACGACATGTAGGATGGCAAAGCATACCTCCACAACCATTCTCTTTAGAGTATGAAAAGTTAGCTTGCAATGATCTTTCCCATATATTTTGAATTAGTCTAATAATAGACTAGTGAGAATGTAATATGATTTATTTTGTAATGAACTTTACAAAGTTTTAGAATCTCTGTTGTAGCTAGTCTTTTCACATAAGTTTGTGCTAAAGAGAAGCTACTAAGGATTTAGGAACCTTTAGTAGTAGTTTATGTAAATGGATAAAAACTAGTAAATAAATAAAAGATAACTAATATGTGAGTGCAAAAATGGAAATAAAAATTAAACAAATTGACTACTGTACTAATAAAATAGATAGGAACCCATGAATCGAAATTTGGTTTTCTGTATTAATGTGTAAAAACTGGTTTACAATAGGGTGTTACCTCAAAAGGTGAGGTTGTAGGAGCCCTTGCAACCATACGTGAGTAGTGCACCAAGTCTCCAAGGTTCCTTGCTCTTCTCCAAATGCTCAATGGGTTTTCCAAAACTCAACTGAAATGGGAAACAAAAGCTCAAGGTGATACGAAAAAGTTCAACAGGAATTTCGATAGCATAAGGGTATGAAGAGTTGATCATAGATGTGAAATGGGGGGCATCCATAACCTTTTTATAGATATTTTTGGTGGTGGAGTATTGACCCATGGTTTTGGGCAACCAGTAATATTGGTTTGTAGTATTTGGTATTTTCCCTCTTTTTGAATTTATTTTGAATTTTTTCCCCTTTTTATTTTATTTTGGGGATTTTGGACCCTTTTTTGAAGGAATTTCATTAATTGAGGACAGAAATAATTATTTTTTTCTTTTTTGGTTACCATTTGATGGTTTTTTAGGGTTTTGGAGGTAAAAAATGTAGGAAAAGTGGACAAATGGGTTATGTGCAGGGATGATTTCAAGGGCGATTTTTGGCCCATGGGCGAATTATAGGGGATTTTGACAATTTAAGGGGCGAATTTTTAATATTAAACCTATTTTTTTCCTTATTTAAATTTCGCCCAATATTTATTTACCCAAAAAAATGTTGAAAGAGGTTAGCCCAGTCCTGTATTTGCTAAAAAATTGGAAAAATGGATTTCGCCCTCGAATTCCAGTTGTCCTTGGTTGCATTCGCCCCCCGATTTCCAGGAATGGTGGTTACCCGGGACAATTTAGCCCTCTACGACTCCTCGAAATTTCAGATACGGTTGAATTCGCCCCAAATTTTTGGTTGAATATGGATTTACAGTTAGATTCGCCTCAATTTAATTGCAAGAATGCATGTTGTAGATTGGATGGGCTGTTGATGGGCCTTATTCAAACACTTCAGCAGATGTGTTCAATGAATCTAGAAGCACCCCAGAATGAGCAAAATCCCAGCTATGAGAAGTTACTAAGAACGCTCATGAAGGGCGTTGAATTGGTAAAAGAGTGTGAGAAAATCAACCATTTTACTATTTTTCATAGCCTCGGATATGCCTCTTGAATTCACCAGCTGGAGAAGGATATATGTGGCTTCGTTCAGTACCAGATGCCTCCCCATGTATTGCTTGGTGTGAAGAATCTCATAACAGAGCTGCAAACTTTTCACCATCTGTATGAGTTGGGGTCATTGGATGAGAGTGAGATGAATGAAACAATCTTCAGATATGTGGCCCAGCTCACCAATTATCCCCATGAGAATGCCATAATGCTTCAACAAATGGGTGCAGATGATATGTTTGATGGAGCTTTTGATGTGGCTCCCTGTAGTTATTATTTATCAGTAATGTCTGATTTTTTAATGGGGTTGGTGAAAAATATTCAGAATTTGAAGAGAATACTACTCCAGGGAGAGATGTCAGTTGTTGGGGTGCAAGGCATGGGAGGTCTTGGAAAAACAGCTCTGGCATTGACCCTCTTCAATGATCAAGAAATTAAATGTAATTGGGGTTTCTATTTATTCAAACCATTTTTATCTCTTGAAAGGTACTTTGTTTTCTCCTTGGTGCCAGGGTAGCTGCTGGGAAACCCAATATCACCCAATATCTTGTTCATCTTTCTTTTTCCATTTTGTTTTTTTGCTGAAAAATCTGATACATACATTTCTAGCACAGGCCCATCTACCAGGTCTGAGATGCACGTAGAGGTTGTGAAACAGGAAGTTGCCTATATCTAGATATTGTAGTGCATATGTTGGTCCATGTGAATTTGAGTATGCATCCTTCAAAACCTCAGACCTGGCTTTAGATAGGTTTGTGCCAATGTCCATTTTCAATGCAACAACGCAGCTAGTGCTCTGCTTAGATTCAATGCACCATTACACGAACACACATGCAAAGAATCGATGGATCACCTTCCACCCCTACCCGAGCTGTAGAATGCACCTCTCTTTTCTCTGTGCAATTTACCATCCCTACATGGTCAGCCATCATTGCATCAAATAAGCCTTCCCTCTACCTACTTATGCAACTAAGAAAAGGCCATGAGATCTAGCTCCTACATGTGGCTTTCACAATATTTCTTTTCACAATCAAATGAGTTAAACATTGAATGGCTATTGAGTTCAAAATGGGGAATTTATGAATTCCAGTTATCTTTTCTTTGGAAAACCTTCAAACATTTTGGAATCCTTTTATGCCATAGATAGTAGAGAGTGAACATTTCAATTACTCCGAAACACTACAAACAAATTTTTGGCAGCACATAGGATATCCAAAAGGACAGTCTACCAGTAAAGTTGTGACATAAATATACATGTAAAAACACCTTCTAATCAAGTTCATACCTCCTTACCAAATAGGAAGCTCCAAGAAACATGGACAACATCTTCTGAATTCCCACAATAGCTGCAACTTCCATCTGTAAAGCCTCTTTTATGAAGCATTTATTTAATTGAGAGTACCTTGTACAACATGAACCAAGCAGGGAGCTTCATTTAAAAGGAAACCCAGGCATCCAAAATAGCTTGCACTCTGTTGTGCCATTTATGTTTGTTGTCAAAATCCACTTAGTCTTCCATGCACTCCCAATTTTGACTTGGCTTCACCAAAAAAAAGCAGAATGAAACCGGCCACTAAAAGAATCAGTCAAATTGGTCAAAATAGCTATAACTCAACAAGTTTAAATGAGACTCGGTTGAGTCTTGCAAAACTTGCCCATACTTGGTGAGGTTGAGGCATGCAGAAATTATGTTGTAGCTTTTCAATTGGTCAAAATTGTTGTAATTCGACAAGTTTAAATGCGACTTGGTTGACACTTGGTTGACTGTTGCAAGATTTGGCCATATTTGGTGAGGTTCAGACATGCAGAAAGTATGTTGTAGGCTTGTATCTTTTCAATGTCACACTCTTAAGTGTTTTTGCTGACAATAAAACTACTTTAGAACTTATTCTTGTACAGATGATGGAATTTCTATTTGAGAACTTGTCTCTTTATGCATGCCAGGGGTTTTCCAAAACAATATCATTTTCATCACTGTTTCATAGTCCCCAAACTTAAAGGGAATTTTGGAGACTATGTGGGAGAATATTTCTTGTAAGAAGAAACCTGAATTTTAGAATGTCGAGGATGCACATACACAACTACAGCAGCAACTATTGAGGCAAGCCACACCAACTTTGGTGGTGTTGGATGATGTCTGGTCAAGGGAAGATTTGTAAAACCTGTTATTTGAAGGGAAAGGATATAAGACACTTGTTACAACCCGAGACTGTTCTACCATCCCCAAAACACACTGTACTGAGCTTTATCAATTGCCATTGTTAGATGATGTTGATGCTCTATCCCTTTTATGCTTTTGGGATTTTGGACAGAGATCAATTCCATGCAATGCAGCTGAAAATCTAGTCAAGCGGGTATACCTATGACAGTACTCGAATGTTGTTGATATGCATTATATTATTGTGTTAACTTTGGTGTGAATTCGGTTTATTTTACTAATCAAAATATACACAATCACTCGATATGTCCGTAATTACAAGCTATTACTAGAGTGGCATATCCCTAAGATAGGATTTCATTCCACAATAATACTTTTGTTGTTAACATTGGAATCATTGTTCCAATAATAGAGATTCTAGACATATACTGAATAGTCTTAATAGAATTATGTTTACCACAAAAACTATGAACTTTAAGTCTTTAAGCTTATTAGGAAAGAGAATCACGTCTTTAACCACAAAAGAATGTGTTTGGTGGAGTTGCCACTTATTGTTATTGCTGTATGAATCGCAGGTGCAAGCGGAATGTAAAGACCTTCCACTTGCCCTAAAGGTGAACGGAAGCTCTTTGCATAGTGATCCTCTCCCGACATGGGAGAGTGCAAAGAGAAAGCTCTTAAATGGGGAACCAATCTCAGATTATCACAAAGAAGGGCTTCTTAAATGCTTGGAAACTACTATTGATGCCCTCAATGAGGAAACAAGGGAGTGATTCTTAGACTTGAGGTCATTTACAGAGGATAGAAATATCTATGTTGAATCGTTATTGGAAATTTGGCTTTATGTGCAAAAAATGGAGTGGTAGGATGCTTTTGTCATCTTGTTAAAACTTGCAAGTAGAAATCTATTGAATTTAACAAGCAATCTCAGGTAAGTGCCTTCTCTTCTATTTGTTGTATTCAAGGTCTTTGATCATGGATTCCTCTGTCTTATACATTGTGTTCTCCTCATAATTGGATCTAATAGGAGTCCAGTAATCAATTATGGAAGTGCCTCTGAGCTGCACTTTTCTCAGCACAATGTAATCCGACACTTGGCCGTATATTTGGCTTCCGGAGACAATATAGTTCATAGGAAAAGGTTGCTTATGCCTAGAAAGGAGTACAGTTTGCCAGGAAAATGGGATCTCTTCAAGGATCAAGCATTTGATGCTCAAATAGTTTCCATATCCACATGCGGTTGATTTTAGCTGCTTGCTTAAGGTGTACATACTTATTTTCTTCAAAACATTTATAGTCAAAAGTATTGCATTGTGAAATTCTTCTTCTCTCTATCTGTTTCATGCTAACAAAGAATTTTAACCAACAAAGGGCACATGCAGACTATCATGGACTAGGCCTAGAAACCATAGAGCCTTCTAAAGAAAATCTTATGGGTATCTTTATCACGAAATGGTTATTTTTTAAGCATTTCCTTTGAAACTGCACCTTCCAATCACCAAATTCTCTATAAGTTTTGGCTAATTATTTTACTTTTAATATCAGAATTTTATGTTTTACTCAAACTATATATGTATTATGAACTAATTAATAATGTACCGTGGATACTTTTATTGTCTACTTTTCGTTTAGACAGAACACTGTGCTTTTGCTACTTATCTGTGTCAAGCAATTAACTTCATAGAAAACCATTTATTTTTGTTGAACAATCACCATATACACCATATTCATTCACATAGTTTGTTCTCCAATATTTTATGTGCATGTCACAAGGGAATCTTACCCTATACCCAACAATTGATCACTACATGACATACAAAAACTAATCACAAACAAATTTGTAGTTGTTGTCCATTGATGTCAAAGATCTTAGAAAATGTTTTCATAGTATGTCCAATAACCTATAATGTTCTAACTAAACTTTGCATTTGTGGTTTATCTATGTAGGTGACATGGAAGAGACTCAGTGGTGCAACATTAAATTTTGTGAGGCAGAGGCTTTAATTTTACTCTTTTATGCAAGCGAATACTTTCTTCCACCTTTTTTGAGTTCTATAAGAAAACTTAAAGACTAAAGTCCTCATAGTGTTCAATTATGGGTCCAAGAGAGCCACAGTGAATGGTCTACCAACCTCATCTTCACTCACTCAACTTAAGACTATTCACTTGGAGAGGTTACTTGTGGCCCCACTTAACGAGCATAGCGAAACCTTATTGAACGTAGAGAAGCTATCTTTGAGCTTATGTGAAGGGATTGGAAATATGTCCAGGTTCAACAACATCCAGTCAAGCCTAAATATTCCCATAATGCTAGATTTTCACTTGGACTATTGTTGTGATTTGGAGGAGTTGCCTGCTGGAATTTGTGACATTACTTCTGTTCAAAAGTTGTCTATCACTAACTGTCACCTTTTTGAAAAGTTACCCGATGACTTGGGGAAGTTCTTCTCATTAATAATGGTAAGGTTATTGGCATGTCTAGGTCTGAAAGAGCTTCCAACATCTATTGGAAAACTTGGGAAGTTGGAATATCTTGGTAGTTCACTATGTGAATGCATAAAAGAACTTCCAGAGGAAATAGGTCAACTAAGGAAACTTGAGGAGATTGACATGATAGAATGTTCTCACTTGAGGAAGCTGCCTAAATCAATTGGAGGGCTGACATATCTAAAGCATGTTATCTGTGATGAGCATATTGGGAAGTAATGGATGCATGTCGATAGCTCTGCCCTCATGCAACTTAGAGTTGAAGTTGTGGAAGCACACTTCAACTTGGATTGGCTGGATGGTTGACATCTTACCTGGACATGATGCATGTGCAAGAAGTTACATCTTACATAGGTAAGAGATCAGGACAATCTTTTATTTTCCTATTGTTAAAACTTGTTTCTCAAATGGTGTTCAAACTCTGATTAGTTTCATTCTCATTACCCTATGATGTCCTATGTATAGTGACATACATGCCAAATATAAGATAACCAAAGCAACTCTCTTCAATAACTATTGACAATGACAAATTAAATAGCGTGGGAAAGTTAATAACAGAAACATTGATTCTCAAACCATCCAAACCTTGTAATTTTTCTATCTATTAGTGCCGAGCCATCCACCTAGACACACACAGACATTAAGCTCAATTGGCTAGCTTAATCAGGTTGAACACACCGTTTCAAGGCTGAATTCACAGTGAGGTCTCTGGTTCTAGTATGTCTAAAGTAAAAGTCTAACTGATTCTGGCTTGGTTACGACCTCTATTGTGGTTGGTTATTGAGCATTCTTCCATCTAAATATTTCGAAGAAAAGAGGGAGTTCTGTGAAAATTTTCTTGGAAAAAATATATAGTTATTTATTTGCAATAATTCTTCATCAATTTTTTATTTTTTAAATCAATGTCATATACTACATAACCAAACTTTCTTGTAATGTTGATATTTAATTTTCATGTTCATTTGAAATTTAATTTTTTGCAAAGTGTTTTGCCATATTTTTCCATCAAACTGACCAGTTTTTGTTTTTGACAAACATTCATCTTATTAGCATCTACTCATGATGAGGAGAGATTATTTGTTGCATTCGTGATGCTAATCCTTAAGAACTATGCACAGATCTAACCCTACCCAGAAATGGGTAGAACCATGGAAGGGTAAGTTGGAACTATTGCTCATTCACAGTTCTAATTTTCCCTATGTATATTTCTACCCATTTCCAAAGAGAAATTGTTAGGAGTCTGCATGGCAGATAATGTTTGGCATTAAGGATGGGAGAGATTTATATCTCCTTCATTTAGTTTGTCAGATATATTTTTGGGTAGGCGAGAATGTGGGCTTGTCTCATATATTCTTTGGCATATTTTGGAATTTCCTTGTAGTTTCATTTCTTATTTTAGGGGTATTTTGATTCTTTAAATCCACTCAATGAATTTCATTGCTTTTGGTCTTAAATCAGCATGGATTTGTGACTGATAATATTAAGCCTTGGATGCATCTTATTGTCTTCTTTTCCCTTTTTGCAGAACAATGATTCTTCCATGCATTGCTGGCCTTTTTTGGATTCTATGTTAACTTATTTGAAAATGGGACTTTTCATTGGGAACACAAGTGGGCAGCAAGAGTGCTTGTCAATAGTAAATATGCTTGCAACCATGGTATAAAGGTCAGTGAAGTAAACATGCTGCTACCCCAATAGGAAAAAACAAAACCAATTTTGAATTTTGTCCAAGTGATAGGTTAAATTTTTGCATTTCATGTAGATTTTTATGATACTGATGTATTTAGAAAGTAACTTGATGTTGAGATTGAAAACTACTTGTCAATTTTTATTTTTTAGTAGGAAATTGGCCTTCCAAGCCATTTTGTTTCTTTTTCACAAGTAATAACTATTTTCCAATACACCATTCTGGTAATATTTTCATAGTTTCTTTCCTTTAATTTGACTTCTATATTTCTTAATCAAGCTGTTGCATCATTAACTCTAGAATGAACAAGTCATAGATGACCAACAACACACAAAGAAGACTCTGTTTTCAAATTGTTGCCCAAATGTGCACTGCAAAGTAGCAAGTGTCGAAAGCTTAGGGATAAATTAGAGATGGAAATTCTGAAGAAACTGACTCCTTAAGAAAGCCATTTCTAGATATGCATTCCTCCAATTATTCTTCGTTGCAAAACCATTTTATTTTTGCTGGTTTTGCAATGACTACGGTGGTCGTACAGAACACCAACCTCAACTACTGAAGTGATCATGTGATATGGAGTTCAAGTTTGGTGTCTTTTCAGTCAGCCAAGCAATATTTTTGCTTAAAATTGCCATTTAAACTTATTTATTTCGACTTCCAAGTGATATTTGAATGCATAGTAGCGAGATTGTGGATTAGCTACTAAGTGTTGTTTTGTCTGATCAACGTAAAACAACTGACTAGAGGCAATTTTTACTATGTAGGTTCCAAATGGTACCTCCAGCTAAAGTATTATAAACAGATTTTTGGTATTGTCATCATGTTAACCACAATATATCAGATTCCACATCTATTTCTAAGCAGAACATTGATTGAAGGAGTAAAAAAATTGATTCCGAAAGCTTGGTCATTTTTGTGCTCATATCGAAACCAATTTGATCTCTTGAATTTAAGCACATGAACTCTCGATGTCAAAGCTCCCAATTTAGTGGCACCTAACTAAAAGAGCACACAAAAAAATGGCATATGGAATGAGTTAAAAGATATCAAATTTGTTGATATCTGCAAATCAGTGAATCACTAACCTTTTTCATGCCATGAAGTTTTCTTATGATCCATTTTGAAGCTAGGAATATTGGATCCTGGCAAGAATATGACACTAGAAGTAGTCTTTAAATATGGCTCTCCTCCAATGTAGAGAGAAAAATTTGCAAAACTAGCCTTCCATATGAGGTTTTCTAGTGGATGTGGCATTTCCCTCATTACCCGCATGTCTAACAATTATGAGATAGAGATGGTTTATGAGGCATTACTATTGCAAAAATCTTTGCCAATCTAGAAATAGACTTTTGGGTGCAAGTAGCAAGGTTGACATGTTAACAACATCATTGGAGGTTTCAGTGTAATGCCTTGTGGGCCCTCTTTACTTTGTGGTTGTTATCTATGTGATATCTAAAATTGTAAGTTATCTTACTATAGTGGCATATCCTTATGATGGATTTCATTCCATATTGATATTGTCATTCCTCCTTCTAGATACTTGCTTGTATTTGAATTCCTTGCTATGTCTTTGAACTCCTTGCTATGTCTACAGGAGAAATTGGAGAAGAAGAAAGCAACATATGTTGAGAAAATGAAAAAATGAGATTTCCATTATCCATAAGAAGGAAGAGGAAAAGAAGGCCATGGTTGAGGCTAAACGAGGAGAGGAAATTCTCAAGAAAGAGGAGTCAAGTGCCAAATATAATGCAACAAGCCAGGTGCCAAAACAATTCTTGCTCTACTTTGGGGCTAGCAAGTTTTTCACTACAATTGTGTGAATATCTTGTTTGTTTGGATATGTAGAATATTGATCATAATGATTGTGGTCATTTAAATATTCCTCAAACACATTGACAGCACCAAGTTGTACAAGTCTGGATCAGAAGAATATGTATTTTGTAGTCCACTTAAGAATCTCTTAGTCTTTTGATTTAAGAATAGGTGTTGTAAATGTTTATTGTGTTGATCTGGATTCTGAAGCCAGGTCCGGTTCTTAAGAAAAACTCATCATTTATTCATATATACAATTTGATTTGTATAATATATTGAGTTGCCATTGAACTTGCACTATGTATTAGGGTCCTGCTACTTTTGTGTGCTATGAAGCTCGAATGAGAGAGCATATGTAATCCATAAATTATTTCATTACTAATGAGATTGCCATTCTATGTACCAAAGAGAATTGCAGTTATTTCAATGCTAGTGAGATGCCATTTCATGCATCAAGTCAAATGCTAATAGAATTCTATAGTACTTGCAAGATATTCATTATGGGCCATGTAAGATGGAATGTTCAAAAGAATCTACTACTCTTTTTGATTGCATAGTAGCATATTTTTTTCACCTGCACAGATATAGGAAACATCAATTAATCTAAAAAATGAATAAAGAAATTTGGCAGAACTTACCTGAGAGGAACATCGCTCCTCTTTTTGAGTTTGATATAGAAAAAAATTCAAGAACTCACGTTGTAGTGCTCACGAACTGTTCATAGATGGGGGTTTTCTCATCAAAGGACTTTTCAAACACTTAAGCAGATCTATTTGTTGAATATCAGGGTGTTGAGAATATCAAAGCTCAAACTATCCCCCCCAAAAATGACTCTTATAAATGGTTTGGTTATATGATTAAGATATTCAGTTTTGATGAGTGGATTGTTTTTCAAATTCCAACTTCAATTGGAATCAACATAATATTACATTTTATTTTGTATTTGATCCTATGAATTTATTTGTGGCAAAAGGGATTTCTACATTATAAGGTTGTGGAGCTGAGACGTGACACTTTAATCCATTGTGTAATGCAAATTAGGAGCTTGGTTACTACTGCTGCCAGTGATATTATTGCCCCCATAGGCAAATCCGGATCTTGGTCACTGTAGCTGCCAGTGGTATTATTGCTACTGCCCCCCATAAAAGGTGGAACTGGAGCTACTCTTGTCCTCAATTTATTCTCTAAAAGGGGGGTTTTGGGTTCTTATTATACCAACAACCCACTGAATATTTTTTTTTTTCGTTCTCCATATATCTGTCCCTTTTGAACACTCTTGAACACTACCTTATTTCCTCACAAGCTACCTACAACCAATACTCCCGATCAGATGCTCTTCATTGATGCATAAGTTGAATTATTTGCAATGGGCTTGATGGCCTTCAACAACGACTGGAAGAGGAAATCTTGTAAGTAGTTTGTGAGTATTCTCCAGCAATGGCAAAAGACTGCTCTTTTGTACTAGCAACATTGTTTTAGAATACAATGTGGCCACCAGTCTATTGGTAATGGAATTGGTTGTCATCATCAAATTTAGAAAAATTGCACTATATTCATCATACACTAGAACTCAGGAGTACATTAGAAAATTTAGACATGAGAATACCTTCTTTCTTTAATAAATTTTTAGTTATACCACATGCAAGCATGATTTTACTAGCTAATGCAAAAAAGAACTTCCATATAAATGTCTCTGCCCTTGCCAGCACTTGCCAATTTGAATATAAATTCTTGATTAGCAAATCATTGTGTACAGAGAGCTCCTTTGGATTTTTCTCTCTCAAAAATTCAACACATATGTACAAAAAGTTTAGTTACCTTTCATCTAGTGTCATATGTCTTCCCTTCATTAAGGATCATGTAGTTGCACTGATTTATTCCTCAGTGACTATGATCTCTCTGTGATCTAGAAATTTCCTATGGGCTGTAAAAAATGGTCCTCATCGTGGGGAATTGCAAGTTGGTACAGAAATGTGAGACCTACTCTATCAATTAGTTCAACTATACCAAGGGTTTCCTTGTAGAAAGCTTGGAGATGTGCTAAATATGGAGTTAAAATGATTTGTGTTGTGTTCTTTTTCCTTCCATTCTATGAGTTATGTCTCCATCGAGTTGGTGTGTTGGTTTATTTAGTTCATGCTTTTCACAAATCAATCATTTTGTGCAAGATTTTGATATTGAACTTGCAAAATAGTTGGTAGAACATGATAAGATGCCCAAAACAAAATTGTGGAGATGCAGGTGCTGTTTGAATTTGATATTATAGATGGTAAGTTTGAAGGGTAATTTAGAACAATCAATGCCAAGGTATATAATACCCAAATATTTACTTGAATTAATTGAATTATTGGATTTTAAAATTAGCTATGGATGAGATTTGATGTGGAATTCTTTCGTTGTTGATGTGTGCAATGTGGAAAGACTTTGCTCTTGGCCAGAGGTACAAGCATGTTGTTGATGTTGACCCCATCTCATTTGAGAAAGTTGAGTATGAACAAGCAATGGACTTAGCTAAGACAAAAACTGACTCATGCTACATTTCTAGCATGGTACAAGCAAAATGGATGAGGTCATGGATAAAAATAGTTCAGCTTAAAACTCTTCGGAGGTGATGATACCCTTCATACTTCTAAAAGGTAAATTTTAACTCCCCCATAGCATTTATGTCATGCAAGTGTTTCATCTAAACAGAAAGATAACAATGTTTTCATTTTATGGTAGCCTTCATCCAATCCTGTATTAGGCTGCATTGGACAATATCAAATAATATTTATTTACAGGAGGTGGTACTATTTAGTATTTTGAATGTTATTGAAGAGGAATATCCAATGGGAATAGAGACTGTAAAGGCTCTTATTGACAAACCACACAAACTATTTCAAGAACATTCAAATGAATTGAAGCTAGCTTACGAAAAATGTTTTAGCTTGCAGAATAAGGGGTTGATATCTCTCACAGGGATTGATTAAAGTTGTATGTTGTCTGTTATAATGACAACAATCATGCAAATATTGCCTAGATTTAAGGATTATTTGGTAGAATCTTTGATTATTTATTACTTCTATATTTGTGAAGGATTCCAAAGATTATGGCATAAAAATTATGTATGGATTGATTAAAGTCGTATGTCGTTTGATAATGACAACAATCATGCAAATATTGCCGGGATTTAAGGATTATTTGGTAGAATCTTTGATTATTTATTACTTCTATATTTTTGAAGGATTCCAAAGATTATGGCATAAAAATTATGTTTATGTTATAATTCCCACAAGCATGGATACCAGATTAATATAAAACTTCAAATCATTTCTTAGTCAGTTCTTATTACTGTAGTTTTTTTGGGACATGTCAGCAAAACTGTAAAAGCAATATCATACTAAAAGAGACCCCTTCCCTAGTTCTTGTAGTTTACACACTGATGTTAAATTTTAATTATTAGTTGTTGAAATGCTTGATTTAGTCTTGAATTAGCACAAATCCATCTTAACCCTAAATCTATTGCATTGAGGAGATAAAAAAAATCTAGAGACAAACCTCCAATAGCTTTGAAAAATTGGGTGTGTTTGTGCAAAAATATCCAACTTTATTGATTCTGTGGATCAGATAGTTTGCATTAGATACTAAATTTATGGTCCAAAGAAATATATCTGGATGGAAATCTAAATCGTTAAAACTAAATGGCTTGTATTGTTAACAAATATTTGTGTGGCAATTGAACAACATTGAAATGGATCTCACAACAACCCCTCTTTGAGGAGAGCTTTTTCTCCAAAGCTTGGTCTATGTTAAGTAGTTGCAAACTGCATTGGGACTATATAGGGAACACAAAAATTATTCAGAGTGACTCTACATTTATGCTATTATTCACCTATTTGACAGGAAAACAGAGATACCACATTCAGTTTTATAAAATGATTGTTTTCAAACGCAACTATTTTACTCTTGGGTTCCCTAGATTCCTTTCTAAGTTATTAGGACATAGGATGGAGGGCATGTCAAATTTTTAGGTTTTTGTAAGATAATTTTGAATACCTAGAATATAAGACATTTTTTGTTAGAAGAGATGAAAAATAAAAATAAGATTTTAAAGATTGCCAACTTATAAAATAAGATATATTGAAACTAGTGACATCGAAGATGTATATTGAAATAAGATCGAAGACCTAAACGATTGAAATAAACAGGATTTTGGTGAAAACTTCAGTAGAAGAAAAACCCCTTTGTGAGGAAATGGCCAAGGTTCAATATAAATCCTTCAATGAGGTCTAAGGGAGAATTTAAGCAAAACATGATTCTACCATCTTGCGAAAGTTTGAAGATCAAAAGAATATGATACTCTAGATGGCAGATTTCATGTTAATGGGTGAATTTTGAAGTGCATGGGTGTTTTTCTCATCACTGGGTGAATTTAGAAGTGCATGGGGTTGTTGTTTATCAATGTGAGGATGCTTTTATAGTGTTGTGACATTTTAAAACAGTGATGGCCAAAGTTATCACATGCCGAGGAAAATTTGTGTGTATTGGGGCATTTTTGTGATTGCCTGGGTGATTATATCATTGTCGAGTGTTTTTCTCCCTTGCCTAGGGCAAGTATGGAAGTGCCTAGGGTATATTTATTATCATTGGATGAATTTTGAAGTGTCTAGGGAATGTAATGAAGTGTCTGGGAAAATATGGAACTGGACGGTGGTGTTTTTATCTTCGTTGTGAGAATTTTTTAGTGCTTAGGGAAATATTGAAGTGTATGGGCGTTTTTATCATCGTTGGGAGAATTTTGAAGTGGTCGAGGCAAGTATTGAAGTGCATGGGATGTTTCTATCATCATTGGGTCAATTTAGAAGTGCATGGGGCAAGTATTGAAGTGCCTGGGAGCAATTTTGAAGTGCTTGGGGAAAATATTGAAGTGCCTAGGGAATTTTTATCATCTTTCGGAGAATTTTGAAGTGCCCGGGGCAAGTATTGAAGTGCCTGGGGAGTTTGTCTTGTCAATGGGTGAATTTTGAAGTGCATGCAACGTTTTTCTTGTCAATGGGTGAATTTTGAAGTGATGGGGTGTTTTTCTCATCACTGGGTGAATTTAGAAGTGCATGGGGTTGTTGTTTATCAATGTAAGGATGCTTTTATAGTGTTGGGATGTTTTAAAAAAGTGATGGCCAAAGTTATCACATGCCAAGGAAAATTGGTGTGTATTAGGGCATTTTTGTGATTTCTTGGGTGATTATATCATTGTCGGGTGTTTTTCTACCTTACCTAGGGCAAGTATTGAAGTGCCTAGGGCATCTTTATCATCATTAGATGAATTTTGAAGTGTCTAGGGCAAGTAATGAAGTATCTACCAAATATGGAAGTGGACGGGGGTGTTTTTATCTTCGTCACGAGAATTTTGAAGTGCCTTGGGAAAATATTGAGGTGTCTGGGCATTTTTATCATCGTTGGGAGAATTTTGAAGTGGCCGAGGCAAGTATTGAAGTGCATGGGGTGTTTCTATCATCATTGGGTCAATTTAGAAGTGCATGGGGACAATTTAGAAGTGCTTGGGGAAAATATTGAAGTGCATGGGGAGTTTTATCATCCTTGGGAGAATTTAGAAGTGCCTTTGAAAATATTGAAGTGCTTAGGGAATTTTTATCATCTTTCAGATAATTTTGAATTGCACAGGGTAAGTATTGAAGTCCTTGGGGCGTTTTTCTTCTCAATGGGTGAATTTTGAAGTGCATGGGCTGTTTTTCTTGTCAATGGGTGAATTTTGAAGTGCATGGGGTGTTTTTCTTGTCAATGGGTGAATTTTGAAGTGCATGGGGTGTTTTTCTCATCATTGGGTGAATTTAGAAGTGCATGGGGTGTTTATATCATCATTAGGTCAATTTAGAAGTGCATGTGGCAAGTATTGAAGTGACTCGGGGGAATTTTGAAGTGATTTGGGAAAATTTTGAAGTGCATGGAGAGTTTTTTTCATCATTGGGAGAATTTAGAAGTGCTTGGGAAAATATTGAAGTTCTTAGGGCAATTTTATCATCTTTCAGAAAATTGATGTGCCCAGGGCAAGTATTGATGTGCCTGGGGAATTTTTCTCGTCAGTGGGTGAATCTAGAAGTGCATGGGGCATTTTTCTCATCACCGGGTGAATTTAGAAGTGCATGGGTCATTTTTCTCCTTACTGCGTGAATTTAGAAGTGCTTGGGGTTGTTATTGATCAATGTATGAATGGTTTTATAGTGTTGGGACATTTTAAAACAGTGATGAGCAAATTTATCACTTGCCAGGGCAAATTTGTGTGGATTGAGGCATTTTTGTGATTGCCTGGGTGATTATATCATTGTTGGGTGTTTTTCTCCCTTGCCTAGGGAAACTATTGAAGTGCATAGGGAATCTTTATTGTTCAGGTACACAGGGTACTACCAAAGGACTAAACACCAAGAGAAACCACTTCACACAAACAGATCGCAGATCAGCACACCGATGTTTTGACGTGGTTTAAACCCTCTTGAGGGAAACACTCCACGACCCCAGTAAAATAGCTTCTATGGGACAATTTATTATGCAAAGAAAGAAAGTTACAAATGAGCTTCTCATAATCAATCAACTAAACAATGACCCTCCATGCTCTTTAACTAGAGATCATGGACCAATCGGGTGTTAAGCCACAGATCAAGGTTAGGTTTGATCTAAGAGAAGTTGAGCCATCGGATCACTCTATGTCGAGAACATATCGTGACCATTGGATTAAGTATTTACAAATGCATACTAATGCATACTAAAGAAACACACTATCCCTAACAGATATATTACACAAGTTGATCTTAATTAACTCCTAAGTGTCTAAATATCCTAACACCCCCCCCTTAAGAACAAGTTGGGATAGAATTGAAGGATTTACAAAAGTGACACTATTAGGAGAAGTAAGGAGGCATTAGAGCCTATCCCCCCTTAATGACAAGTTCCTGAACTCCTAACATAGATCGAAGTTTAGAAAACTTCGTTTCTGTAAGAGACTTGGTGAAGATGTATGCAACTTGATCATCTGTAGGGCAAAAGAGCACTTCAAGAACACGATCATGAACAAGATTTCTGATGAAGTGCATATGTAGCTCAATGTGTTTGCTGCGTTATGTAGAACTGGATCTTTGGCAAGCTTGATGGCACTTTGATTGTCGCACCAAAGTGGAGTAGGCTGCTGCTGCCTAAATCCAAACTCTGAAAGGATCTGTCGAAGCCATAAAGCTTCCTGACTGGCATTAACTGCTGCTCGATATTCTGCCTCTGCTGAAGAAAGAGCAAGAGCTTGTTGTTTCTTACAAGCCCAAGTAATAGGTCCAGATCCCAAACTGAAAACATAACCTGCAGTGGACTTTCGATCATCAGGATCGCCGGCCCAATCTCAATCAGTGAAACCAACCAACAAAGGTTTCCCCTCTGTACTGTAATGAATCCCAAACTAAACTGTACCTCAAATATATCGAAGTATTCTTTTAGCTGCTTTCCAGTGAATTTCATGAGGTGTTTGCATATAGCGGGCAACACGACCAATGGAAAAGGAAAGGTCAAGACGAGAATGAGTCAAGTATAAGAGACTACCAACAAGCTGACGATATAAGGTGGCATCGACTTCAGATGAAGTACAAGTGACAGAAAGTTTGACTCCAGACTGGAAGGGAGAAGGGGCTGGTGTACAATTTTCCATGTGAAAGCAACAAAGAAGGTCACAAGCATACTTAGACTGAGAAAGAAAGATTCCTTCTTTGGTTTGCAGGACTTGGAGACCAAGAAAATAATGCAAATGTCCTAAGTCTGACATTTCAAAATTTTGTTTAAGACTGGATTTCACATGGGTTATAAGCTTAGGGTCACTACCAGTAAAAATAAGGTCATCAACATATAGAACAAGTATGATGAGATGGTTTCCTACTTTCTTGGTATAGACATTGGGGTCAGAATGGCATCTAGAAAAACCAGTGTCAAGGACAAAGTTATCCATTTTGGCATACCAAGCTCTAGGAGCTTGCTTAAGGCCATATAAGGATTTCTTAAGGTGGTAGACAAGGATAGAGTTATCTTGAACATATCCAGGAGGTTGTTCCATGTAAATTTACTCCTGTAAATCACCATGTAAGAAGGCAGACTTGACATCCATTTGATGGACTTTCCAGTTATGTAAGGCTGCAAGGAAAAGAACAAGGCGGATGGAGTTCATTTTTGCAACGGGAGCAAAGGTTTCATTGTAGTTAATCCCTTCAACTTGGGAAAAACCTTTGGCAACTAACCTTGCCTTAAGTCTTTCAACACTTCCATCTGATGCATACTTAGTTCTATAGACCCATTTACATCTGACAAGTTTTCTTCCTTTTGGAAGAGGTACAATATCCCAAGTATCATTCACCATTAAGGAACGATATTCTTCATCCATGGTTGCATCCCAATCTGGATTCCCTGAAGCTTCTGCAAAAGTTTCTAGATCATGATTCTCGGAAACTTGAGCCAAAAGAGAAAAGGCTGGCTAAAACTAAGAACGTGTTCGACGTTGATCTCTAGGATCACCAACTGCTTCACATGTTGAACGGACCCATCAAGGAAGCACTCGTGCTGGTGCAACTGGAGGAACATGAGTAGGCGGAGGTGGATTTTCATCCTCACTGTCATTATTAGAAACTGGAGTTGGAAACCTGTCAAGGAAGTTGGAAGAAGAAGAAGAAGAAGGCACAAATGCCGAATCATACTCACAGGCCAAAGATGGCACAATCGCCGAGTTAGGCTCACAGGCCAAGAGATTTCCATCAAATTTAACATCTCTTCTAATGATTATATCATGAGAATGTGGTTGAAGAAGTCTATAACCTTTTACATCTTCAGAATATCCAACAAATATGCACTTTTCAATTTTAGGCTGCAATGCTTTCCGTTTTTCATCCAGAATGTGAGCCCATGCTTCACTACCAAACACACGAAAGTGACTTACATCAGGATTAGTTTTACTCCATGCTTCTTCTGGTGTTATACCTTGTAATGCTTTTGTGGGAGTGCGATTAACTATGTAATTTGCACAATTTATGTCTTCAGCCCAAAATTGAAGACTTAGTCCCTTAGATTGGATCATACAATTAGCCATTTCTTTTAAAGTGCGGTTCTTACACTCAGCTACACCATTTTGTTGTGGTGTATATGGAGCAGTGTGCTGTTGTTGGATGCCTTGTTCAGTGCAGAAAGTAATGAACTTATTGTTAACATATTCTCCTCCATTGTCAGATCTTAACTTAATAATTTGATGACCAGATTTTTTTTCAACAAGGGTCTTGAAGGCCAAGAATATGTTAAATACTTCGCTCTTAAGTTTTAGGAAATAAACCCAAGTGCGTCTAGTGTAATCATCAATGAAAGTTAAGAAATATTTGAAACTAGAAAAGGAAGCAGATGGAAGAGGACCACACAAGTCACTATGCACAAGCTCCAAGGGAAACGAGGCGTGCTAAGAGGCACGTTTGTCAAAACTGTCCCGATGATGTTTTTCGAGTACACAACCAGAACAAATACCATCTCTGCAAGATACCATCGAAAGACCTGTCACCATATTTTCTTTACATAGTTGTTGCAATGAGCGATAATTTAAGTGACCAAATCGCTCATGCCAAATTTTGCTCAAGTTATCACTATGAGCAACAAAAACTGAAGGGAAAGGTGATGACCCAAAGTTGTTAAACTTGTACAACCTGGTAATATCATCAACAATTCCGTTAGCTAGGACCTGTTGAGGATCTTTAAAATCCTTGATTACAACTTAGTGAGGTGTAAAGGTCACAGTTTTACCTTCACCAGAATGAGTGATCTGATAGATTGATAACAAATTGCAAGAAATTGTTGGAACACATAGTACATCACTAAAATGACCATTATCTACTGGAACTGTTCCAGCTCCTACAACACTTAGAGATCTATCATCACCAACAAATATTTGTTTGGTGTTACATTCATGCATAGTAGAAAAGATGGCTTGATCCTTATCCATATGATAAGATGCTCCAGAATCAATGAGCCATTCATTTGAAGTAGAAGAATAAGATGCATTATAAGAATAACCAGAAGCACAAAGTGCATGTCCATGAGAATCAGATTCTGAAGGCGAATCTAGGCTGATGTGGTGCTTCTTTATTGCTGCTTCCAAGGCTGCCATCTGTAAAATTAGTCATAGCAGATCTAATGAACAAGTAAATCAATCACAACAGATGAACATAGAAAATATGGTGCAAAACTGTGCAAAACATGCAGCAGTACTCAATATCCCAATAAGGGTGAATGATTACAATATAAACTGTCTCAATGACTAAGCAATTCGAATTGCCTAAGTAGGTCATTCGAATGAATGAATGGAGTAGCTTGACTCCAACTAGGAGTCCTCATCATCAATCGGTGGTGGTCATCAATGCACAAGAACCAGTCATCCAGGTGTCAATCTGAGTCTAACTGAGTGTGTCATGTGTAACTGAAGTGTGTAGCACTGATTAAGGGAAGGAGGCTCAGTGGGGGTGCATGGGAGTCTAAATGAAGTCAGAACAGGTCATCTAGTCAATCTGGAGGTCCAACGGAAGTGAAACAGTCAGCCGGGAGTGAAACTAGCCTCAAATCAGGGAGAATCGGAGCTAACTGAGTGTAACTGAAGTGGAACTGCAGTGGTAGGTGAACAAGTGCGCCCTTTTCTGGCAGTAGGTGAGAAGTGGGTGCCTTTCAGCCTAGGAGGGCTAAAACTCTGAAGTAAGTGGCTCCCGGGTGCTAGAATAAGGTGGCTAAGGTGCTGGAGGCATCAAACTGGTGACTGGGATGCATGCAAAGTGCATGCAAGTGCATGCAAACCCTAGAATTTGGATGCAAACCCTAATTGCATGCAAGATCCTGAAAAAGATGATGTGGATATCCGAACACCCCCCCTCAAGCTAGATTATGATGTGCAAAAAAATAATGTGGGGCCCTGGTAACTAAGACCAAAGGTCACCCCGATACAATAATCCAAAAAATGCTGAAAATAAACTAAGTGAGGAAAGAGGGAAAACCCAGTGGGAAGAAAGCCCCCCCTCAAGCTAAAGCATAATAATGAATCAATCTGTCTCCACCATGATGGAACTCACCCCCAACAGTGAACGGAGGTAAGAGAACTTCTTCTCAGTGAAGCTCTTGGTGAAGATGTCTGCAATTTGCTCATCAGTAGGGCAATATTGCAGAATGATGGTGCGGTCATGCACCAACTGTCAAATGTAATGCATATGAATCTCAATGTGTTTGGTCCTCTACCGCTGAACTTTATTTGTGGAGATCTTGATAGCACTTTGATTGTCACAAAATAGGACAGTCGAAGTAGTGCCACCAAAACCAAACTCGAAAAGAATACCCTGCAACCAAACTGCCTGAATGCAGGCATTGACTGCCCCTCGATACTCTGCCTCTGCTGAAGAAAGTGCAATGGCTGCTTGCTTTTTGCTGGACCAGCAAATAGCACCATGACCAATCATGAAAACATAACCAGAAGTGGACTTCCGATCAATGCTATCACCTGCCCAATCTGAATCAGTAAAACCAATGAAATCAAGCTCAGAATCTGCAGCATAATGTATGCCAAAATGTCTCGTACCTTGCACATACTGCAAGATCTGCTTGGTTGCTTGCCAATGAAGCTCATGTGGCTGCTTCATATATCTTGACATGGCACTCACAGCATATGAGATATCAGGCCTTGAGTGTGTCAAATAAAGTAGTGAACCAATCAACTGTTGATACATATTGCAATCTGCAAGCGGTGTAGAATCTCCCTCCTCAAGACTGATTCCTGAGAGGAATGGGAATGGGGATGCCTTACATTCAACCATATTAAACTTCAATAACAGGTCGGAAGCATATTTTTGCTGAGATATAGTGATCCCATCAAAATTTTGATCTATCTCCAAGCCCAAAAAGTGACTCAGCAAGCCCAAATCGCTCATGTCAAAAGCTAGATTTAAGACAGATTTTAGCTTGTTTATTGAAGTGTGCTACCAGTAATGAGAAGATCATCAACATAAAGTACAATAACCAACAAATTACCTTTAACTCGCTGAAGATACACATTCGGATCAGATTTGCATCTTTGGAAATTCTGAGAAAGAAGGAAGGAGTCCATCTTTGCGTACCAAGCTCTTGGGGCCTGTTTTAACCCGTACAAAGATTTCTTCAATCTGCAAACCAATGATGGATCTGATGTATAACCCTCTGGTTGCTGCATATATACCTCTTCAGCAAGGTCTCCATGTAAAAATGCACTCTTCACATCCATGTGGTGCACCTCCCAGTGCTTGGATGCGAAAATAGCTAAAACAAGGCGGATGGAATCCATCTTTGCAGCCGGTGCAAAGGTCTCAGTGTAGTCCACTCCTTGGACTTGGGAGAAACCTTTTGCCACCAACCTTGCTTTATATTTTCTGATAGTGCCATCAGCAGCAACTTTATTACGGTAGACCCATTTACACTTCACTAATTTTCTTCCAGGTGGAAGAGAAACTAGCTCCCATGTGTTGTTCTTTTGAAGAGAATTGTACTCTTCATCCATGGCACTTTTCCATCTCGAATCTCGATGAGCAGAATAGTATGATGTAGGATCTGAACCAGCCATCAAATAACAAATCTCAGGAAGAAATAGATCGTCAATATAAAGAGCCATACCTACTCTTTGAAAGTCTGCTCTTGTTCGTCTTGGATCAGCAGGATTTCCAAGGTTCGAACCAGCAGATTGTAGAGTATTTGGGCCCACTTTGGTAACTGAGGGGGATCATAATGGTCGGATTCCGAACCTGATATGTCATGATCATCATATTCTGCTACAATATCAGAAATATCAGAACTCATACCTTCATTATCGCTGCACGGATCTTCTTCTGGTGAAGGCGGTGAATCGGCAGTCTTCTCCTCGACTAGTTGCAATTCTTGAAGCGGTTCTTCAAATTGCACACTGCGCTCTATGAATATCTTTTCAGATCTGATATCCATGAGTTTATATGATTTTGATTCTTCCCCATATCCTATCAATATGCACTCGGTACGTTGTGGATCCAAAGCTCATCTCTTCTCGGAAGGAATTCTAGCCCATGCAGTAGAGCCAAAAACTCTCAAATTTGACACATCCGGTTTGTGACCAAAGAATGCTTCGAAAGGAGTCATACCTTTCACGGATGAATGTGGAACATAGTTCTGTATATATGCAGCAACATTGATTGCTTCATCCCAAAGATTTGCAGCCAAACCTTTTGATTCAATCATGCATGTAGCCATCTCTTTTAGTGACCGATTTTTCCTTTCCGCTACACCGTTCTGCTGGGGTGTGTAGGGAACTGTATGTTGGATCTTAATTCTGCTTTGGGCACAAAGTTGCAGCAACTCGGATTTAATATATTCCCCACCATTATTAGATCTAAGAGCTTTGATCTTGCTCTCAGTGGCGGGTCTCAACAGAAGCCTTAAAATCCTTGAATTTTCCAAGCACTTCTGACTTGTTTTTGAGAAAGAATACCCATGTAAAGCGGGAAAAATCATCAATAAATGTCAAAACATACCTTGAACCATTTAATGACATATGGGGCAGTGGACCACTGATATCAGAATGGATCAATCCCAAAATAGTAGAAGCTCTGCTAGCTTTGCCGTGGTCGAATTTGTGCTCGGGGTGCTTCCCAATGATGCAACCAGTGCATATTCCCTTCGAGGAACGGAGTTGTGGAAGCCCATCTACCATGGATTTATTTGATAGAAGCAACAAATATTTATAATTAAGATGTCCAAATCTTTCATGCCAAAGCCTACTAACCTCATTACCATGTGTGCAAAGAGCAGTGGGCTTTGCAAGCGAAATAAAGTGTGAAAACTCATAGCATTTTGCAGTGTGATTTTCCTTTCCGACTGCAACTAGTCTTCCACTTTTGATATCAGAAATTTCAATTATATTAGGGCTGAATGTAACTTGCTTCGGTTCACCAGTGTGTGTCATTTGATACACAGAAAGAAGATTTGAAGCCAAGGAAGGCACATAGAGAACATTCTGAAAGCTTCCATGATCTACATGAATCGTACCTTTGCCCTTTGAAGAAATTTTTGAGTCATCTCCCAAATGGATGGGGATGGAGCTATTTGGATCGAATGGGGAAAAAGAATCAATATTTGTAGCCATATGATTTGATGCACCCGAATCTATTAAGAGAGTAGTGGGCTTCGAAACCGTTGCCATGAGTGCTTGTCCTCTTTCATGATCGTCATTCCTATCCTTCTTCCTTGCACCGTCAGGAAGAGTTATGTTGTTCTTTTCCAAAAGGAGGGCCATTTGATCTATAGTCTTCTTCATACATTAATTTTCGGGATGAAAGCCACGATTGCAATAAGTACATTTAGATTTTTGGTTACCTTCTTTGCCCTTTTGCTTGAACTTCGAACTGGATGGTGCATCCGTTTGTTTGCCTTTGTCTTTTTGCTTGTGAGGCTCAAATTTGGGCTTCTCCTTCTTTTGCTTTCCTTTACCATTCGAGATCTTGGGTCCTTGAACATATCGGGCTGAATCTTTGGATCTTATGGACTCCATTTGAATCAACTTGTCATGCTCTTTTGTGACGGACTCAATGAAGGCATTCAAGGTAGGCATCTTCCAATTCGGGGTAGTTAGCCGACCGGAATTGAAAGTAGAGACAAATACCGAATAATCTTTCCCAAGCTTGCTTAGAATGGAGAGGATCAATTGTTTATCCTCTTTGATAACTCCACTGTTCTTCAATTGCAAGTTCAAGTTCTTGAATTTTGTGAAGAATTCATTGATGGTCTCGAAATTCTCAGGACTAAGGGCAATCAATTCATTCTCTAATTGAAAAGCCCTAAGCTCATCCTGCTTGCCAAATAGTGTTTCAAGTTGCTCCCATATGGCTTTTGGAGTCTTCAATCTGCTGAGATGGAAGTGAAGATCTTCGGAGATGGAGAGACAACGAAGACCATAAGCTTCATCAAGCTTGTTGTAGTGTTTGGTTCTATCTGACAGATTGCTTGGCTCCAATTCAAGACCAATAGTGACTCGGTAGTAACCTTTTGAACGTAATATGATTTCCATATCATCTTTCCAATCAAAATAATTGAATGGGGTGAGGATATGGTTTGAAGAAGAGTATTCCATTGCTAGGAGTGAGTCAAACTGATGTAGAAGGAGCTTGCATGCACAGTGTAGTGAATGCAATTGCTGTAGAGGAGCTTGCATGCACAATGTAGCGAATGCAATTGATGGAGACAATAAACCTGCAAATCACAATAAAACAAGAACAATAAGGTCGAACAATCCACCCTTTTAGAGTTGCATCACACCTGGGATTGGAGATCAAACAATGTTGAATGGGTCCAATGTATCAGATCCAAGAATTATGTGGAAACTCAAGCCTCTGGAGTGGTATTGGAATTATTTTCAAGCTTTGCATGCACAGGAGCGAATGCCCTTGAGATATCTCATGCTAAAACTTTTTGCAATTTGAGCAATTCAGTCAAATCTTCTTGTACAAACACCTATAGAAAAGAGATCTTGTCCCTGCAATGGCTCTGATACCATGTAAAATTAGTCACAACAGATCTAATGAACAAGTAAATCAATCACAACAGATGAACATAGAAAATATGGTGCAAAACTGTGCAAAACATGCAGCAGTGCTCAATATCCCAATAAGGGTGAATGATTACAATATAAACTATCTCAATGACTAAGCAATTCAAATTGCCTAAGTAGGTCATTCGAATGACTGAATGGAGTAGCTTGACTCCAACTAGGAGTCCTCATCATCAATCGGTGGTGGTCATCAATGCACAAGAACCAGTCATCCAGGTGTCAATCTGAGTCTAACTGAGTGTGTCATGTGTAACTGAAGTGTGTAGCACTGATTAAGGGAAGGAGGCTTAGTGGGGGCGCATGGGAGGCTAACTGAAGTCAGAACAGGTCATCTAGTCAATCTAGAGGTCCAACGGAAGTGAAGCAGTCAGTCGGGAGTGAAACTAACCTCAAATCAGGGATAATCAGAGCTAACTGAGTGTAACTGAAGTGGAACTGCAGTGGTAGGTGAACAAGTGCACCCTTCTCTGGCAGTAGGTGAGAAGTGGGCACCTTTCAGCCTAGGAGGGCTAAAACTCTGAAGTAAGTGGCTCCCGGGTGCTAGAATAAGGTGGCTAAGGTGTTGGAGGCATCAAACTGGTGACTGGGATGCATGCAAAGTGCATGCAAACCCTAGAATTTGCATGCAAACCCTAATTGCATGCAAACCCTAATTGCATGCAAGATCCTGAAAAAGATGATGTGGATATTCGAACACCATCTTCTTGAAACACTTAGATTCATCATGATTATCTTTCTCGCAATAGTTGCAATGACGCTCAGTCTTCTTTCCTTTTGGCTTGGATCCTTTGTCATTTTTTAAAGAAGGAGTTGACTGAGAGGGTTTTGGACCCTTGTTTGACTTATTATTGCGAAAATTTTGTTTCTTGGGAGGCTTGGACTTTTCTTTCTGTTGGGACAATAAGGCTTTCCCAGATGTATCTGCATTGTTGATTATTCCAAGATGAATGAGTTTATCTTGTTCTGTAATCAAGGAATCACAAAAGGATTCAAGACTAGGCTCTTGATAGCTAGCTGCATTCAAGGATTCTTTCATGGAGTAAAATGTAGATACAAAGACAGAATATGCAGGTCCAAGTTTGGAAAGAATATGATAAATGTATTTTTTGTCTTCCCTCTTAATCTTACATTCTGTACATAAGAGTTTAAGAGTTTTGTACTTAGATAAATAATCTTGAATGCATGAAAAGTCACTTGGATTTAAAGAAATCAACTCATTTTTGAGTTGGTGACCTCGAATTTCATTGTGTTTACCAAACACAAATTCCAACTTGTCCCAAGCAGTATCAGGTTCATCAATTCCAGATATGTGAAATCGCAAATCAGTAGAGATTGACATCCCAATCAATCCACGAGCTTCATCACATCTATTTTCCATTTTATTTTCTTATCATCATTAGTGGGTTCTGTTTCTTTCCCTGAGGTAATTCTGAAAAGTCCCCTACTTAGTAGAACATCCTCCATACGAGATTTCCATGAGAAATAGTTGAAACTGTTAAGTAGGATATCACAAGGGGTGGCCATATTTGTAAATTAATGGCTATAAAAGCATAAACCAATAGTCTGGATGTGAAGAGCTCAAAAAAATAGGTGGTTTAAAAAAAAATGGCACTGAAAACTGACTCTGTATGATGAAGTTATGCTTGAACAAAGAAACTGTTGAAGATGTCTCCAATAGTGACGTGGCAGCTAGAGAATGTCCAGCAAAAAAAAAAAAAAAACCCCTCTTCCCAAGATGAACCTTTTGACAATCACTTTGCAAGAAAGTTGCTTTAAGTGAACCACTTTTGTAAAATAAGTGATTTCACTTTTACAATGATATTACTTTTAAATAGTGCAACAATAAAAAAAACTTAAGTGACTCACTTGTATTTTTATTTTTATTTTATTATTTAAGTGAGATGCACTTTTACAATAAAGTAACTTGAAAATAGAAATTGCATGCACTTTTTCTTTTAAAAGTAACTTCCTAAGACTTGAACTCAAGACCTATTAAGGAATAAAGCAACTTTGAACCAAGTGAGCTAGATTAAAATGTATGTAAAATATGGGAATGAGGAAGGTTTTTTTTTTTTTTTTTTTTTACTCTTTTTGTTTGGTTTACGTGCTTGCCCTTTTTCTTGCAAAACACACCACAAATCGAAACAAAAAAACTTTTCTAGACTTGTGGAGTTAGATCTCATTAGCTTACCCAGAAAGTCTACGTTTTCTCTCTGTTTCTGATTTGCCGAGATCGTGCAAGGTGCACGGCAAAGAGCATACGCAGCCGAGAAAAACCCTTTCCCTTTCTGTTTCTGATTTGCCGATATCGCTCAAGGTGCACGACAATCCAAACCCAAAAAAATTTAATAGTAAAAGAAAAGATAAAATATGAGATTTTTTTCTTTTAAAAACAGAAAATAAAAAATGCGTCACTATAACATTATACCTTCAGATCTGATGAAATACGCGTTTCTAGAGCAACCGGGAACTGTTTTCGATCAAACGAAAACTATTTTCCAATGGAAACGATGCTCCGGACGCAATGAAACACCTCCCATAGCCCAGAAATGCACAGAAATACCAGAACTAGAAACCCTTTCGAGTTTCGGCAACAACAGTTCAAGATCTAGATCATAACAGGAAGTGGCACTTCATAAAAGCTCTGATACCATGTTCGGGTACATAGGGTACTACCAAAGGACTGAACACCAAGAGAAACCACTTCACACAAATAGATCACAGATCAACACACCGATGTTTTGACGTGGTTTAAACCCTCTTGAGGGAAACACTCGATGGCCCCGACCAAATAGCTTCTACGAGACAATTTATTATGCAAAGAAAGAAAGTTACAAATGAGCTTCTCATAATCAATCAATTAAGCAATGACCCTCCATGCTCTTTAAATAGAGATCATGTACCAATCGGGTTCCAAGCCACGGATCAAGGTTAGGTTTGATCTAAGAGAAGTTGAGCCATTGGATCACTCTATGTCGGGAACATATCGTGACTATCGGATTAAGTATTTACAAATGCATACTAAAGAAACACACTATCCCTAACGGATATATTACACAAGTTGTACTAAAGAAACACACTATCCCTAACGGATATATTACCCAAGTTGATCTTAACTAACTCCTAAGTGTCTAAATATCCTAACATTTATCATCATTGGATGAATTTTGAAGTGTCTGGGGCAAGTAATGAAGTGCTTGGGAAATCATGGAAGTGGATGAGGGTGTTTTTATCTTTGCTGGGAGAATTTTGAAGTGCCTGGGGAAAGAATTGAAGTGTTTGGGTGTTTTTATCATTGTTGGTAGAATTTTGAAGTGGTTGAGGCAAGTATTGAAGTGTATGCTACGTTTCTATCATCATTGGGTCAATTTAGAAGTGCATGGGGTAAGTATTGAAGTGCCTTGAGGGAATTTTGAAGTGCTTGGGAAAAATATTGAAGTGCATGGGGAGTTTTTATCATCCTTGGGAGAATTTAGAAGTGACTAGCAAAATATTGAAGTGCTTAGGGAATTTTTATCATCTTTGGGAGAATTATCAAGTGCCCGGGGCAAGTATTGAAGTGTCTGGGGCGTTTTTCTCATCACTAGGTGAATTTACAAGTGCATGGGGCATTATTCTCATCACTAGGTGATATAGAAGTGCATGGGGTTGTTATTTATCAATTTATGTATGCTTTTATGGTGTTGGGACATTTTAAAATAGTGATGGGTGAAGTTATCACTTGCTGAGAAAAATTTGTGTGGATTGAGCCATTTTATGTATTCACTAACAAATATGCAACTCTCCTAACTATCTCTCTATATAAAGGAAGTGGCCCGCTATTAGGATATTCACTTAATTCTATCAATTTGTTGGCATGTCAAGATTCATGACCCCAAATGTCCATTGGACCATTAAGGGACCATGAATCTAGTTAGTGCAGTATGTTTCACCGACACCTTCTAGTTGTGAGTGATCAAATACTGCTTGTGAAATGTATAAATAAATCCATCCTCTCCTCATTCATACACTTGTTCATTCGGGAGTCTAGGAGTTGAGAGAGTCCAGAGTTGAGCTCCGGTGTATATTCTTCTGTTGCACTACCTTAGTAATCTACATAATCAAAATCCCGAGTCTTATTGGAAAAAGATTCGTCAAATTTTTACTATATTTTATAAATCAGTGAAAGATTCGCCAAGTTTTTACAATTTTTTATAATTAAGTGAAATATTCGCCAAGATCTTACAATATCTTATAATTTAGTGAAAGATTCGCCAAGATTTTACAACATTATATAATGAAATGAAAGATTCGCCAAAAAAATAATATATACATATTATATTATTGATAAAATCGCCTTCAAGTTTTCCTATATATTGGGGAGATTCGCCCATTTTTTATACATATAAATTTTTGGGGGGTTCTTAAAATCATCTCCGGTTATGTGACTAGGGAGATGAGCTAGTGAACAATTTTTGGGTGTTAACAGATTGCTCCCTGATGTGCGAGGGAAGGAGCTCATCGTATGGCTAATAGACATCATAGGTTCTTGTCGTTTTTCAGGGGTATGAGCATTATGATGGAGGAGAGTAGAAACTAGTTGGAGACCGGAACACATGCTCCATACAAACTGCAAAAGCTAAAAATGAAAATACATGACCTCAACAATGAATGAGGAATAATCTCAATATATGGATGAGGCGGGCATACCCATGTTCCTATCAAGATGTACAAATAATAATGATGCACAAAAGGGGACCTGAACAATGCATGCAAAACTGATGTGTACATCATAATGGTTCAGAGGGGACACATATATGGGACATACTCATGGTCCGACCATGATTGATCTGAAGAGTTGATACATGGAAACAATGGCATCCATACTGAATGTGGTACCATAACAATTGATGCTCTACTAGATCTGAAGGTGCCCAACAACTAGATGGACTCAATGATTGAAAGTTAGAATCTCAAAGGTACACTGAACTGCATATGAACTGGGTACTCGAGGAAGCATATAACTGGGGTGCTTCCGAATACTGTTGCCAAGTGCAGCCCAGATATTTGTGGGAACATACAACTAGGGGGTTCCAAAGAGACTCACCAATGTGCTAGAGTCAAGGGACATCTGGGGTCTTCGACCAATACCTAAAGGGACCAATACCCTGCATGAATATCAACGGTACGATGATGGTGTTGAAGTTGAGCATGTTGGTTGTGGAGCTAGATCTTCTAGTCTCATAGATGATATTGTATCAGCCGTGTTTGTACCCCAGTTTTATATGATATGTAGGTGGATTGTACACTCACCCCAGTGGGGGGGTTTGGGGGGGCATCGCCCCCCCACGGGGTTCTAGGGGGGACCATCCCCCCTGGCTGGGTGGTCCGGGGGCTAGTGGGGGTTCGGGGGCAATGCCCCCGAAGAAAATTTTTGAGGTTGTTTTTGTCAGCTATTTTGTGGGCCCATGGTTTTGGGTATCCCGTGGTATTTTCCCATTGTATTTCCTTTATAAAATAAAGACATTGTAATACGGCTAGGGATGATGATGTATTACGTTTTATGCATTGTAAAGATCTCTGAGATCAGGAGAGAGATTGTGAAACAGAGAAGAAGATGTGCAGCGGTTGTGCTGCAGGTTGTATCCCTTCACCTTGCTGGACGGTAATAATAATAAGGATTGGCAAATTCAGTGTGGACGTAGCCCAAGTTGGGTGAACCACGATATATCTGTGTCTCTCTTGTAATGTGTATGTGTGATTATATTTGCATTTATGTTTATTGTTATTACTCTGCGATCCTGTTTTTCTAACAATTTGTATCAGAGCCAAAGGTCTATTTGGCAGTTAAACCCGCAGGAAGCTAGGGTTTCTGGTTCGAGTGGGAGCAATGGCAGAAGAAGGAAGGTTTAAGGTCGAGAAGTTTAACGGCCAAAACTTCGGGTTATGGAAGATGCAAATGGAGGACTATCTATACCAGAAGGATCTATTCCTACCATTGGGAGGAAAAGCAAAGCAGTCGACAGCTATGAAGGATGAAGAATGGGAGGTTCTTGACAGAAAGGCTCTGGGACCAATATGGTTGAGCCTGGCTTTGTCGGTGGCTTTCAATATCTCAAAAGAAACGACAACAGAGGGTTTGATGAGTGCATTGGGTAAGCTGTATGAAAAACCCTCGGCCTCCAACAAGGTATTTCTAATGAAGCGTTTATTTAATATGAAGATGTCTGAAGGTGGATCTGTTACTGATCATTTAAATGAGTTTAATATGGTTACAAATCAGCTATGTTCTGTAAGTGTGAACTTTGATGATGAGGTTAGGGCTCTTCTAATCTTGTGTTCATTGCCAGAAAGCTGGAATAGCTTGGTCATGGCTGTAAGTAACTCTGTCTCTGGTTCAAACACCTTGAAATTTGATAATGTTATTGGTGTTATTCTTAGTGAGGAAATGCGAAGAAAAAGCATAGGTGAGACATCAGGTAATGCGTTGACCATGGAGAGCAGGGGAAGACAAAAGGAGAGAGGAAAGAGCCAAGGTAATCATGGAATGTCTAAAACGAGTAGATCCAAGTCCAGACTGGGAAAGATAGAGTGCTAGAACTGTGGAAAGAAAGGACATCTAAAGAAAGACTGCAAATCTCTAAAGAAGAAAGGAGATGCACAGAAGGAAACTACCCAGGAAGCAAATGTAGTAGGTGATGTGTTAGAAGATGCTTTGATTCTTGCATTATATTATACTAGTGATTATTGGGTAGTAGATTCAGGAGCTTCATGTCATGCTACACCCATAGGAAATACTTTCATGAGTATGTTCCTGGCGACTTTGGACATGTTTTATTGGGTGATGATGAGCCATGTAAAATTGTTGGAATGGGTAAGGTATGGATAAAACTTAAGAATGGAACTGATTGGTTGTTGAAAGAAGTTAGGCATATTATTGCTATGAAAAGAAATCTGATCTCAACAGGGCAGTTGGGAGATGGCGGCTGTCTATCTACGTTCGGAGAAAAGTGGTGGAAGATCACTAAAGGATCAATGGTGATAGCAAAAGGAGACAGAGTAGGTACGTTGTATTTATGTCCTCATAATACTAACCATTCTATCTCATTAGCTTCCACAGGAACAGATACACCATTGTGGCATCATAGGCTTGGCCACATGAGTGAGAAGGGGATGCAGATTCTCCACTCAAGGAAGTTGCTGCCAGATTTAAAGCAGGTAAGTTTGGAATTCTGTGAAAACTGTGTTTATGGAAAATAGAAGAGAGTCAGATTTCTCAGGGTTGGGAAACAGAAGAAGAATGAAAAATTAGAGCTTGTGCATACAGATGTATGGGGATCGGCTCGGGTACAATATCTTGGTGGCTCTCATTGTTATGTTACATTTATTGATAATGCAACTAGAAAAACTTGGGTTTATTGCATTAGACAGAAATCTGATGTGTTTGCTACTTTTAAGAAGTGGAAAGCTTTGGTTGAGAATGAGACAAGAAAAAGATTGAAGTGTCTCAGATCTGATAATGGAGGTGAGTACTACGGCAATGAGTTTGATAGTTACTGTTCATACCATGGGATTCGTAGAGAGAAGACAGTCCCAGGAACACCACAGGAAAATGGTGTGTCAGAAAGGATGAACAGAACGATCATGGAGCGTGCAAGGTGTATGAGACTGCATGCAGTGTTTCCCTTACAGTTTTGGGCGGATACTGTAAATACTGTTGTTTATTTAATAAACAAAGGACCTTCAAGTGCTTTGGATGGTGGTATTCCAGAGGAAGCATGGACAGATAAAAAGGTAAACTACTCATTTCTGAGAACGTTTGGTTGTGAAGCATTTGTCCATATTGATAAAGAAAATAGAACAAAGCTTGAAGCTAAATCCAAGAAATGTACCTTTATTGGATATGGGGTTGATGAATTTGGTTATCGTTTATGGGATTATGAAAATAACAAAATCATCAGGAGTAGAGATGTGATATTCAATGAAAAGGTCATGTATAAAGATCAGTTGCAGGGAAAGAAACAGGAAAAGGAAAACACAGAGTACATAGTGCTTGATGAAATTAAAGAAAATGAAGTTCCAAAGGTGCCAGAAAATCAAGAGCAGCAGCAAGTACCTGAAACTCCTGCAATTGTAAGAAGATCTACAAGGTTAAGTAGACTCCCTGAACGATACTCTCCTTCAATGTATTATTTATTGATGACTGATTCTGGTGAACCAGAATGTTATGAAGAAGCAATGCAGGTGGAAACTAGAAAGAAGTGGGAGCAAGGAATGAATGAGGAGATGGACTCATTGGCAAGAAACCAGACCTGGGATTTGGTTCAATTGCCTGTTGGTAAAAGAGCATTGCAAAACAAATGGATTTACAGGTTGAAGGAGGAAGAAGAAGGAGATAAGAAGCGGTATAAGGCCAGACTTGTTGTAAAGGGGTTTGCACAGAAGAAAGGTATAGATTTTGATGAAATATTTTCTCCTGTTGTTAAGATGACTTCAATTAGGACTATCTTAAGTCTAGTGGCGGTAGAAGATTTGCATCTTGAACAGTTAGATGTAAAAACAACCTTCCTCCATAGGGATTTGGAGGAAGAAATATATATGCAGCAGCCACAAGGGTATGAAGTCAAAGGTAAGGAGGATCTAGTATGCAGGTTGAAAAAGAGCTTGTATGGCTTGAAGCAAGCTCCAAGGCAGTGGTATCTAAAGTTTGATAGGTTTATGACAGAACAAGGTTATAGTAGATGTCATTCTGACCACTGTGTTTATTTCAAGAAGCTAGACAATGGAAGATATATTATCTTGTTATTGTATGTGGATGACATGCTTGTTGCAGGGTCTGACATGCAGGATATAAATGTACTCAAAAGGAAACTAGCTAATTCATTTGTGATGAAGGATTTGGGTGCTGCAAAGCAAATCCTTGATATGAGAATAACGAGAGACAGGAAAAATCGCAAATTGACATTGTCTCAAAGTGAGTACATACAAAAGTTATTGGAGAGGTTCAGAATGAAGAATGCAAAACCTGTAAGTACACCTTTGGCTAGCCATTTCAGTCTAAGTAAGGAAATGTGTCCCAAGACACAAGAAGAGACAGATTACATGTCCAAGATTCCCTATAAATCAGCAGTTGGCAGTTTGATGTATGCCATGGTGTGCACAAGATCGGATATTGCACATGCAGTGGGAGTTGTGAGCAGATATATGAACAATCCAGGTAAAGAACATTGGAAGGCAGTACAGTGGATTCTCAGGTATTTGAGAGGTACTACCACTGAGGCATTATGTTTTGGAGACTCAGACACTGTTCTACAGGGATATGTTGATGCAGATATGGCAAGTGACAAGGATAGCAGGAGGAGCACCACAGGGTATGTTTTTACTGTAGGTGGAACAGCAGTAAGCTGGATTTCGAAACTACAGAAGGTTGTTGCACTTTCAACAATAGAAGCAGAGTATGTTTCTATTACAGAGGCTGGTAAAGAGATGATTTGGCTGCAGAGTTTTATGGAGGAAGTGGGTAAGAAGCAGAAGGATAGCATATTGTATAATGATAGCCAGAGTGCCATTCATCTTGCAAAGAACTCAGCATTCCATTCCAGGACTAAACATATACAGCTCAAGTAACATTTCATACGCTCTGTTCTGGAAGATGAACTGTTAAAGCTGGAAAAGATACATACTAGCCAGAATCCTGTAGACATGTTCACAAAGGTAGTGACCAGAGAGAAACTGATTTCATGCTCAGTTTCGATTGGCCTTCTAGCATGAAGGTGAAGAGGAGAAATTTGCCAAGTCCAAGTCCAGCAAGTGCAGTAGCGGTGGAGTTGTTGTGATCAGTCTCCAAGTGGGAGATTGTTGGTTGTGGAGCCAGATCTTCTAGTCTCATAGATGATATTGTGTCAGCCGTGTTTGTACCCCAGTTTTATATGATATGTAGGTGGACTGTACACTCACCCCAGCGGGGTGGTGTGGGGGGGAATCGCCCCCGAAGAAAATTTTTGGGGTTGTTTTCACCAGCTGTTTTGCGGGCCCATGGTTTTGGGTATCTCGTGGTATTTTCCCATTGTATTTCCCTTATAAAATAAAGACATTATAATACGGCTAGGGATGATGATGTATTAGGTTTTATGCATTATAAAGATCTCTGAGATCAGGAGAGAGACTGTGAAATAGAGAAGAGGAAGTGCAGCGGTTGTGCTGCAGGTTGTATCCCTTCACCTTGTTGGACGGTAATAATAATAAGGACTGGCAAATTCAGTGTGGACGTAGCCCAAGTTGGGTGAACCACGATATATCTATGTCTCTCTTGTAATGTGTATGTGTGATTATATTTGCATTTATGTTTATTGTTATTGCTCTGCGATCCTGTTTTTCTAAAAGAGCACGTGAGAAAAAACCATTCTAAGAGGAACTAAGGACTCCTCTCAAATGGTCCATAGACAATCATCACTGATGGAGATGAGTCCAAGGTACAGGGACCTCTGGGTCTATACTCTGGAATAGATGGGTTGGCATTGATAGAGGGAGACCTGCAAATGCCAAAGAAATGGTGTTTCCTTTATAGGAGCGTGAGGTGTACAACCAAGAGGTGATATTACTAGATGTGATACTGACATTGTGGGGGGATACGAGGGTCGCAGAGTGGGGGGACTCAAAATTCCTTTGTTCAAAGTATGATGGCAAGGTTGACCTAGAGGCATATGAAACTGACTTTGGGGAAGGGGATCATAGGTTAAGGGACCATGGATTGTGACTGCAATGGGGGAAACTCAAGGGGAAAATGATGAGTGATATTAGGAGAATCTAAGGGGGACACATCGCAGAATACTCTGAACAAAGGTGGCCATACTAGGGAGATTGTCATAATAGAGGGACTAGAGATGATCTATCGTGGCACCGAGAGGCACCATTTGGGCCTTCTTCATGGTTTAAGGATCTTCAAAGAAGCGATAGAAGTGTGCTCAAAATGGTACTGTCGTGTGGATTTGTACGAGCCCAGGACAATGCATGCTCGTGGGTTCTTTCAATTTTAAGGAGTAAGCGATAAGAAGACTCTAAAATGGTGGAAAGGTACCGTCATGTGGATTTATACGAGCGCAGGATGGTGAATAGGGTATTTTTTAAGGATTCTAAAATTATACTTAAGTATAGTATTATAGGCGATTATTTTGGATTGAAAAAAACATAAATATAAATAGGTAGGAGAATATTAAATATGAAACATACAATTTACTACTAAAACTTGTGAATTTTGGTGAATATTATGATAAAAAAACATATTTTATGTAAATATAGGTGATATTAGAGACTAAAAATGACCAAATAGCAAATTTATTTTTTGAAAAAAAGTCGAAAAATAGCCATTTGGTGAAATTTCGACCCTAAAAATTTCCCTGATGGTGAGTGCTCGTGGTTGCTTTCAATTTTAGAGAGTCAAAAAGCAAATAAAAAGAATCCAAGAGGTTCTTTTTTGTGTGTTAGTCTCCAAGGCCCGAAAAATCATAAAAGGATACAATGAAAAACTATTCTACTCGATGTGACTAGAGTATTCATTTTTCGTAATTACTCTACCAGGTCCGGAAAATGGTTAAACTTATACCAGATAGACGTCCTTTCAGATACTTTTAGCAAGCATGAAAGGAAGCAAGAATGCTCGATGATCTTTTCGTTCTTTTAGGAGTCAGAAAAGAGCTTAACAAAAACTCCCTAAGTTCCTTTTTCGTAAAGGAATTGCTCAGCCCGAAAAATGTGTAAAATTATACCAAACAAATATAATGGTCATATAAGGAGGAAGTGTTCAATCGAGGGACAATTATGAAAACCAGGAATGAAGAAGGGGGGGGAAACTAATGGGGCCTCTTGGCGGGTTGATGAATGGCAGAAAAAACTAGTGCAATGACTGCAGTGTGGATGGAGCGGAGGGCTCATGGATAGGTCATGATGCAAAAAATGGCAAAAGACGACTACAGACTGTGCAGCATGCAAATCAAGGTGGTGAGGGGCATGGAAACAATTCCCGAATTTTTTTTTAGTGAGAGAGAGAAATGATCTCGAGCATCATCACGAGCTCGGAAATCTAAATCCGACAGTGCAAACGGTGTGAAAAACAGACATCATATGACTCCGACATGGTCAAAGGAAAAACTGGGTTAAAAAATGGCTATAAATAGAAAAGGGGCCCTCTTGCCACATGTCATTTTCACTATGCAAATTGGGAGGAGTGTGGAGGGGCTCAGAAGAGGAAATTTAGTTTTCTCTCAATCCACTTGGTGGAATCAAGTTATGCGACTTGTAGTGATTTGTGATGTTTTTGATGCATTTTGGTGTGGATTTGGACCTCTAGGGAGGCGTACCAAGCGTGGCTTGGGCACCACAGTACCGAAGCATGGATTTCGAGGGAAAAAGCATGCTTCAGGCCGTGGCTCTGGGTCGTACAACCGTGCTTTGAAGTGCGACATTTCTTGAGAAATGTGCACTTCAGGGTGTAGCTGTGGGATCCACAAGTGCGCTCGAGGGCCATGCTTTTATAGGAGAAAAGTGTGCTCCAGAGTGCACCTATGAGTAAAAAACATGCACTTTGGAAAGCGCCTTTTTTCCCAAGTTCGGTTACGGTAATCCGGGGGAGATCGAGGCATTGTTGATATGGACCTAATGGGGTTTTTGTTGTTTGGTTGACAGGATGTTGAGAGTGACTTGGAGAGAGCATGAGCTTGGGCACTTGTTGGAGGCTATGCAGGATGATGAGGATGTTCAAGACACCTTGTCCCGTTGTGGACTGCTAAAGTTCACAAATTTGCCCCTAATGCGCACGACAAAGTTGTTGTTGAACAAGTTGGTAGAGTTTTGGGATTTCGATGCAGGGATGTTTCTGATACAGGGGGAGCGATTAGATATATTGCTCACGGATATGTACTTCTTAACGGGGCTTCCACGGTTGGGCATGATTTCAGACACCCAACTGAGGAATCCAAGTGATGTTTCCATGGAGGATGTATTGGAGCGTCATTGTTATACCACAGCATATGTGCATGACAACGCTAGTTTGATCTGTGACATAGAGAGTCTGGAGACTCGAGCTATCACAGAGCTGGTGGTGCACATACTTGGGTCAAAGTCACCTCATAGGGTCTCAGGGGGACAACTAGTGTTGGTGGAACAGGTCTTGGAAGGAACCTATTATGGTTGGGGCTAGATGTATTTGACGGTTGTTTGGCATGAGATGAACAAGGCGGGCCATATAGAAGGGGATTTTTGTTTCCCCTCATTCCTTTGTTCATTTTTCTTTAAGCAGCTACTGATGCTTCGACCGCATAGATCATTGCACGACGGAGGGCCCAGTGAGCCGCAAATGCGGCGATGGGGCGAGATAATGACTCATGGGGGTGGAGGTCTGTTGTGGCGATTTTTTACTAAGGAGTTTTTCACTCAGTGGATGTAGCTCCCAGTGGTGATCGAGGACTACCCTTACTATAGGATGGACTACAGAGGGGATCCAGAGCTACCAGGGATGCCTAGTCAGGCTTGGGGACTAGATGGTATGTATTTTCTTTGTTTACAGTATCATGTTGTATCTACTCGACAGCATATATGATAGCTAGAGGATTTTATGACATTGAGTCTGATGATGTGCTTATTATGTGAAGATGTGGGACCACAGCCTCCGAGGGGATACCGGGCACGGAGGGGTCGAGTGGAGGGAGTATACTCTCCCACGCACGGGCAACGACGACAACAGAGTTCTTCGATGATGTTGGAGACATTGTGTGTTGGGATTGACCGCCTTCTTGATGGGGTGTTGGAGGACGGCTAGCAACATTTAGACCAGGAGTGGATCAATATATTCTATAATGCTCCATGGGAGTGGAGGCTAGTAATGAGGCATATTGTGATGGAAACAAAGGTGGAGAGAGCCATGGCGTGGGGGGATTCCCCCTACTATGATGAGGAGGTGGAAACAGAGACTGATGAGGACGAAGAAGAAGAGGGAGAAGAGGAAGAGGAAGAGAAGGAGGACGACGAGGACGAGGACGACGATGATTATGTTGGGGAAACCAATACACAAATATATAGGGTTAATCCAAAAGTATGAGAAGGTATTCCAAGATCTACCTATGAAATTACCACCAAAAAGAAGAAAAAACACATAATTGAGGTAAAAATTTATTCGGCCCATGTTAACATCAAGACATGTTAATATCCTAATCATCAGAAAACAACAATAGAAAGGCTTATTAAATACTTATTAATATTTAGATTTATCACAAAAGGTAGGATTCCATTTGCAACCCCAATAGTGTTGGTTCATAAAAAAGATGAATCCTTTAAGCTATGTATAGATTACCAAGGTCTAAACAAAAAAACAATAAAATACAAGTTTCCCATTCCATTCATAGATGAAATGTTGGAAGAAATCCATGGAGCCAAATATGTTTCCAAGCTAGACTTGAGATCAGGGTACTATCAGATCCAAGTAACATTAGAAGATGTTGTAAAGACTGCTCTCCAAACCCATGAAGGTCACTATGAATTCAAGGTGATTCCATTATGTTTAACCAATATTGCACTTTCTACTTTCAAGCAACTAAGAATGAAATATTTTGACCCTACCTAAGGAAATTCCTACTAGTTTTCTTATGATATTCTTATATATATAGTAAAACATGGAAGAAAATCAGTTTTATGCAAAAATGTCAAAGTGCACTTTCGATAGAGAAGAAGTGGAATACCTCGATCACATCATATCCAGGGAAGGGGTCAAGGTAGATCCAAACAAAATAAAAGTAATAATAGAATGGAAGAAACTAGATAAAAAATCAAAATTAAGGTGATTTTGGGGTTAATAGGATATAATTGAAGGTTTATAAAAAATTACGCACATTTGACAACATCATTATCATACTTACTAAAGAAGAATTTTTTTTTGTGGAATAGAAAGGCAGAGGAATGTTTTGAGGATTTATAAAGGGTTATGTCATATACACCATAGCTATCCTCGATTTTAGAAAACCCTTCGTGGTAGAATGCCAGTCTTTGGGTTTTGGAATTGGTTAAGTACTAATGCAGGAGGACCATCAGATTTCCTTTGAAATACAGAAGCTCAACAAGAGGGAAGGATTAAAGTCTACATATGATAAATAGATGATTTTTGTCGTACATGCATTAGATAAATGGTGACAATACCTATTAGGCAGTAAGTTCTTGATACATATTGATCACAAAAGTTGTTAGGAACCCATGTCTTTACTTTGTTAGTATATTGTTGTTGGACACATATGCTTTGTAAGTTGTCCCGTAGTATTTGTTGATCCATAGTTTATATTAGACCATAGTATTGACCCATAGTGTTGGACGCATATGCTTTGTAAGTCGTCCCATAGTATTATATGTCCCATGGTTTTGACTCATAGTATTAGCGCCTAGACTTAGCCCATGGTTTGTATTGACACATAGTATTGACCCATGGTATTGGTGTCTAGACTTAGTATATAAGTGTGTGTTGAGGCCTATGAAGGCACCGTGAAGTTAATTGTATTGAGCTTGCTCAAAGGAGATTTCCCCCTCAAAGTGGCCCGTGATCAATATAAAAGTGATTCCGAGTTCTATTATTTCTGATATCTCCTGTATTTGCATTAATTAATTATTGCAGGTTCTTCACATCTGGTAGCAGAACACTTTCTTGGGCTCAGTGGGTGAAATTTTTGACAAATTTTTTTCGCATCTGTTGTAGGTTTGGATTTGGGAATAATCCCTATCTGCTTAACTGTGGGAAGTACTTGGGCATAAGCCCTAAAACTCATTGTGAGGAGTACCACAGGAACCTTGAAGTAGCTGGCCCATTGAGAGGACCTGCCAGCGAAAAGGGCAACGACCCTTACCTGATTGACTAGTTCCCACCTGTGAGGTAAACCAAGAGCTGTCATTTGTGGCAAAGCGGTTATCGGTTTTACTTGAGCCGTGGAGTGAGGAGTACTGCCCCAATATGTAAGCCGTCAAATAGCATTGGTGGCCGAGCGAAACCCCTGAACTGTTAGGAAGCCGCACATACCTGGGGTCCATATCTATTTTCAGCTAAACTGGTGTTGATCACTGCTGCGTCGTTTCAGATCCAGCCGTTTAGATCCATTCTGAAATCCGTTCCAGATCCAGCCATTCAGATCCATTCTGAAAGCCGTTCCAGATCCAGCCGTTTTCAATCCATTCGGTGCCGTTTCAGATTCCTCTATTTTTGCTCACTTCTGGGCCATTGCAGATTTATATGTTCCAGATCCCTTCCGAGCCGTAGCCTCTCTAGTCTGAAATAAATAAATAAAAAAAAAAAAAAAAAAAAAAAAAAAAAAAAAAAATCCCACAATTCTGCATATTTCATTCCTGAGGACCCTATCCCCAATTCCCCTTCCCAAAGCCTGAAATCCCACAATTGTCTATTTTTAGGTTTTGCCATAACTTCATCTGATCTCACCCAATCACCTTCAAATTTTACCACAGAGTTCCTTTCTGAATTCTGCTTCTTTGTCCCCCTCTGCCAAATTTTCCCATTCTTTCACCCCGCTTCTGAAATCCTCATTTTTTCTTCCCTGTCTATTCGACAGTGTTCAAAATTGTAATGTCCCAAATTTTGCATTGGGTCACAATGGCCTAATCATATTGTCCCTATTCAGTAGAGTTTGTCAAATTGATGCTAAAGTTCAAATAATTGCCAAGGAGGAAAATTACTAGTTTCCTAGGTTTGGGGTGGAAGCTTTGGGATTTGGAATAATGGGGATATAAATGATGTTTGAACATTAGAATGGAATAAATATTTAATAAAGGACCTAAATAAATATATACAAGTGAAAATAAAAGTGGCATTTGATCATGAAGACACATGGAGGAAATGGTACCCACATATGGCTAGATTTCCCCACTACACTTGGCATCATTCTCTCACCATTTCGAATTCAAGGTGAATGGTAACATAATTGGGGGAGTCCAAAAGGTAGTATTCGTGGCATGACTCATCCAAGGTTGAAATATAGAGGAAGAGTAATTCCATGGAAGAGGAAGAGGCAATTTGGAGCTAGTGAGACACTTGGGTTAGATACCCTAGCTCTATGACAACAATGATGAAGATGTTATGACACCTATGACACAAATCAGACCTGAAGGCTGACATATGACATATATGACATGTTAGAGCTAAAAATAGACTCCAAGAGGGCGCTCAAGGGTGTTAGGGCAGCTAAGATGCTTCCACATGTGATTTGTTGGAAGTGGGAGACTAGGATGTTGTACAAGTGGCGTTCTTTGGAATCTCTTCCCAACTTGAGTTGGAATGAGTCTCTTGGAAGGAATTCGAACCATGGAGGACATTAGAACTTTATAAATGTCAATAACAAAGAATGAAACCAGCTTTTGATCATTTTTAGAATTTGCAATTGCATTTGTGAAGAGGGAGAGCTTGTGGATGACTAGTTTCTTACCTTAGCCAATTTCGAGGGTGAAAGATTCCCATCCAAGTTGGTAATTGGAAAGGCCATTCAGACCATTCATTTGGAGCTTTAATGGAGTATTTATTTGCAGGTGTAAGCTACAGGGCAGCTCATGGTTTCTTCTATTGCAGCTCACTCCTTCAACCATTTCCAGTTTTGATGGCATATTCTTCATCCTTGAGAGAGGGCATTTTTGGTGAGCTATTGTACTCTTTGGGGAAGATTTTAATGCCCCATTTCTTTTGTAATATGAATTAAATACTCTGTTCTTCATCTCCAGAAAGTTTCAGGTCGAAATCTCAAGTAGAAATGTATAAATCTCAATTTTAATGAAAGAACAGTGTCATTTCCCCACTACCTTGTTGTGAATCAATGTAATGCTGATGATTTCGAATGAATGGATGATTATCTGATATATTTGTGATCAATATACTACCATGGATGTGTTATACAATTTTCATGTACTGCACTTGAGCATTTGAAGCATTTTTACTCAGTTTAGTTGTATTGGGAGGTGAAATAGTGTCATTTCCCCAAGGGTCGAATTGGGGATTTTTGCAGTTGAATGGGAGAGGGTGAGAACAATTGTAATAATCCATTAATGGTGCATATGAGACTTTAATAACATACTTAACACGTTACATACCTCTGTTCATAAATTTGAGTGGGTTTGGAGGCATTTGGGAAGCCATTTTCAGTACTTACCCTAGGGGGATTTGAACCCCAAATTACTAGTAAAATTGCATAATTAGTCCAGAATATTAAGAGAGTTTGTAGAGGTCTTATGGTGGCCATATGTCATACATAAACATCATATTCAAGTTCCAATATCATTCATACACCTTCCTTGAATATTTGAAGGCATTTGGAGTCAATTTGAGACCTAGAGACCAATACTAGTCAAAGGAAAATCACTAGTAAAGTTACCTACATTGATTAGAATTGAAAGAGGATTTACAGAAGTATTTTAAAGGTACAAAGGAATCCTTGAAACACATATTTATGTTCTAATATCATTCATATACCTTCTCAGAAGATTTGGGATCATTTGGGGCAAATTTGGGACCTAGAGATCAAAACTAGTCAAAGGTTGAACTAGGGAAAAAAAGTGAAAAATTGCAATTTTAATAAAATTCCTAATAAGGGACATTACAGTGGTATCAGAGCATGGTCCTTGCACCTATGTATTAGGTACATACATTCAAGAATAATTGGCAGCCATGTCTTACTATTATGATGAATCCTATGAGTACAATTCTTATGAGGAATATGCAGATGCTTATGAGCAATATGAAGCAGAATGTGAATGGTATGAGGAAGAGGTTCCATCATGCAACAATTCTTACAATTTCAAGAGAAATGAAGATTATTCTTATGAATTTAAATCTGATGAATATGAGTGTATCACACCAACCAAGGATAATTCTATGAGTGAGTTCCAAAGATGGAGAGCAAAATATAAAACCTTGCCTCAACAATATCAAAAATATCAAGAATATCTTGCTTTTAGCAAAAATACACAAAATTCCATGTCTTTTGAGTACTTTGCTGAACATGTTTTTGAAAATAGGCCCAAAAATGAAGATGTGGAGTTAGTAAAGAAAGGTTTATGCCCTTCTTGTAAAGAACCTTGGAGTGAGTATCATACATGTGTGCATGAAATTATGTCCCACTTGAGGAGAGCTTTTGGGAATTCTTCAAAAAGAGATTCCAAAGATATTGATCATAAGGAAAACAAGGGGCAAAATGTATCATCTTGCTTTAAGGATAAAAATGAAGAGACATCACAAGAGCATGAAGAAGATTCTATTGAAAATATGGAAGATCATTTCGAGACACCTTCTAGCTTAGACATGAACCAACGAGCATCTACTGATGGATGCTTAAACTATGAAGGAGTACCTACTGATGGGTGCTCACACCTCTATGTTGGTGACACAGAGATCACTTTTGAAAGTGTTGCTGCAAGCCCAAGTTCCATTAAGCATGATAATGAAGACCTTGTAGCAGTTGAAGAAGAACCAAGATCAACTTCCCCATCACCACTTGAGCTTCATGAAGTTGGTCCAAGCAAAATTGAAGAAGATGAGGAGGTTCATTTGCAAGAGCCTCATTTTCTTGAAGGGTCCTTAAAGATGAATGAAAATAAGATCTAAGAGTCCCTCAGCATTCTCCATGACACTCAAGCATTGGTGTCAAATTCTTGTTGGACAGCTACTTCATTGGAGGAAACATCCTTCCTTGAAGACATGGAGAAGATTCAAAGAGCAATGTGCCACATTAAAGGTAATTTCATGTCTTTGCTTTTTGATAGAAACCATTTGTTTGAGCTTAATGAATTGTTACATGATGCATACTTGAAGAATAATGAGGATATTCATAAGCTCATAATTCAAAATGAGCAACTTCTTGAAAAGTTGCAAGATACTTGTTTTTCCTCCTATGTTTCAGATTGTCAAATGGTAGATTGTTTGGAGGATTCTCATGACATGGTGGATCATGAGAAATGTGGGAATTTGAACGTGCTTAATGTGTTTGAATATGAACTTGAAGAGATCCAAACACTTGATGTGGTGGAAGAGGAACTTGAATTGTCTCTTGATGAAGCTTATGCAATTTTTAAAGAAGAGCATGATTCCTCTACATTGGAACCAATCTATGACAAAGGTTTCCCACTTTTGAAGGAGCTGCATGATACTATCCACATGGATCCTTCCCATGATGAAACTTCTGCACTTTTTGATCATTTGGGTGAGTTAGTTCATTCTCCTACATCCTACAATTCCACGTTTTGCAGTATTAGTCTCAATGAAGTATGGGTGAAAGGGTTCTTTTGGATGGTGTCACATGAGGAGTATGGAACTCCTAGATTTAAATTTTATGATGACATGGTTGGAGCATATTCTTATTCACTTGCAGCAGCATCATTTGTCACTTTATGATAATTCACATCTACATGGATGCACCCATGATATGGATTTGAGTAACTTGAAGACTCATGGTTTTTCTTGCTCAACACTGGGTTCATTTGATGTTAGAGGAACTTCATCCAACACTTGGGTGAATAGATTTATGATGGAAGAACATTTTTGTTGGCAGCCACATACTTTGTTACATCTTTATTATTTTCACATTCATGGATGTATGGGTGAGACTTCTTTGAGTCATTTGAAGTCTCCTTGTTTTTTCTGCTCATTATTTGGTTCAGATTTTAGTGGAGATTCTTCATTCACTTCTTGGATGAAAGAATACATGGTTGAATATTTTGATGCATATCACATCCTTTTGGAGTAGCATTATAGGACATGGGATCCTCACCTATGTCATTGGAGCAGATTTGATTGGTCACTTGAAGCTTGTATGCACTTGGAAAATGGTGGTCTACTTGCTTGGAGGTATAAGCACTTTCATGATTCTTTGATGAAGCACCTCCTTGATGTACATTTTCATTATGTAGTTATGTACTTTGATGATATATATTTTGTACTCATGATGCTTGGAAGAATGCATACAAGAAAATGGTATCCAGGAATCATCTTATCTGATGGTATGGGTTGGAGAGCACTCTTCATTGTTGGGGTGCAATACAAGCAATGGGACCCTGGAATAATTTTTATCTCATTGGTTTCAAATTTTTTGGGGAAACAAGCAGTATGGGAGATGGATTTCCCACTTAATAAAGTGATTTTAATCAGAGTAGTGCAGCAGCAAGCATGGTGGTTCCTCTCTAAAATCTTCATGGAAACTCAAAGACTCAAGGTTGGGCAATTCAATGGCAACTTCAAAGAATTATACAGAAGGCAGGTTCTTCAACACCCATGTTTAAAATTGCTTGAAGACAAGCAATATTGGGAAGGGAGGATTTGTAATGTCCCAAATTTGGCATTGGGTCACAATGGCCTAATCACATTGTCCATATTCAGTAGAGTTTGTCAAATTGATGCTAAAGTTCAAATAATTGCCAAGGAGGAAAAGTACTAGTTTCCTAGGTTTGGGGTGGAAGCTTTGGGATTTGGAATAATGGGGATAATAAATGATGTTTGAACATTAGAATGGAATAAATATTTAATAAAGGACCTAAATAAATATATACAAGTGAAAATAAAAGTGGCATTTGATCATGAAGACACATGGAGGAAATGGGACCCACATATGGCTAGATTTCCCCACTACACTTGGCATCATTCTCTCACCATTTCGAATTCAAGGTGAATGGTAACATAATTGGGAGAGTCCAAAAGGTATTATTCATGGCATGACTCATCCAAGGTTGAAATATAGAGGAAGAGTAACTCCCATGGAAGAGGAAGAGGCAATTTGGAGCTAGTGAGACACTTGGGCTAGATTCCCTAGCTCTATGACAACAATGATGAAGATGTTATGACACCTATGACACAAATCAGACCTAAAGGCTGACATATGACATATATGACATGTCAGGGCTAAAAATAGACTCCAAGAGGGCGCTCAAGGGTGTTAGGGCAGCTAAGATGCTTCCACATGTGATTTGGTTGAAGTGGGAGACTAGGAATTGTTGTACAAGTGGCGTTCTTTGGAATCTCTTCCCAACTTGAGTTGGAATGAGTCTCTTGGAAGGAATTCGACCCATGGAGGGAATTAGAACTTTATAAATGTCAATAAAAAAGAATGAAACCATCTTTTTATCATTTTTAGAATTTGCAATTGCATTTGTGAAGAGGGAGAGCTAGTGGATGACTAGTTTCTTGCCTTAGCCAATTTCGAGGGTGAAAGATTCCCATCCAAGTTGGTAATTGGAAAGGACATTCAGACCTTTCATTTGGAGCTTTAATGGAGTCTTTATTTGCAGGTGTAAGCTACAGGGCAGCTCATGGTTTCTTCTATTGCAGCTCACTCCTTCAACCATTTCTAGTTTTGATGGCATATTCTTGATCCTTGAGGGAGGGCGTTTTTAGTGAGCTATTGTACTCTTTGGGGAAGCTTTTAATGCCCAATTTATTTTGTAATATGAATTAAATAGTATGTTCTTCATCTCCATAAAGTTTCAGGTCTAAATTGCAAGTAGAAATGTATAAATCTCAATTTTAATGAAAGAACAGTGTCATTTCCCCACTACCTTGTTGTGAATCAATGTAATGCTGATGATTTCGAATGAATGGATGATTATCTGATATATTTGTGATCAATATACTACCATGGATGTGTTATACAAGTTTCATGTACTGTACTTGAGCATTTGAAGCATTTTTACTCAGTTTAGTTGTATTGGGAGGTGAAATAGTGTCATTTCCCCAAGGGTCTAATTGGGGATTTTTGCAGTTGAATGGGAGAGGGTGAGAATAGTTGTAATAATCCATTAATTGTGCATATGAGACTTTAATAACATACTTAACACATTACATACCTCTGTTCATAAATTTGAGTGGGTTTGGAGGCATTTGGGAAGCCATTTTCAGTACTTACCCCAGGGGGATTTGAACCCCAAATTACTAGTAAAATTGCATAATTGGTCCAGAATCTTAAGAGAGTTTGTAGAGGTCTTTTGGTGGCCATATTTCATCCATAAACATCATATTCAATTTCTAATATCATTCATACACCTTCCTTGAAGATTTGAAGGCATTTGGAGTCAATTTGAGACCTAGAGACCAATACTAGTCAAAGAAAATCACTAGTAAAGTTACCTACATTGATCAGAATTGAAAGAGGATTTGCAGAATTATTTTAAAGGTCCAAAGGCATCCTTGAAACACATATTTATGTTCTAATATCATTCATATACCTTCTCAGAATATTTGGGATCATTTGGGGCAAATTTGGGACCTAGAGATCAAAACTAGTCAAAGGTCGAACTAGGGAAAAAAAGTGGAAAATTGCAATTTTAATAAAATTCCTAATAAGGGACATTACAAAAACATAGTCAAACCCCAATTACCCTTCATATTTTTTCCCAAGTCTAGATTTTCCTTTACTGAAGCAGTTTCAGTTTTTGTTTTCCTACCCAGTCAACCAAAAAAAAAAAAAACTCTTGGTTATGGTTGTCACCCGTGCAGGAGCAAAAACCATGGAAGACACACTTGCAGCCATCCAAACCAAACTCCAAGATCTGGATGAAAAATTTCTCTGCCTCCATCTTCAACATTCAGCCATGAACAATAACTGACAGCTATAATCTTTTGCAGCCACCGGGTTCTCTTCTTCGAGCAATTTTCGTGGGCCGAAGCTTGATTTCCCTCGCTTCAATGGTATTGATTCGACTGGATGGATATACCGAGCAGAACAATATTTCAATCTGTATAATACTTTTGATATTTAGAAAGTTCCACTTGCATCCTTTCATTTGGAACAGGAAGCCCTTCAGTGGTACCATTGGTACATCAAACCTCATCCCGAGCCAAACTGGACAGATTTTTGCTAACTCCTTTTGTCACGATTTGGTCCTAGTTCTTTTGACAACTTCACAGGAGCACTCACTAAACTTCACCAAACTGGTACATTGAGAGAGTATCAGATAGAATTTGAGAAACTAGCCAATCACATAGAAGGATTGTCCGATGAATTCTACAGGAGTTGTTTTATCAGTGGTCTCAAGGATGAAATCCGCTCAGAGGTCAAAATGTTTTGTCCCAACACAATGATGAAAGTCCTAGGGTTGGCTAAGCTAGTTGAGGACAAGATCGCAGCTCAACAATGCTCCAAACCCACCTATGTTCCCTTTAGAAATATGGGTTCCCAACGACCTCCCATCACGCCTGCTCCTCAACCAACTCTTATCAAGGAATTGTCTGAAATAGAGATGTAGGCATGCCGAGAAAAAGGGCTTTGTTATAATTGTGATGAGTTCTATGAACATAAAATAAGATAATAATTAAATAATTAATAATTAGGTTAACTAAAGTTAGGGTATGAAATGAGGCGTCTCCTCAACATCAAATGCCCGAGCCATATTTAAGGCAGGGCCATCATTGTAACATATCATCTTTTATCCTATCATCTAATATATTATTCTTACTTATTATCCAATATGAGAGTCGGATTCAACTATTAACTTAGTGAACGGATACGTTCACTGCATTTGGTATCAGAGCCTTTCGACCCTCCTTGATTCCTGCTACTGGCCACTTCACCAGAATTTATTTGGATCACGATTTTTAATCAACAAGAGGCCCTTGGCCACAACCACCATTCTCTTCACTCCCTTTCACTTCTCTCCCTCTCACTAATGCTCTTACTCTTTTCTCCTCCGCTGCACTCCTCCATAAACCCACATGCACCTCCTTCTCCAATCTCCGTCACTTCATATCCCATCACCCACCATAGCTCCTGTCCCTGCGCTCCACTCCACTGCACCTGCCTCCATCCCACACCACATCTCATCCTTCGACCTTTGTTTCTCCTACCACCACAGCACCCTTCCCGCTGCACCCTTCCACTGCATTGGGACTCCTACCACCACAGCACCCTTCCCACTGCACCCTTCCACTGCATCGTCTCGATTCCCACACTCGCCATCATTCCTGCGTAGCCCTCATGCGGCTCTTCTTCCACCCACCACCTACGTATCCCTTCTCCACGCAGTCCCCCCCCCTCCTTCCACACTCTTCGTGCTTCCCACGCCTGCTCTTCCTCTTATCGTGCAGGCATCCCTCCTCACCCCACACCATCCCTAGGCCCGCATAGCTCCTTTCCACGTATCCATTCCCCCCCTCATTCCTCCTTGTCGCCTCACCTCCCATCTGCAACATCCACTCCGCATCCTCCCCCTTATCTTCACTCTGCATGCCATCTTCCATTCCTCGCCTCCACTCTCCCGTGCAGCCCCTCCTTCCTTGCGTACATCCGTCGCTCCCCTTCAATCCGCCACCGGCCACCACTCCCACCACCGCCAACAGCTCTCCCTCCACCTGCACGACCCCCTTCCCAACATCTCCAACACTCCACCACCACTCCACCGTTGGCTCCCTCACGCCCACCACCACCTCCACCACCAACTCCAATGCACACCCAGCCTTCGCCCACACCCTCGCCTCCATCCTCACAAACCCTAACAAAATTTTCACAAAAAATAAATAAAAATATTAAACATTATAATATTATTATATTGTTTAAATATTTTAATTTTTGAAAGAAAAAAAATTATATATTAAACTATATATATATAGTTTATAAAAAAAATTATTATTATATAAAAAAAATATTATTATTTTGAAATAATAATTATATTTAAAAAAAAAAGTTATTTAACATAATACAAAGAAAAAAAAAGAAAGAGATAGTAATAAAAAAAAAAGAGAGAGAAATACTTTTATTATTTTATTAAAATAATAATTACTTTAAAAAAAAAAAGAAAAAAAAAAAGAGAAAGAGATAAGAAGTATTGAAGAAGACAAAATCGAGAAAAAGACAAAGAAGACAAAACGAAGAAAAAAGACAACAAGTGAAGATCTAGCAAAGACTATCCATCATTGTATAAGTCAAGTCAAAGAAAGACGGCCAAGTTTAAGAAAGACTCATCAAAGAAATAAAAGAAGATCATTCCACCATTGAAGAAGACAGAAACCATGGAAGCTGATTTGCGAGAAAAATTAGAAGCCACGTTAAAACGTTATCGAAAAGACAATGAAGAATTGCGCGACATAAATAATAGTTCAGAAATAAGAATTGAATTACAAGAAAGGTACAATGAAATAAAAATCTCTGACCAGGAAAGGCATATAGAAAAATTGTATGCGCAAATTGATGAATTAAAAGCCGAAAATAAATTCAATCAGAGGTTGGGAAATCAAGATATAAAGAAGAAAATAAATAATTACGAAGCAGAAATAATACACTTGAACAAAATCGTTAGTGACAAAGATGAAGAATTAATGCAGTTATGACAAAAATTAGAAAGTCAAGAATCAGAGGTCAGCCAGTGTCGACAACAGATAAAAATTCTTCAACAACAAAATGACGACTCTAAAAAGACACATAAGTCAGATATCATGAAGAGTAATAAAGCATTATCCAACAATGTTGAAGAAATTTTTAGACTAAGAAGTCATAACAAGATACTAGTCACAAAAATTAAGAAGTTGAAAAATAGTCGGAAGATAGAACAATCGATGGACGACATTGAAGGGAATCTTCTAGACAAGCAGGAAGAAAATAGTTGTATTAGAAGTCATAATGAAGATCTTAAGGAACAACTTAAGATAATCTGAGGATAACAGAAAATCACAAGTCGAATTGATTAAGAAGTTTCAAAATGATAATAGGCAGTTAGAAAACAAGTTGGAAAAGATACAGAACAAAAACTTAAATCCTCAAGAGACGAAAATACAACTTCCAACTCATATCAATGCTCTAACGGTGACATTTGTAAATGAAAATGACATCGTGAAAGTTCCCTATCGACACCCCAACCATAAAAACTGATATTTGAAAAAGTGGGAAATGTCGAAATATAATGGTACTAATGTGATCAAATCTCCCGACGACACATCAGTAGGGAATCCCATCAGTCCACAACAAATCAATTTGGGATGGATTGATCCATCGACATATCAGAATTTATGTTCGACTCTTAGCAATTCATATCGACATGTTTCGTCATCTATGACACCACATAAAATGATGCAGAAACATTATAAGGCTTTGAGGACAAAGCCTTTCTAAGAGAGTGGCAATGCTATGAATATAAAATAAGATAATAATTAAATAATTAATAATTAGGTTAACTAAAGTTAGGTTATGAAATGAGGCGTCTCCTCAACATCAAATGCCCGAGCCATATTTAAGGCAGGGCCATCATTGTAACATATCATATTTTCTCATATCATCTAATATATTATTCTTACTTATTATCCAATATGAGAGTCGGATTCAACTATTAACTTAGTGAACGGATACGTTCACTGCAATGAGAAATTCACTCGGGGACATAGATGTGTTCAACAAAAGGTCTATCTCTTGGATGTGGATTCTCCTCCTACCTCAAAACTTGATGAAGAAGCTGCAGATACAGTAGATGATCAGGTCGACATTCAACACCCTTCTGTTGACACCCCATCTCAGGACGACCCACCCAAGATCTCTCTCCATGCTGTAACCAGCGTCACCACCCCATAAACAATGTGAGTCAGGGGATACTTCAAGAAGCTCCCTCTTACCATACTCATTGATTCTGGTAGCACTCATAACTTCATTGATCCTCAGATTTCCAAACAGGCTGATTGTTTTGTCCATCCTTGCTCCAAATTTGAAGTCATGATTGCCAATGGGGGCACCTTACCTTGCAAGGGGAAGTGTCACAATGTGCATATCTCTATGGAAGATTATAACCTGCGTTCTCACATGTTTGCCTTGTCCTTAGGTGGATGTGATGTTGTTTTGGGCGTTCAATGGTTACACACACTTGGCCCCATCTTATGGGATTTTGCTGAACTTTGGATGCAGTTTTCAGTCAATGGGGCACAACACAAATTTATGGGCTTACAACCAGGGTCTCTCTGCATCATCAGTTCACATCGCCTGAAAAAAATACTTAAGAAGAATTCACATGGTGTAATTGCTCAGCTCCATTCCATTCAAATGCACCCATCAACAGTCTCCACTACTTCCTTGGATAGATATGCAGGTGTCTTTGCTGAACCAATGAGCTTGTTTCCTTCAAGAGACCTTTCCGGTAAGAATTTAGCTGCATCTACCTCTCAGCAGGAAATGATGACTATTTTGCATATAGTCCAGAAGTGGCAGCCATCCCTACTGGGGAATTATTTCTGCATCAAGATTGATCTCCAGAGTCTGGAAAATTTCCTGGAACAATGGGTCTCCTCCCCAACACACCTAAAATGGGTTATCCAACTCATGGGTTATGACTATGCGACCACTTACCATAAGGGTAAGGAAAATCTTGTGGAAGATGCTCCTCCTTGCACATTTGATGACCCAGTTTCTCTTACAGCTATTTCTCTACTTGTTCCAAATTGGTTGCAATCTATTCAACGGGGCTATCTCTTCTATGAACTCCATGCTTCTTCATCAGTAGGGCACTCTGGATTACTCAAAACGTATGACCAGCAAAAATGTAACTTCTTTTGGTAGGGACTCAAAAGGACAATTCAATGGATGGTGGTTGACTGTGATACTTTCCATGTCAACAAGGGTGAAACGACCCTCCTTTCAGGATTGCTCGAACCCTTACCCATCCCTCCACAGATTTGGACAACTATTTCTATGGATTTGCTAGAAGCGCTCCAATGGTATAGTACCACATCTCAAAGAACACCATATGAAGCAGTCTTTGTACATGCACCACCAGTTCTTCTTCCATACACCTTCAGCAGCTCCCCAGTTCAGGCAATTGACTCAATTCTTCGAAACCGTGATCAGCTTCTTCTCATTCTGTAGGACAATTTTCACATGGCAAGAATTCGACTGAAACAACAAGCCGATTAGCAGAGTTCTGAGCGCACCTTTCACATCGCTGATATGGTTCTTCTTCGTCTATAGCCTTCCATGCAATCCTCCCTGAAACTCCAAAGGCGCCATTGGCTCGGAATGCAACCCGAGGATGCTACACGGGACCCGCTCCTTCAGATTCTGCATCAATTTCCACATCTAAAGCTTTGAGGACAATGCTTGTTCTAAGGCAGAGGGGATGTTAGGAACCCATGTCTTTAATTTGTTAGTATATTGTTGTTGGACGCATATGATTTGTAAGTCGTCCCGTAGTATTTGTTGATCCATAGTTTATATTAGCCCATAGTATTGACCCATAGTGTTGGATGCATATGCTTTGTAAGTCGTCCCATAGTATTATATGTCCCATGGTTTTGACTCATAGTATTGGCGCCTAGACTTAGCCCATGGTTTGTATTGACACATAGTATTGACCCATGGTATTGGTGCCTAGACTTAGTATATAAGTGTGTGTTGAGGCCTATGAAGGCACCGTGAAGTTAATTGTATTGAGCTTGCTCAAAGGAGGTTTCCCCCTCGAAGTGGCCCATGATCAATATAAAAGTGATTCTGAGTTCTATTATTTCTGATATCTCGTGTATTTTCATTAATTAATTATTACAGGTTCTTCACAAAATTCTTCAATACTTACATAGACATAAAACCTTATCCACAGAGAAACAAAGTGGATAGAAAATATTTATACTTTTTATATGTATATATTACACAAAAAGAGAAAGGATAATATAGTTGTTGATGCATTTTCAAGAAAATATAATGAGAATGTTAGGATAATCAATACTCCATCCTTGTCCTACTTAGCATTATTTACCTTTTCCTAGTAGTTGATGATGTTATTTCCCCCATAGTGGTGTGCATATGTCATATATGACCCATTATCCACCTAATGCACCCTGCATGTATGATTTTAGGCCCACCAGAGTCAGTTTCCTACATTTTAAGAGCTAACTATGTGTTTTAGTTTAGTCCACCCGAGTTCCTAAACTCTACTGGGGATTTTAGCTCAGATCACCACTGATTGTGATATAATGCACCCTTTTTCACCTAATTTGCATGCAAAAATCACTAATGCACCCTACTTAGTCAGTTAACTGACAGTAATTTTAGATAAGTGAGTTTTGGTTCAATTGAGTTGAGTTTGAGACTTCCGGAGCACTCCAGTGGTGACAATTCTTACGCTAGACTGACAGGGATTCAAATTCTCCTAGTATAATTGAATTCTCTCTATTGTAACATATTTGTTGACTATACTAATTAATGGGGCATAACACACAATTTTGTTTCTATCTAAGTTCCAATGCATGATTAATTTTACTGCTCATTTCACTGCAATTTTCACTATAATTCATCTTTTCTGCTCATTCTTTTCATTGTGAGGTATTCTCAGCTCTATGATTTGTTGTGTTCTAGAATTTCACAGTAATAACATATACAATATCAATCACAATTCATGAATAGTTGGATGACATATGAGTAGAGTATGCCAAGGATCCAGATGCTTGTTCCATCATTAATAACCCAGGATGACATTCAAAATTCGAATGGAGAAATGGAATTCTTTGGCACAAAGGAAGAATTTATGTCAAACCTAAAATTCAAAGTTCAAAATAAAAAACTTAAAAAGGAATCACATGTGTTGTTCGGGATTTCTACCCTATAGTGAGGAGATGGACATTACAAACTGGGTGGGGTTGATAGGTAAACACATTGATTATATTGCATTTAGTTACTACAAAAGAAATAGATTGGGATTGAAAGACATACCTCTTTTCGATGGCTGATCCTAGCTTTTGCTTGGTCTTTCACTTGATCTCCCACTTGATCTTCTGTTTGACGAACCTACAATAAAAAAGATACCTTCCTCAGCATATCTTGACCATATAACATATGATGAAATTATAAAGCAATTTAACATCAACTATAATCAAGAATTAAGCCAAATAGACATACAATCCAATAGATATCTGATTTGGGACAGGAAGGGTGTTTCGACCTTTTTATTGTCAAAGAAACATGAAATCAGTACAATATACCTGACGTGTAGAGATGTTTCTGCAACCAGATCCTGGGCTCCTGCTCTTCACTCTGACTTTGGAATTTCCGCCAGCGTAACAATCCTTCAAGCCTTTCTTCTATCCTTCTCTCAATATTTTATGAGCATTATGAGTAACCCCTCCCATGGATCCTCCTTGTATTTATGGGGCAAGGTAGGAAGTTTAGATCGAGAGGTGGTTGGATTGGGAGGTTGGGGAAGTTGCAGAACCAACTTCAACTAATTTCAATTCGTCAAATTAATATATTTTTTATTTCATCTTAAGATGTACACGGCTTTCATACAACAAGAGTAGCGTACAGGAAGCAACTTATGTGCTTTACAACATGTGTTTACAATTTTTTGGGAGATGTACGCTGGTTGTCCTTAAGGAGAGTAGCGTATTTTTCAAGGTGTATGCTGGTCTACAGTGCAAAGAGGGGCATACATGTGGCAAAATCAAGGGCAATTGCAATATTTACAGGTGAGGAGTGTACTTCTGGCAGCAAGTCATCCAAGGCAATCTAGCTCTTCAATCCTTTATGTCCTTTTGTGTGATCTACAAGGCAAGGTGATCACTATACGGAGAAGTGCAGATTTGACCTATAACAGATGCCCCCTAATGTGTGAGTTCAGAAGGAAACGATGGCCTAAATACATTATAAGTCCAAGTTAAAGGAGGAGCAACAAACGGCAGAACCAAGTCACAAAAAACACCTGAAACAACAATCAAGGTCAGCGAGCAATTACAATCTTGACATCATATAGATGTGTAACATGATATCCGATACATAACTAGGAGATGTATATATAGAGCATAGCCATTGAAATACAAGCGTGGATCCATGTCAATAGGGAGATCATAGCCATAACAACAAGCTGGATCTATGTCTCATGAAGAGCCAAAATGACTGAGGTTCAGTCTTGTGCAGCTTGGGCGATAACATAAACATGGTGATGCTATCAGAGTCCCAAGGTCTTCATCCAAAACAACTCAAGGTACAAACCCTAACCATGTGAATAAATGAGTTGAATTCGAACATGGGGGGTATCATTTGATTACCGATCATTGATGTATATCGTTAACAAATGTGAAGACTTCCATCAATAATGATAATGGGGTCTAAGGTACCTAGTATGATCCAAACAAGTGTGAATAAGTGGACTTGAAGTCGAACACTTGAGGAACCTATCGAATAAGAGACATTGATGTATTCTCATTAGTAAATAGCAATGGAAACTGTCACTGATGATTGTAATCCCCAAGGTACTAACCAAAACTTTAAACTTCGTTCCCAGAGCATAATGAGCCGAGGTTGATGGGAAGAAGTCCATTGGAAGGGAGGCCTTAATGCATCCTCCATCATCCAACACAAGGAACACTCACAGGTATGAGCTGATGTGGAGTAGGATGAGTAACAAGATGAAAGAAACCGACACCAGGATGGCCGACACATGAATTCAAGGTAAACTGCAAAATGGCCGACACAGGTTGTATCCTTGAATAGTGAGCATGACACAAAGTGACTTAGGCAGTTTTCAACATAACGGGGAATGATATAAGTATGCAATGTAGGAGACATAACAGACCCTCCATATGGTTGGAAGAATAACCAACCGGTGGAGTAAAAACTCGGAGATCAAGTTCACCCTAAGGCAAAAACTAAAAACCCAACTGGCATGAAAGACTCAAGTAGGTGATGTGTTCAAGGACATGACTAACATAACTGCCTTTGAAACTGAAAGAGATGTGATATACCCTTTTTATCCCTTATTCTTTTTGGAAAAAGAATGTTCTTCTTGTTGTTTTAATGAGTCCAAGAAAAATAGAAAACTCAATAGGTCCAACCATGTAAAAAGTTTAACGAGCCCATGGGAGGAGGACTCGGGACCTTCTTCATTGTTTATAGAGTTTGAAGAAGAGATAGAAGAATACTCTATAGTACTGATCTCTGGATTTTAATATCGAGCCAAGATCTGTTCTTGCTCGCCGGTGTTTTCAATTTTAAGGAGTCTTAAAAACTTAAACAATAACTCCATACACCTACTCGTGGATTTTAATATCGAGACCAAGTAGGTTAATGCTCGGTGGTGTTTTCCTATATATAGAGTCTGAAAAACTTAAACAATCCTCTATTTACCCTCTCATGGATTTCACATCGAACCCAAGTAGGTGAATGCTTGCTTGGCATTTTCATGTTTAGAGAGCCTGAAAACCATAAAGAGAGGCTCCAAAGGTCCTTTTTTTGTACACTTAGTCCCCTCCCCCGAAAAAGTATAAAACAATGAGAGGAGAACTCTTCTAGCCACGTATGACTAGAGTATTCCTTTTTCGTAAATAATCCGCAAAAGTCCGGAAAAGGGTTAAACTTATACCTAAGCGGATGTCGTTTCAAATCCTTTAACGAGTCTGAAAAGACAACTATACTCGACAGTTTTGTCATATTTAAAGAGTCAGATAAGAGCATGAAATAACTCTATAAAGATCTTTTTTGTAAAGTTTTAATGAGCTCGAAAAAGTAAACTCGTGGCCTCCTTACTGTTTTTAACGAGCTCAAAGGAGATAGAAAAATGCTCATAACTTCCTTACTGTTTTTAATGAGCTCGGAGTGAAGATGGAAGAAATGCTCATAGCCTCCTTACTGTTTTTAGCAAGCTCGAAGTGAAGGTGGAAGAATGCTCGTAGCCTCCTTACTGTTTTTAACGAGCTCGAAGTAAAGGTGGAAGAATTCTCATAACCTCCTTACTGTTTTTAACGAGCTTGAAGTGAAGGTGGAAGAGTGCTCGTAGCCTCCTTACTCTTTTTAACGAGCTCGAAGTGAAGGTGGAAGAATGATCATTGGTGGTTCAATGTCCAAATGAATGGCAGACTACATTATAGACTCTAGGAAAACTTCATCAGAAGGAAGTATATTATCCCATATGGAACACATATCTAAACATTCAGATGGAGTCATCATCTGGTCAATTGCTGGGACCTAGTCCTGAGAAGGTAAGCATGAATTCAGAGGCTTCCTCTCAGTAGAAATTGGACAAAAGGAACAATATGCCACATAATTTGATTGTGACATGGTAGTGCCTACTGACGGGGAACATACTTGGTCTATAGTTGGGTAAAACGAGGGATCAACAAATGTAAGTTGATCGATAGTGAGAATGCTTTCATTGTGAGGAAAATGCATCACACGAAAGAGCGTAGACACCACGGCCTACATAGCATATACGTAATCATGCCTGAGGATCATATCAAAATCCATGGGGTCATTTAAAACCATAAAATCAACTAAGACTGTTTTTCCACTCAAAGTAACAGGTACCTAAGGGAGGAATCCCAACGATTCACTAGGTCTTTTGTCGAAGGTCAACGACCAATTAACAGTTGTATCAAGGTTAGGGAAACTTAAATATATCCAAGCATAAGGGGATAAGATGCTAACAAAGGCTCCTTCATCTACAATACATCGGTGAACCACATGGTTTCCGATATCAACCTTTATCTGGAAAGCTGAAGAAGAAGGAAGGTGAGGCCCAGTTAGATTATTCCAATCAAAGGAAATGATCCTAGAGCTTGGTAGGGGTTCACTCGGCATAGATGAAGTACCCCCATTTTCAGAGACATCCGAACTGGTAATGCAGAAGACTTCAGGGACATGTGCATCAGTCTCTGAAGGACTGATGGGATCGGTCGAATATTGCATCGATTCAATCACTTCACTCTCTGAAGAAAGAGTGGGGTTGACCAAAGATTACATTGGTTCAACCACTTCATCAACCAAATATTGATCAGGTTGTTGGGAATCTATATACAATTCAGGAGCAGAGGATCCTTCAAACATGGACCACACTCTCCTCACCTCTGGAATAGCAGGGCACAGGTGAGTAAGGTGATCTCCCTTACAAAGTTTACAAGGGAAATTTGGCTTTCGTTCTATAAGCTTAGACTCCTTTACAACAACAATACTCTCAGCATAACTAGCATTGGCTGATAGCTTTCCCCCAGCATGACTTGCAATGGTTGGTTCTTAGAATCATAATACATTTGAACTAGGGACCACACTCTTTGCACTTTTGGAAGTACAGGGCACAAATAGGTCAGGTGGTCTCCCTCACAAAATTTACAAGGGAACTTAAAATTCTGTTTATTAGGTTTGTTGGCAATGTCAACATTCTCAGCATGACTAGCAGTGGCTGATTCAGTGTCTCCAGTATGACTCACAAGAGCTGGTGACTTGTCATTAATATGATCAGCAGTGATCAATGATGTGTCCTCACATGAGAAACAGTGGTTGAAGACATACTTCCGGTATGATTTGCAGTGACTGAAAGTTTCCTCCCAGCATGACCTTTAGAGGCTGGGTAGGTGCCCCTAGCATGACTTCCAGAGGTTGGGTGGATGCCCCCAGCATGGCCTTCATAGGTTGGGTGGGTGCCCCCAGCATGACCTTTAGAGCTTGGGTGGCGAGGTTCAGTATGATTTCCAGTGACTGAGAGTTTTCCCCCAACATGACCTCCAGAGGTTGGTTGGGTGCCCCCGAGATGACTTCCAAAGGCTGGGTGGCGAGGTTCAGTATGATTTCTAGTGACTGAAATTTTTCCCCCAACATGACCTCTAGAGGTTGGGTGGGTGCCCCCAGCATGACTTCCAGAGGCTGGGTGGCTACCCCCTTGCTTTGGCATTTTCTTCCTATTCTTCCTCCGTCTATTTCTTTTAGACTGCTGCTTACTAGTATTACTACTTTCACCACATGAGGTAGAAGGAGGAGGAGGAGATGCTACTGGTGAAGCGGGCATAGGGTTCTGATGCTCTTGATGTGAAGTGCTTACTTGAGAAGCATCAGGAGCATGCAAGGCAGTCAGAGTGGAAAACAACTAAACTGGTATCCCTATAGTGAATCTCGGAAGATTCAAGGTAGTCATTAAGGGAGTACCAATGTTCTCAATGAATGGAAAAGCACAAGGATCCCCTTCAACAGGGGTCCCTTGATTGGTTCTCACTAGGATGCTTTCCATAGTTTCTGACTCAACAAACCAGAAATCTCTAAGTCCAACTAAAAACAAGCAGCACAAAGAGCATACCACAAAGAGCACACGTACTGTACTTAGGTTGTTGAAATCCAACAGGTACCAGTAAAGGATCGTTGGGTCCAGTAAGAGGAGGGTTGAAAGGAGTATTGAACTTTCTAGAAGTTAGGTCCTCAACCTCGACAGTATCAAAGACTTGTCGATCCAGGGTTCTGGACTGTGGTTCTCCAAGAACTTATGTTTCACCCGTAAGTTCAAAAGAACCACGGGAATTAGTTCTCCTATGTCACGGTGTCGGTGGAGGCTCCACAATGGGAGGAGGAAGTTTTTGCAACCTCCGAGACCGACGAAGATGTTGGTCCTCCACAACTATAACAAAATAAAAACTAAGTAAAAACCTAGTGGCCACTACAACTAAGAAGCAAACAACATACCACTAGAAAATTTCCTAAGTAATCAAACAAATCAAACAGATAGAAAATACTCTCTGAAGCAAGTCTGGGATGATCAGGGCCTAGAATAGACTAATAGAGTATCAACGGTCAGTTACGTGGTGTCCTCCAGAGTTCCACTGGGTGAAGGCGCTTGAATCACCAAACCGCCTTCCCTGGATTACTACCAGAGGGTTACCTTCCACGTCTGTCCGAGGTGAAGTGGGAATAACCGCGCACTCTACCTTTGTAGAATCCTAAAGGTCTGATACTAAGGCTACTAGCAATACGAAATAACCTGGGGGGATAGTCGTCAACCTAGTCAAAATGCATGGGCAGGATAATAAAGCCTGAAGTCCGAAAGGACCCTTGTACGTGAGTCAACTCTGGTTTATGGTTAAAAGGAAAGTGAGGGGATATCCTCAACAAATCCAATCTCCCACGGCCTCTTGCTTAGCTCTTGTTTAAATAGAGTTTCCCAGGACTATTTGATATAGATGGATTTACCTAAATGATAGTTGTACTATGATTGTTGAGTAATGAAGCTAGTTCCGAGCAGTTTAAGGTGATTTAAGCTCGAAAATCTAGCCTAAGCTAGTTGATGTCGTGTATTTCTAAAAAGAAAATTGTTGCTAATAAATTTGATTAATAATTCATTTTAAGGGCTACTTGTTACTCAAGGATTGTAGTTCGGTGTCTGGAATGGTTTGTATGAAAGTAAAGTGCATGTAAAAGCAAAGCTTTCAAATTCACAAAAACTTTTTCTCTTTTCCATTTGTATTCTTTCAGAAATAAAAAACTAGGCAATCTTAAAGCAAAGTAAACTAAGCTACCTTGAAATAATGCAAGACCTTACTACTAAGCTATTTGAACAATTTTTTTTTTGTTTTTTTTGATAAATGTAAAAGAAGGAGAACTTTGTACAAAAGAAAGCACGATCTGAATATAAAGCGTGTGTAAGACAAACATTTAAATGGATCAAAGCAAATGAATCAAGAGATTCGATGAAGATTTGACTTACCAAGTTTTTGTAAAAGAAAAACTTGAGGCTTGGAAACAAAGTGAAAAAGAAATAGTGAAAAAGAGACACTTGTGACGGAAAGGCAGGCCTAAACAGGTTGCTCCTAAGTATCAAAACCCTAAGAAAAACACTAAGCCAAGCAAAAGTAAGCAAGCGAACCAAGAATGACTTTAACAACACACGGACTCAACATAAAGAAGACTCGGGGGTTTTGACTCACTTGAGATGAACTGATAAAACAATCAGCAAGTGTCTAAACCAAGCAACCTTTTGGAAGCAACCCTAAGGAATCAAACTTGACAATCAAACCATAATGGACAGGATAAGACAAAGAGAAAGCATGCTAAACGTTGCAATAGACAACAAACATTCAAAATGCAGGTCTGTATGACTGCAATAGCAACTAGGGTGAAGATATGAAGCTATATCCGAAACGGAAAAGTGCACAAAATTCAAAAAAGGGCTCGTAAGCGGAAAAGACACTTAAACAAAGACTCAAGCAAGAAAAATAGTCTAAAAGAGATTGGAGAGGCTTACAAGACTTAACAGAGACATATGATGTCTCAGGGGTTAGTGAAGACAACAAAGCAATAGGCTGGAACAGCAACCAAAGCATGGAAAACAAACCCTAACAACAAAAATGGACACTATAGGAACATACACCATTGTGCAGTGTTACAACCAGCGTACACTAGGATAGGTACACTATTGTGTAGTGCAAGGAGGGGCATTTATCAGGTGAAAAATGCAACTGTAAGTAGGGGAGACTAGCGTACATGCCTCAAAAGGGCACAAACATGCTTTGCAAACCAAAAACTGAGTTGAATCAAGTAGATAGGAAAGGTAACACAGACCTACAGGGCCTCTCAGACAATCAAAACTGAAAAATGGGCTGGAAGAAAACCAAAATTAAGTCTCCTAAAGCAGAACAACTAAGTGGTTACTCCCTAGTGGAGTCGCCAGTCTGTTGTTCGGGATTTCTACCCTATAGTGAGGAGATGGACACTACCAACTAGGCGGGGTTGACAGGTAAAAACATTTATTATATTGCATTTAGTTACTGCAAAAGAAATAGATTGGGATTGAAAGACATACCTCTTTTCGATGGTTGATCCTAGCTTTCGCTTGGTCTTTCACTTGATCTCCCGCTTGATCTTCTACTTGACGAACCTGCAATACAAAAGTTACCTTCCTCAGCGTATCTTGACCATATAACATATGATGAAATTATAAAGCAATTTAACATCAACTATAATCAAGAATTAAGCCAAATTGACATACAATCCAATAGATATCTGATTTGGGACAGGAAGGGTGTTTCAACCTTTTTATTGTCAAAGAAACATGAAATTGGTACAATATACCTGACGTGTAGAGATGTTTCTGCAACTGGATCCTGGGCTCCTGCTCTTCACTCTGACTTTGGACTTTCCTCTAGCGTAACAATACTTCAAGCCTTTCTTCTAGCCTTCTCTCAAGATTTCATGAGCATTATGAGTAACCCCTCTCATGGATCCTCCTTGTATTTATGGGACAAGGTAGGCAGTTTAGATCGAGAGGTGGTTGGATTGGGAGGTTGGGGAAGTTGCAGAACCAACTTCAACTAATCCCAATTCGTCAAATTAATATATTTTTGATTTCATCTTAAGATGTACGTGGGTTTCATACAACAAGAGTAGCGTACAGGAAGCAACTTCTGTGCTTTACAACATGCGTTTACAAATTTTTGGGAGATGTACGCTGGCTATCCTTGAGGAGAGTAGCATATTTCTCAAGGTGTACGCTGGTCTACAGTGCAGAGAGGGGCATACATGTGGCAAAATCAGGGGAAATTGCAATCTTTGCAGGTGAGGAGTGTACTTCTGGCAGCAAGTCATCCAAGGCAATCTAACTCTTCAATCCTTTATGTCCTTTTGTGTGATCTACAAGGCAAGGTGATCACGAGACGGAGAAGTGCATATTTGACCTATAACAACATGTCTCACCTTTTATATGACATGTAGGTGCATTTAAAACTTATTACAATTCATGGAAATCATTTTACTGGAAAGGAATGAGTAAAGACATTCAAAAGTATGTCTCTGAGTGTGATACTTTTTAGAGAAACAAAGTTGAAAATGTTATGTCACCAGTGTTACTTTATCCTCTACACATTCCAAATCAGAAGTGGGAAATAATTTTGATGGACATTATCGATGGGTTACCCATGTATGATGGAAAGGATAAAATTTTTGTAGGGGTTGGAAGACTAACTAAGTATGCTCACTTCACGAGGGTAAATAAAACATGCTCAAAAAAACAAATAGCTGAAGTTTAATGCAAAAACATTTAAAAATTACATGAGTTTTCGAAGGTCATTATCAATGACAGGGATGCAAAATTTAAGGGAACTTTTTGGAAATAATTTTGTAAACAAACAGGGATATCCCTTAATATGAGTTCAACATATCATCCCCAAACCAATGGACAGACAAAAATATTGAATAAATTTTTGGCAACATACCTTCATTATTTTGCTAAAAACAAGAAAAACAAATGGTTCCAATGGTTGCATTTGGCCAAGTGGTGGTGTAACACTATTTACAATACTTCAGTCAAAATGACTCCCTTCCGAGACTTATATGGCGGTGAACCAACCAATTGGAAATAATTTGTGTTATTTAACTCTAACTTGCTAGTAGCAAGGAATCAACTAGAGGAAGATCAAAAGATCATCCAACTATTAAATGAAAATTTAAGAAATGCTAAGAATAAAATGAAACAACAAGTAGACTTATGAAGATTAGAAAGAGAGTTTGAAGAGGGTCACCAGGTGTTTGTAAGAATGCAAACCTACAAACAACTATTTATCAAGAAGCAAGGAAAGAACAAGTTGGCTTCAAATTTCTATGGGCCATACCAAATTATCAAAAAAAATAGTTCAGTAGCATACATATTAAAATTTCTTGACAATTGTCACATTCACAATTGTGGTTCATGTATCATGTTTCAAGAAGGTTTTAGCACAACATCAAGTAGTGCAATATGAGCTACCTATATTGGATGATGAAGAACAGATGATCCTAGAACCTGAAGGGATATTATCTGTTAAGGAAAGAAAACCCCCTTCCATAAATATTAAACAATATATTATTAAATGGAAGAACATTCGAGAAGAAGACCCATCATAAGAAACCGAGATTTTCTTTCTACAACACCCTTGTCTTCCGATTTCCTTGAGGACAAAGCAATTTTTAAGAAATAGGCAATGTAATAAACATATACATTAACAGATAAGAATTAAACAATACAAAATAATAAAACAATATTAATAAAGCAATAATTAATAAGGCAATCTTAATTAAAGCAATTTTTAATGTAAGGACAAATGACGTACCTTTTCCATTTGAAAAGGCATGAACCATATTTAAATGGTCAATGCATTTTGTAACGTATCATCATATTTCAAAAGTTTAAACCATATATTTTGTCCACAACCTTTTTGGTACCTCCAATAGCAAGTGAGCTCTAACAAATTTATTGGTAGATATTTGACAAGCGTGACACTTTTCAGCTACTTTGGTATAGTCTTTAAACATGGAGTGATAGAAGTATCATGTATGAAATTTTTATGGATTGTTTCCAACCCATAAATATGACCACCACATGCTCTAGCATGAAAATCATTCACCACTTTCTCTTCTTCCTCGTTGTCAATACATCAATGCAAAATCAAATTGACCTCTCAATGGCACATAATGTTGCAAATAATAAGGTGCTTTGTGGCTTGATGGTGAATATGCTAATGTTCATCATGAGGTAAGTGAGAAGCAAGTCCTTGAGTTGGAAGATACATCGAAATGTCTCCATGGGACATGATGATGGAAGAGGAATAAACATTCGTCCATCAAGGACTCATTAACCATAGGATCTTCCATGTCTCGGGGAAACTCATACATTAACTCGACCAAATCAAAGGAATTTTTGGATTTAGAACTAATGGATTCCAAATCAAACTTTTGCATGATATACCCATTCAAAATATTGTCCCTCGATTATTTCGTGGGTTGGAATATGTTTCATTACGATTTACTACATTAATTAAATAGTGTGTTGAAGAATTATTGATTAAATAGTGTGTTGAATAATTATAGTGTATAATCCATTTGACAACATGAATTGCTATTAGCACCAAATTTTCGAGACGGGAGTAATGAAACTATTGTCCAACTAGACCCTCGCTAAGGTAAGATATAACATTAAGTCCTTACTATAATCTGGAAGATTCAATAATGCAGTCAACATAATACCTTGTTTCAAAGCATCAAATGCACGTTGGGTTTGGTTTTCTTGTTTAAAATGCACTTGTTTATTCAATAGGCACATGAATGCTTTTGTGATATCAATTTAATTCATGATAAACGATCACAAGAAATTGTCTTTCTCTCTTAAACTTTCAAGTTGATGAATTATATGTAAGGGAGGTAACCGAACTATTTCTTCCACTATCAAAGGATCTATCAATATCCTGTACTTGGACACAATTAAGACAAGTATTTTCTCATACACAACACAAAATATGCATTTATGTGGATTCAATATGATGGTGTAATTCCTACATCTCCAAAAAAAAAAAATGCAAAGGTGAGATGGATGTTCAATTAGTCTTTTGTTGTGCATGGCTAAATCATCTAGGAAAGCTTCTATAATAAGTTTGATGTCAAGAAATACATAAAAAATATTTTGATAGAATGTATCTCCAACAATCTTTTGGCCAAATGACATTTTTCAATAAGAAAAAATTTCCCTGGGAAATGAACCCAATCCTGAGATGATCTTTATTGCAAATGAATCAGATTGTAGCTAAAAAAAATCCATTAATAAAGGTGTATACGTCATTACAAGAACACTCATCAATGATATAATCAATTAAATATGTGAGGACAATTTTCTTTGGGACATGTCTTGTTCAAATCATAAAAGGTAGTTCACTCTTTAATGGTCCCCTACTTATCAACAAAAATTGGGTTGGGAAACCATTAGATGAGGGAGACCAAATAGATGAAATCCAAAAAAAGAAACGTCTCTACCTTAGCCTTAATGGAAGTCACTCTCTTCAAGTTTATTAGTTCCAATTTTTTCAAACAAGTTTAACATGATCACATGTCTTAATTCTATGTTAGACAATTAGAGGATTAATGCCCAACATTTCTTTATAAGACCAAGAAAAAACATGATATAACTCTTTGAAGAGATATGTATATATTTTAATCTCATCTAGAGAACACTATTCTCCAATCAAGATAATTTCAATGATGCCAATTTTTATAGAGGCATCAATCAGTATGGTTTTTGAAATATTCACCATGTTACCTTTGTGTAGGGATATGAATATGAAACCAATCTAGATCTCTATGCATTATAGTGTCTTTAATTCGAACCATTATTTTTCCAAGTTGGGAAGAAAATATGAGTAATGATGCATACCTTCCCACGACCTTTCTAAGAAATTCATGTCACTTCTAAAATAGCCTCATATGAAGGCAAGACCATTCTCAAGAAATCAATAGAAATAAAAGAATTAGAGGCACACATGCCAATGAAAACTAATTGTAATCCTCTCGATCATGGAAGTTTGGATCAAGGTCTAAGGATTTATTTTAATAGCTCATTATGTAGCATTAGATGTATACAAGGTCATGAACAACCCTATATATTTAATTTTGAATTCGAGAATAAAAGGATTTGGTACAACCCATGCATCTTCACCAACAAAAGGTAAGTGAGGTGAACCAACTTGCAATTAAATAGAGCTAGGGTCCCAATTCAACATTAGGATTATATCTAACAAGGTTATAGTGATGGATGATATCGCATATAAAAGAAACAAGGTTATATAAAAAACAATGATGTAATGGTAAATTTACCAATGAACAATGAATCTTTAAACATCATTGCACAGATGCTTCTAGAGGTAGCCTTGTAATGTCCCGTGATATAAAATTAGTTGCAAAGTTGGTACTTGGATCATTTATACAATAGCCCAACCAGTTAATGGTAATTATCTTTCCCAAGTGAGAGAAATTTAAATCAAATAGAATGTAGAGGATAAAACTATCATCATTACATATGAAAAACTACATCCCAACAGAATGTTGTAATCAATAAGGGAATGGAGAACTTCAACATATATAGATATTTTTTGGTCCACATATTCATGTGAAATGTGAGGGTAATTGGCATTTTATTTCAAATAATTCCCATCGAATTCCTTGAGAAAATTGGTGGAAGGAACAAGCTCATGTGAGACTGACTCTCTCCAAACAATGATAAAACATGAGTAGAAGCATGCTCATCCACTACACAAGAAAATATATTGGTCGCACATGAAGATACCTAGATTCAAAGGTGGCATGGCAAGGAAGTTTTATGTTAGACTAATTGTGATAAAAAGTTATTAACTAAGCATTAGAAGGATCGATCCAACTGATAGAATTCAAAAATAGCTCTCATTGTGGTGAGCAACTTTGGAGGAATTCCAAAGTAGACATGATGCAAGGTGTTTGATCTAGGTCCTCAACAATACTATAATTGTGAATATATATAGAATTTAGTTTATGCATAGACCTTTGTAAAACACCTGTTCTAAGGCATGACGCCATATCAGGAAATGGACTTTTTATCTATAGAAGGACAATAAGATAGCATTTGGATGTTTCCTTACCATGTGACTCAGATGCATGAGCACTGCAACCATGAGGTGTATTCTAGATGCTCAATTATTTCTCACACATATAAATGGTGATGTTTAATGGGTTTCCCCAGTATCGAGGGTCACCTTGATTTACCCTTGGTGGGGGTATGCCTTGATTTCTCCCTAGGAAGGGCATAGTGTTTAGAGCATTAATTCGTTGATGTTACAAAGGAAAAAGATTTGTGAGCAATGTGGATTGTTGTTAGGCTGATGATGTTCCACGTATTGGTGAATATCCTCCATATGGTGGCATTCATGAGTTGGATAGTCCTATTAAAATGTTTTACAAGTAAACTTGAACTTCATATTCTCTTTCTACCCCATGGTGAAATTTTCATTTGTTGCATCTCCTTGCCTAAAGTTTTAAATTATCTTTTAATCGTTATTCTTCTTTTTACTTCCAAGTTGTTTATCACCCTTTAAAGCTATAGATTTAATTGAGTGCATATAGGAGGTTAAGCTAGAGATGAGGAATTCTATGAATATTTCCCAAATGGAGGTAGGTTATGATAAATGGACATATGTACCATTTCGCTTGTCAATTGCTTAGTTATGGAATTGCCTATAGAACTGATGAAATAATCAAATTAAGTCCCTAGCGTAGGTTTGAAAGGGTTAGTAGAAGGAAGAGGTGCATAGTTATTAATTCATACAACACTCTAAACTGAGATTGAGATTAAATTGAAACTAGTTGTTGAGTTCAAAATGTAACGAATATAAAATAATTAAATACAAATAATAAAATTAGTATTAGGTAACAGTGTGTCTTATCATACATAGATGCCCACACTATATATAATGGCGGCCACCAATTGTAATATTTATCATCTATTTTTATAAAAAATATATTTATATATATTATTACTGAAGATAACTTCTCTTCGATAATCCGGATTCATATACTAACAAGAACAACCGGGTTGGTTGTCCCATTTGGTATCATAGCTTCGTACGATCATCTTCCACCATCTATCGCTCTCCACTCCTGCAAATTCCCAATCGTCATCTTCTCCCACCTTCGTTGCTCTTCCCCACGTCGCCATCTCCTTTCCTGCGCTTCATTCTCCATCTGCCACCTCTCGCAGCTCGCCACCTTTTCCAGCCGTCCCATTCCTCCTTCGTTGTGTAGCCCTCACGAATTACTGCTCCAATTCCCGTGCATCCCCTCAGATAGCCGACCGCCCTCCTCCCCCTGTGCCCTCGCTCCATCCATCCTCGCGTTCCCTCTTTCCAGCCCACCTTGCAATTCCCTTCCCTCCATCCTCCGCTCCATAGTCTGCACCTTCACTCCCCACGCAGCCCCACTCTCCCACGCTGCGCCCATCGCTCCCTCCCATCTGCGCCTCGCACCAGCCATCCCCTCACACGCTCCGCCCATTGCTCCCACACACTTCCCACTGCACTCCCCCCAACCTGTTGCGTCCACCGTCATGCCATCCCGTCCAGCGCCTCCTGTCCACGCCGCGCCTCCTCTTCCACATCGCTCTCCGTTGCACCTGCTCCACCTCGCTTCACCGCCCTCTCCGTCTCCATCCATGCTCCTTGCACGTCAAACCTACCACACTCCATCGATCAACTCTTTCACGTAAACCCTAATTTTTAATAAAAATTAAATATTATATAAATATTATTATATTAATATTTAATTTTATTAAAAGTCACAATCCAAATTATAATGAAAATAAAAATAAAAATATTTAAATATAATAATTATTATATTTATTTATTTTACCCATTAATTATAATAATGATTGTCCTTACAATTATTATTATTAATTAATTAAGTCGAAAAATTAGAAAAAGACCAAATTAGAGATTTGAAAATCCTGGAAGGTCTAAACTCCATAATGGACAAACTTATAAAGAGTTTCAAGAAGAAACTTGCCAAACTAGTCTCATGGGAAATGAGGAAGGTATGAGAGGAAATGAAAACATACTTCGATGCAGGACTAGAAAATATCAAGCAATTTTTTAAGGATAGAGATGATGCTAGAAATAACGAGTCGCCAAAGGGATAACACTCATGTCGTGATACAACCGATACCAATAATCATCAATCAAATTCCCCCAAAGTGGAGATCCCAGAAGACCATAAAAACTACAATCATCATAAACCATATTGGGCCACAATGCAATCGATGGGAGGATACTCAATGAAACCTAAATTGGAGTTACCCAAGTTCGATGGAGAATCAAAACAGAGCGTGGCATGGATCAACAAGGCGGAAGAATTCTTCTACATTCACAAAATCTTATCAGATGATGGGAAAATTAAATATGTATCCATGCAGCTTGAAGGTCGGGCATATAATTGGTACATGTGGTGGAAGAAAATGACAAAGGTATGTGCCTATAGTTGGGACACATTCAAAAATGATTTTTTAAAAAGATTTGAAGGTGTGACAGAGAAAGAATTTTTCGCCAAACTAAGTAGGCTACAGCAAGAAAGCAACGTGGAAGAATACACCTATGTATGGGAAGATTAATGACGCCCGTGCCAGAATTAACAGAAGGTCAGCGACTCGAGACATATATCTCTTGTTTTAAACTATACATAAGAGATGAATTATAATTACATAACGTGTCCAATTTGGATAAAGCTAGGTGCAAAGCAAAAATTATTGAGGAAAAAAGCAAGCAATTAAGACAAGGGAATCCTAACAAGGGATATTTACGACAGCAAGAGACTCAGTGTAGGTATTGTGAAGATACGTGGTCACCCAGTCACCAGTGTAACAGATATCAGTCGTATGGCTATGAAGTTGAAAAAAACACAAAAACATCAAGCAGTCGCACCGGCAGTGATAGAAAAAACAAGAAGAATACTTGTCGTGGATGTGGAGAAGATTGGTTTCCAAGCCATATATGCAAAACCAATCACACAGTACATTGCAAAATCATTAATGGAAAGCAAGTACAGGTATCAAGAGAAGCAGATACAAACACAAGCTCATCTAAAGCATCAGTTGCGACGTTTACGTGCACTCAACAAGTTTGTAAGGAAGAAAAGGTAGAGACACCTGAGAAATATTACACCCAACAGAAGGAAAGCCAAGCACTCGCAAGAAAATATATTCCATCTCAATTGAGAAATCATGACATCCTTAAAATGGAACAACTCATATTCCGAGTAACAGAATCAAGGAATTCAGGACCAAAAAGACTACAACGTAATGGGAAAATTAAAGATAGGGATGTCACAATTTTGGTCGATTCTGAAAGTACCCATAATTTGATTGACATCAATAAGGCAAAGGAACTTAATCCTTTTTTGTTTCCCGCAAAAGGGCTTAAAGCCTCAACCATCGCTAATCAACACATAGAAGAAGTAGGAAAATGTCATAAGGTGTCATTACACATACAAAACTTACACCTACAACTCAATTGTATTTCCTTACCACTCAAGGAAGTAGATATGGTATTAGGCGTCAACTAGTTAGCATCACTAGGGACGTACTCTACCAATATACAAAAATAATAGATGAGTTTTAAATGGAATGGAAGTAAGTATCGATTGTATTGTCTAATGAATTCGCCACCCAAGAAGAAAGAGTCGCAGCATAAGAAGGACCCAGGCCATCATCAAGTTAGAGAGACCAGTCCAGATCACTTAGCTCAAATCAAGAATAAAAGACGATGTCCGCAAATACAACTTTGAGAACAAAGATCCCTTTAAAGGGGGTGGCAATGTAACAAATATAAAATAATTGAATACAAATAATAATTAGTATTAGGTAACGGTCATGTCTTATCATACATGGATTCCCACAACACATATACTGGCAGCCACCAATTGTAATATTCATCCTCTATTTTTATAAAACATCTATTTATATATATTATTACTGAATAAGACTTCTCTTCGATAATCCAGATTTAGATACTAACAAGAACAACCGGGTTGTTTGTCCCACACAATATGATTTATTTCTTGTGTTTAAAGTCCCTCATGGTGATACATCTTTAACAATCTTTGGAAAAAGGAATTTCAGAAAATAGGTCATTAGAGATTGATCATGGAATTCATCCTTGATGAGCTAATGCCTCCACTTCGATTAAGGAATGTGTAACAAATAATTAATAATACATTATTATTAATAATAAGTAGGAGTAATAGTTAATGAGAGGATACGTCCCCTCAAATAGGCAATGCCCAAGCTACTATAAAAGCGGGCCAACAATTGTATATTTATCATCTCATCAATCTATAAATTTATATATCATTTTTATATCTACATATATGTAGGTTATTTCAGAAATTATGGGTTTATCCCGAGTTAATTGAGAATATCCAACTATGGATATTACAGTGGTATCAGAGCTTGTTGATTCCGGCTTGTGGCCAAATAGTCAAAGTTTCTTTGAGATTTAGGTTTTTAACCTTACATTAGGGTTTTAGCCATCCTTATTGAAGAAAAAAAATTATTAAAAGAGAGAAAAAAAAAGAAGGGAATAAAAGGGAAGTTAAAAAAAAGAGAGAACAAGAAAGAAGACCGCATAAAAAAGGAGAAGAATAAAAAAAGACACAACATAGGTTTTATTTAACCAACCTTGATTTTATAAAACCACACATTGCCTTGGTTTTATAAAACCATCCCGTGGTTTTATAAAACTAGCCTTGGTTTTATAAAGAAACCATTATTTATAATAACTCATACCTTAATTAGGATGAGCTTAGTTATTATATGACTATAATAATAATAATCCATTTTTATTATAGTTATTATATAACTATAATAATAATAATAATACATATTATTATTATCTCAAAGGCTTGAACTCTTCATAATCCTAAAAATTAGTTTTTTGGAAAAGGAAAAAAAAAACTATCTATATATATAGTTTATAAAAAATTAATATAATAATATTATTAATTAATTAATTATTATTATAAAAAAATAATTATTATTATTTTATAATAATTATTTTTGGAAAAAAAGGTGACCTAATTAAAAAAAAAAGTCAAAAAAGTTCTTTCCAAGAGAGACATATTTGGGAATTATTACACATTTTTGGTGTCTACCTATTGTCAAAGAGAAGAAGACGAAATCATGGACCATCTATTGTCAAAGAAGTCAAAGTGAAAAAGTGACCAGTCGTTGTCAAAGAAATCAAAGAAACACCATCCATCATCGAAGAAGTCTAGGCTATCTATCGTGAGAGAAGTCAAAGACCCTCCATCATCAAAGTCGAAGACTATCTATCGCTGAAGAAATCAAGAAAGACTCCGTTGCCAAAGAAGTCAAGACTATCATCCTTCGAAAAAGCAAAAATCAAGGAAGATCAGCAATCATCAAAGAGTCAAACGTCAAAGGAAGACCAAGTATCATCAAAGTTGAGACCAATTATCATCAAAGAAGACCTAGTTAAGGAAGAAATTGAAGCAAAGTCGAAATCGCAAACTATGGAAAACACATATTTGGGAATGAAGTCTCAGTTGCAAACAACAATGGACAAATTAGAATAATATAAAGCGAGCAGTAAACGTCTACAAGCTGAGATTGAGACACATAAGTTCTTGAAAGAGTGGAGAGACGATGAGAATCATCGCTTATGGAATCAAAATCGACAGCTAGAAGGAACCATAAGAAATAACAAGAAAATGTTATCTGATCATGATAAATAAATATCATGTTTAAAAATCCACAGACAAAACCTAGAAGACCAGATTAGAAAGTCAAAAAGTGACGATAAGTCACCCGATGGAAGCAATAATGATTTAGAAGAAGAAATAAAGCGTTTAAACTAGCTTGTCAAGAACAAAGATGATGAATTGATGCAAGTTCAGAGGAAGCTACAAAGTCAAGAATCAGACATAGATCAACAGCAACAAAATAATAAAGAACTCCGGCAAACATACGATGCTACTAAAAAGACGCACAAAGTGGAAATTAAGAACATCAATGACATATTAGCAAGCAATACCGAAGAACTATTTCGACTAAGAATTCATAACAAAACATTACTTACGAAAATAAAAAAGTTGAAAAATAGTAAGAAGATGGAACACTCTAATGAAGACCTAGAAGGAAAAATACTAGAACAACAAGAAGAAAACCATCATCTAAAAAATCGCAATCAAGAACTAGAGAAACAAATTGAGATGTTTAAAGAGGACAAAAAGTCGCAGGACAAAAGGTTCGAGAAAATTCAGAGTAATAACAATCTATTAGAGAGAAAATTAGCGCAAATCCAGGAGGAAGCATCCAGATCCCTAGGAAAACAAAGTCAAGTTGCAGAAGTAAAATCATTCCTCGACACAATTCAAAAAGAAGTCACTCCAGCAGAAAAACACATAGCGAGGACTCCTTATCGACACCCCAATTATAAACGTCGTTTTGAACAACAACAGGGTCAAAATGAACATACATAGAAGAGTCATGTTGCAAGACAAGTAAGAACATCAAATCAAAATACTAAACAAACGAGAAGACCCATCTCACAAAGCAATCAAATAGCTCCGATAAAAATAGATCTCGGATGGACCACATCAGAGACGATGCGACAGTTCTTCTTTGGAATTCGTAACTCATATCGCCTCATTTCATCAAGTATCGCAAATACAAAAAAAAGATCCAGAGATGACGGTTCAAGATAAAAGAAGACATAACCCTTGTCTTCAATATGCTTTGAGGACAAAGCTTCCCTTAAGGGGAAGGCAATGTAACAAATAATTAGAAATACATTATTATTAATAATAAGTAGGAGTAATAGTTAATGAGAGGATGCGTCCCCTCAAATAGGCAATGCCCAAGCTACTATAAAAGCGGGCCAACAATTGTATATTTATCATCTCATCAATCTATAAATTTATATATCATTTTTATATCTACGGATATGTGGGTTATTTCAGAAATTATGGGTTCATCCCGAGTTAATTGAGAATATCCAACTATGGATATTACAGAATGTGAACAAAGGTATTTTGTCACATTTCCTTTCGAGTTTGATTTTTTCTTCAATTTAGCCCCCCAAAACAAATATTAGATACATCCATGTGGTAGTGACGACAACCAATATATCCATTTTGTTATTATGTCACCAGCACCTCCACCGTTATCACATGACAGTCATGTGATGCACCCAAAACGTATCACATGACGTTTATGTATCGTCTTCTTATTTGGACATGTTGAACATATTTTTGCAAGGGACTCATTTGTCGATTTGTACTTTAAAATGTACAAAACTATCATTATAACTGGGGTTTCATCTCTTTTTAGTATTTTTTCAAATTTCCTTAAAATACAAGAAAAAGTATAAATGAGCACATTTATGTGAAGCTTAATTACGTATATTGTCACAATGGTAATATAAAACTTTAACATATTGTCCAAGCAGATTGAAATAACACAATGATGTGTCAAATGTGTATGTTTTTTTTTCCACAGAAAAAATCATATTCTTTTCATTCATACTGAAATATTAGAATACATTCCACAGGTGCATAGTGCACTTTGACCATCTCAAAACTTGCAATTGTTCATTAATATTTTTCAGGAACTCATTCAGAGTGTCTTCCATATTGCCTACTAGTTCAAAAAGTATAACATTACATAATCTTCAAAAATTCAAATTTCAAAACTTGTTAGTCCAATAAGGAACTTAACAGTCAAATCAGAAGCCCAGATTTATCCTTTTAAGTTCTTGAATATCTCCCTTTCTTTTAGTTACCATGCAAATACATGTAGTAACAAGAAGTCCTTCTTTTGATAGTTTATCCGCATCCTCATTTTGTTCCCTATAAACATGATTGAATTCAATGCAAGTAAAGGAATTTTCTATCAACCCCAAGTTATATCCAATGCCATGTAAATTCATATTTCTATTTTTTTATTCATTTCTCATATATTTAATCGAGAAATATGAGTCCCCATAAATCTTCAGATTTGTTACTTTTTCCTCTCTTGCTAGCTGTAATAAGGTTCTCATAGCCAAATATTCAGCTTCATTATTAGTATCTTGCCCCCCATTAGCTTTAAATTCAATAGATTCATTCTCATAAAGTTGTAGAATGCCACCTAAACCACAGAGTCGATCATATTCTTCACAAGCACCATCAAAAACGCCTGTGATATCCTTCTTACCAACTCTAATTTCTTTCATAATACTAGGTTGAGCGTTACTTTCCTGATCAATAAAGAAACTGTGGATTCCTAGAACCTGAGAGATAACAAAGAAGGCTAGAAATGGTCTAGCCTAAAAAATAGTAACATTTATGACTTTCTAAACATTCCACGGAACAAGAAAATGAATGCATCTAAGGGATTTTAAAATAGGATTCTCAAACCATTGCTTCAAATTGAACTCAATAGTTCCATCCTCCCACAAATTATCCAACTGGAGACTTTCCCCTAGTCCCAACCATACTTGTTTTGAGAATGGGCAATGCAAAAATATGTGTATGTGTTTGTCGATGAGTTTAGAAACATAAAAGATAAAAGATATTTAGTATTTTATGTAATAATTATTGTGATTTAGGAATGTTTTATTTATTTTTATAATAAAAATTAAAAAAATAAAATGATTTTTTATTATTTTAAAATTTTATAATAATGATCATGGTTATTAAGGTGTTTATGAGGTTAATTTTGATTTATTACATTAAAAAGGGTAAGAAATTACTTATTTTTACTTATAATTTTATTTATGTGCTCAATTCCTTTGAAGAGAAGCATTCTTAGATCTCCATAGTTGCTTAAAAGGTTAGGAAGGTCAGCATTGCCACATTTATTTGGAGCTCATAAGAACGTTTAATATTATCACTATTTTTCCAAAGTGATCTATTTTTTTACTCTAAGACTAGGCATCTTTTATGTCAACCTCTCTTTAGTTGCAAATGGTTTTGAATGGAGTATGAAGCAATCTGTAATGCCCCATATTTTGATTCGGCATATTTATTAGTTAGACACACCATACTTTATTTCTTATATATTATGTTGAACTCAGCTCGACTGAGTAAACTATATTGGACCTCATTATATGATGTTACTCTGTCTTATGATTTCACCATGATTATGATGTTACTATGTTATGCAGTTATAATGTCATGATTATCATATGATTTCGTTATTTTACGATTACAGTATATGTTTATATGTTTTCATTAATGAAATGTGAAATATATGATTCGGTACATGGATACCATCTTCTTATATGAATTATTGAAGTGTTATATGTCATACGCATCTATGATGAGCTAAAAGGGTTGCATGAAATAAAATGATTTTGATAGCATGGATCAATTGGCGATCAATGGGAAATGTTTTCTATAAATTTGTATTTTGCAAAATACTAACCTACAGGACACAAGGGCTATGGGATAGCCAGTTACTTGATCTGATATATATTGGAAAGGAAAAACATGTTCATACAGCAAACCTTAGCAGCGAAAATGAGGATACGATAACACAAACTGATAATCCCGATAGCAGCAAGTATGAGTTGATAAGGGCGTAGGCCCAGTATGTTGAGAGGGATGGATGTGTTTCCCACCCTGTGTTTCCATGAGACCCGAGGTCGTGGGAGGGCCGTGCTGAGACACGCTCCCCATGTTGTTGTGATGACGATGGTCGGATGCCTGCTAGGGGAGGATAGGTCCGCTGTTCAGCCGACGCTATCGCTCTCAAGTTCTATGTGGTCAGATCGGTGAGTCCGACATCCACTATTGTACTAGCAGAGGAAGGATAGGGAGGATGCTGGACGTAGGTTATGATGGGAGGATGTGTTAGTTAGTACTGTTGGGGGTTTAGTATTCCTTGATTCCGAGTTAGTTGAAGTAGGAACCCTTCCTGTACTTGATTGATTAAACTAATGTAAACATAAAGACAATGATGTTAAATCGTAAAGGGTTAACTGTTAAATAACCGAGGATGTTAAAGTAATTATACTATATATTATGCTTGCTCTTCTGCATGGGGGTAGATACTATTATTAGTTAGCAAGTATGCATAGGCGGAATGGGGTTTGTTTATAGTACACATCCGACATGTGCATACACTGGCCATGCATGCACACCTTGTACGTGTACAATATTACTGGGGTATAACATACTTGTCATGCTTGAATAGTAGTATAAATGTCATAGATAACTCAGTTAAGGATACATCAATCAACTTAGGTAATGAATGGTTAGGTTGTCAATGTGTAAATAAGTGAATTAGTAATTATATGAAAACATTGTAATAATAAACTAAGACAAGTGTCGTCAGTTAACATTGTCATAGGAGAACTGTTGTGAATAGGGTAATGATAGTGTCTAATTAATTAGTAAAATTGTTTAAGCCCTCACAAGTGCGTTGTTTATAAGAACAAGGATGCTATGTTGATGATAGGGTACTCATGTGATAAACAAATAATTAAGAATACTATGATTAATTCACCTTTTATTATTGTTAAATGGTGATTTAATTATTATTATTAATTAATAAATGGTGATCTAATTATTATTATTAATTAATTAATAATATTCCAGCAACATTTATATCCCTATCGTAACAATTGCAATATAAGTAAGATTTAAAAAAATTGATTTATAAATTAATATTGTGTGATTACTTCCATTTCAAAAGTTAGCCATAATAGGATAATCATTTTTGGAATGAACGTGATGTAATGGAAAATGGTTATTTAATTATTCGATGTTAATCTTGGACTTTAAACCTCAAGATAAGTGGTCTCGACGGATAAGGTGGACCATTAAGACACATCATGTCCAAGTTGAAAAGGGGAAACTAATTATATAATATTTTATTAAAAACCTTAATAACAATAAATACAAGGTTTAGTGAAAAGACTTGTAATTAATAGACCTTGTCCCGAATGGATCACATTTGGGTGATAATTCCCACCGTAATAAATAATTACGACCGTCAATCCAAAACCAAATGAATTTTCCATAAGAATAATTAATTATACATTTTTATAATGAGACGTGGATGAATGAACTGGTGATAGGAGCTAATGTTGAGGGGCTCGAGAGGGGGATTTTGGGGCGGTGGAGTAAGCCCAAGATATTCTCGAGCAAGGGAAATTATATAGAGGGGGGGGGAGAGCTTGGAGAAAGGGAGGTTTTTTTTTGATGGGGGAAGAAAAGAAGTTTGGAGAACAGAAGTTGGGAGAACAGAAAGTTTGGCGAACAGAAAGATTTTGAGAACAGAAGGAAAGACTGCTCTCGGGATTATCAGATTGTGGGCTCGGGGGCTTGGAAATCCTTTGATTTCCAAGGGCCAGCAAGATAACAGCTGGTCGGTAGGGTGGACACTTCAGTTTGGCTGTCTAAGGGGTTATACAACCTGCTACAACTTACGGTTAGCATCAGCATCAGGTAATTTCCGTTATTGACTATTATGCTAAAACTTACTGTAAACATGCATAACTTGCTATTTACTGATTTACTGCTATTTACTGATTTACTGAGTTGTGAAACATATTCTTATGCTAGAACATGATTGTTGAAAAGGAAATATTGGTATGTTGTTTATTTTAAATTACGAATGTAAGGTTGATAGAAAAAAAAACACGACAGAACACTAAATATCATTTAGACGCATGGTAATTATTAGAAATTTACTCCCATACAGTTTGAAAAAGTTTAATAAGTAGAAAATTAACCCTGAAATTTTACATAGTGCTCTGCTGTAAAAACCAGAGCACTACAGATGGTATCAGAGCCACTGGCTCAAAAACTCGGACCTTAAAGAGGCCTGTACACACCTAACTATCCTGAAATTTTACTAAGTCTAAAGCCTACATAATGACATGAAACTTAGGACAAAACCTTGTGTGGAAAATTTGAACACTAACACCCGGAAACTCAATAAGTTACCTGCAAAACACACAAATCACAAATCACATTAGTAAAACCTCGGTCAAAAATATAAAAATACAAGTAGAAATTATGTTCTATATTTTACTAATACTATGATCACTATGCACATATAAACTAGATGCAGTATTGTGCAAAATGCATACAGTCTTATCAAAGGATCCTTTTATCAATGTTTTAGCATTAGTATTTAGAACTTCCTTCCATTAAAGGAACATTTTGTGACAGGAAATATATATATAAGGAGATTTGGAATAAACATAGAACATAGAACATAAACAAAGAGAATATATATATATATGTTTGGAGTTACCATTAAAGTTGAATTTGAAAGTGTACTAAACCTGAAAGTGAATAATTAGTGCAAGTATTTTTCTATCCAACGTGTGACAATGGTTAGTACAGAAGGAAGAAGAATAAGAAAAACAAAACAAAAAAGGGGTTTTATATTTGCTTAGTTTGCCAAATATGTAATTATTTTTATATACGTCACACCCTGGATTCAACACGATGATGGTTTGATGCAAAGAAAGTAATGAAGCTTCATAGCTAGCTCCTCTTAATATAATATAATATTTCTTATTATATTTATGTTGATTCTAGGATCTATCTTAGTTTCATGTTGATTCTAGGATCTATCTTAGTTTGTGGTTTACAGAGATGAAAACCCCGACTTTAGCAAGCTCTACAGGCCGTTAGGGAGGATCAAGTCTCCAGGCGCTAGACCAAGCTATCTATCTATCCAAGAAAGAATCTATTGGTAGTATTTGCAAGTGTTATTGGTATTGGCAAGTGATAAATGAATTGTTATTGGTTTCGTGTTTCCTAAGGCCGACCTACGGAAGGATCAAGCTGCTCTCATACTACTTGGTGACTAAACTATAATACTCCACCTTAGCGGACTGACCTGCCCCACCTTTCCTATCCTTCTCCACCTATGATGCTTTTCCTCGTCTCCTTATCGTACTTATTTTATTTGTTCTCCTCCGTTTATTTTGACAGTAAATACCTGGGATCATAGATTTATTTATAGCACACTAGGTTTTTCTCTTTACTGCTAATGAAATAATTTCCGAGAACTCCGTTTTGATCGGAGCAATTAGTGTTTTCAAAGGAAGATGGGTTATGGTGGAAAGGTTAAACGCGGATATGTAAGAGTATAACGTATAGATGCTCTCCGTATATAAATATTTGTAGATCTAAACCTACCTGACCAACTATTTTATTGCCTCACCTCCAAAGCTATTCAATCTGCCAATATGGGACTGCCAATGCAGGAAATAAACCCCTAACCGGTGCTTGCCATTGCTGTAATTTGTTCACAAATGGAGAACATAAACTGGGCATGGCGAAATAGAACTGTTAAAACACGTTGAATAAATAACCTAACTTATAAAAAATCCTGGGTATATAAATAACGATATGGTTTTATTAGAGACTAGCACTCGCTTAAGAAGTTCGAAAGAGCAGTATGCCCAGCATTAGACGATTCAGATGCAGTTTTCGCTTTAAAGTAACTTTCGTTCAGTTTTTGCTGCTGGCGTTGATGGGGGAAAGTCAGTTTGGAAGAGTAGATATATTATTCATCTTCGCTGCTTTGATATAAAATGAATTAGGTTGTACGGATTGATGTTGTAGCCCAATTCCACGGGATAAATGGAGATTACCTAAGATATGAATGTGATCGATATAATTATAGAATTGCAGGACTGATGAAACAGCTCCATCTACACCTGTGCCAAAAGATAGGCCAGCTGTTCGTCAAAGTGATGAATTTACGCATGAACCGCGGGCATTACATTATTGTATATAAAAGCCAGTGCCACCAGCTCCTCCTCACCACTGGTCATACTTCGAATATTTTCTGTTGCAAGTTTGTTCCAGAGACTGGGAATGATTTAGTGGTATCTGGTGCTGGAGATGCCGAGGTCAGAGCTTTTCGTCTGTCTCAATCAAGTGGAAGAAGCTTTGAAGGATCTAATATAGAACAAACAGCAGTCTTTCGTTGCCATTCAAGGAGAGTGAAAAAGATAGCGGTTGAAGAGGGTAATCCACATGTTGTTTGGAGTGCAAGTGAAGATGTCACTTTAAGGCAGCATGATTTTCGCGATAGTGTTTTATGTCCTCCTGCCGGCTCTACAAATCAAGAATGTCGTAATATTCTACTTGATCTTCACTCTGGAGCTAAGAAATCTTTGGCTGATCCACCCAAACATTGCCTTGCCTTGAAGTCATGTGATATCAGTGCTACTCGTCCTCATCAACTGCTTATTGGTGGCAGTGATGCTTTTGCTCGTCTTTATGACCGACGTATGCTGCCACCGTTGTGTTCTTCTAGAAAACAGTCAAAAAGCACCACCTTGTGTCTGTTACTTTTGTCCAGTGCACCTTTCTGATTATGGGCGTTCAAGCTTGCATCTTACTCATGTTACTTTTAGTCCAAATGGAGAGGAGTTACTTCTTAGTTATAGCAGCGAATATGTATATCTGATGGATGTAAATAATGGTCGAGATACTACTGCAAGATATATAGCTAGTGATGTTCCAAAAAGAATGATTCCGGCGCCTGTTCTAAATGGAACAAAAGTCACGGTGACATCGCAGCCAATCAACAATGGCTACGTTGGACGAAGGAACGTCTCTAGTTGGCTAAAAGAATGCAGAGAGCTACTTGAAGATGCCCAACAAGCATTGGAAGAAGTGCAGAATTCTCTGTATGCAATTGAAGTGACTAGCGAGGTGTTGGATGCAGGCAGGCCTGAACTTGATCCAGGTCTAAGGCATGATTTTTTATGCACCCGTGCAACAGGTTTTCTAAAGAGATCATGGAAAAATGATGCTCATATGGCTATACGGGATTGCAATGAGGCTTGTACCATCAATCCTATGTCTGGGTTGGCTCATGCTATGATGGCAGAATCCCTTTCACAGCTAGGAAAACACAAAGAGGCTCTAGACTATGCTGTGCGAGCCAATTTTTTTTGGATCCAACAAACCATAAAGCATGCATGATGGAACTACGGATGGATGATGGAATTGTAATACAAAATTATCCCGAAATCGGGGTATATTTAGGAAGCTGTTCGCGTAGCTCCCTGATGATTGATTTTACGGGTGAACTTGTAGCTTTATTTTCAGAATAAATCACTGGGTCTTGGAGGCTTCAGCACCAACCCCTAAACTGTGAAGTCGCGGCCAACCAAGCCTGGCCCAGATGACTAGCAGGGCTGCCAAAAACGCCCCAGCCGCAATTACAGTCTTTGATTCCTAACACCCCAATAAGCTTCCCGTGCAATTAAATTAACTCGTGCTATCTTTGACACTCCCGCTAGGGTTTTCATCATTTCCCATATATATCTTTTCGTTTTGATGATGATTTCGGTGCTGCTATTCCGAGCATAGCATCTAGTATCAGGGGAGTTGTTGTGAGCGAAAAGCCAACACAGCCCAACCATTCTCGTGAGGTATTGGGAACCAAGCCATATCAGAGCGCGGCTGGAACACTCAGACCTTACCGGCCTCTTCCATATGGAAAAGAAACAAAATTAACAGAAGAAGCATAAATCCGAGATACTCTTCGCATGGATACGTTACTAACGTTTCGCTCCAAAATTTTTAGGTATTAAAAAAATCAATTTCAATATTGAAGATATAAAAAAAAAAAAAACCAGGTGATGAAAACACAGCACCAAGCAAATGGAAGAACAATCAGTCAAAGAATTGATAAATAATAAATATAGCACCGTACAAGAACCCTATATCATGTGACAACCTTGAAATAGATCTTTGTAAACAAATAAGAAGGGAACAATAATGAAAACGAAATAATAATGTAGCTGCCAAATTGACACAAACTAGATTGGGGAAACAATCAGGTTGCAACACTGAAACAGCAGAGAAGTTCAATTTAGCATGGGCATAGGGTTGATTCTTTTATTTACCTTCCGAGCTGCACCTGACCAAGCTCGCGGACTCTTTCTATGAATACTGAAGATTCCCTTCTTGACATCTCATTCTTGACACAGCGTCCAAACACGTCTCATGAGATCTCTTCCTCCCTATTACACAGCCCTCACACCTAGCACTCTCGTTGCAGAGTTGCAGACCCAAAATTAATAGAAACGGAGTTGCCGAGCCAGAAAGGAGAGGAAAAGGGAGTTCACGCGCGCGAGGGAGGTGGAGATTTGATATAAGGAAGATTGCCTTCAACTGGGGCTCCTCGCCGGAGTCCACCTGGTAGCATGCACACCAGCGCGTGGCATGCATGCAGCCCGATCCGTCCCTGTGGGCTCCCTTGTGCCATTGGATAGGCAAACGGCGGAGGAGGTCTTGGGTGTGAGGAAGGGCAAGTGTGGCTAGGCTGGAAAAGGCGGATGGAGGTGCCGATTGTGGAAAGGGATAGGAGAAGGTGACGGTGGAGTGGGAGACACGAGGAGTTAGGTAGGGTGGACGCACGTGGAAGTCCGCGTGAGATGTTATAATGTTTAAAAATGAAAAAAAATAATAAATGGGTTAAAACTTGAAATAAATTGTTTAGTGTTTAAAATTGTTTAATGTTTAAAATTATTTAAATTTTAAATTTTAATTGTTATAAAATTTAAATTTAATTAATTTTGAAAATTTAATTATTTAAAAGTTCAATTGTAGTTCTTTCAAATTGATATTTATAATATATATAAATTGCTAAAAATATGGTGCGTTGAGATATAATTGTAAATTTAATGCAATATATATATAATAGTTTTTAGGTTGATTTAAAATTCACATAAATAAAAGTTAGATTATGATTAGAGTCTCATATGTTTAGGATTAACTTTAATTAAACCTAAAGTTGATTAGAGGATTCAAAATTTTAAGATAAATTAATTTGAATTAGGTTAAGGTTAAGAGACGAATCAAGTTAGTTTGATATAAGGTCAAATGAAGTAGCATAGGAGGTTTCAGCTCGAAGTCACCGCGGGTGTGGCCCCACAGTAGTGGTAGTCGTTGGTGACTGCTTACGCCGAAGGGAGGATGTGACGACATGCATTCGCCTAGGGAAAACCATTTTAACTATGACTCGTGACATTTAAACCTTAGTGTATCATGATGTGTGATAAAGGATTTTGTTTTGTTTAGATTAGACAAGGTGAAGGTTGAGTTGATTCACATATTAATTATATATCAAATCATTGAGCAAGTGTACAAGGTACTAGGTCCTAACTAAAATAATAGTGGTTTGGTGTCGCCACCTTATGTATAGATGAACTCGAGGTTAAGTTAAGATTTACAAGGATAATAGCTTATTTTGAGGAGTGTAGCTATAGATAACTCTTTGGAGTTTTCATATATATATATATATATACAGAATAATAATAATAATAAATTATTATATTAAGTAAGAAGTAGAAATAAACCATTTTGAAGGACAATACGTGTGAGATAATCAACAAGGCGGATATTCAATGGCAAGGCAAGTTGGAAACAAGACTTAGGTGACCTAAATATCTTTTGAATATATTTCGATGGACCCTATGCAAGGTAGAAACGAACAAGAATGTTGTCTCCTTAATCACAACGAAGAGGCTCAAGAAGGAAACTACTTGTAAGATGCCCCATGCATCAAGTTCAAGTTCTATTTCGAAAGAGGAATCTAACCAAGGGAAGACGCCTAGTTGGGAGAAAGAAGTGCCAAAGATCCTAAATCTATTCAAGATTATAAAGTGATAAGGATAATGATCACCATCCCTATGCAAGTAATAATGATGCCCTTAAGTTGAAACAATAATTACAACTAGAAGTTAATTTTAATGTGCATAAAATTGGTGAAGAGAAAAAAAATAAAAAAATAAAAAATAAAAAATAATAATAATAATAAAAAAAAAAAAAAATAATAATAAAAAAAAAATAATCTTTTCACCAGCTAAAGTTAGAATGCCATGCATTAACTTGTGGGAAGTTATGTTATTACTCATATGATTAGGTAGGAGCCACAATGATTGAAGGAGAAGCTTTTAGTAATTCCATTAATCACTATTCTTATTTTTTGGATAAAAAAAAAAAAAAAAAAAAAAAAAGAAGAAAAAAAAAGAAAAGAAGAAGAAGTTGTATAAAATATGTTAATTATAAGTTATTTTTAGATCATTAGATATTGGAGATTGTGCCTATTTATTGTGATAATCTAAGTGTGAATTATTTGCTAAAAACTAAATTTTGGAGTAAGGGAGAGAAAGAGAGCATATCATGTTGAAATTCTACGACAAGGAGATATGGTCGAGCCTAATGAACTCAAAGAAAGCTAAAACTTAGAAAATGCGTTATATATTCTTTAAAGACAAGATAATGGATGGAAATCAAATTGCTTACTAAAGGGACAAGGTATCCCTTTTGAATCACATTATAGAAAACACAATGTACTTAACGAGGAGATTGCATATAGAGCTTATTAAAAGACTAGTAATTTAAGGGAAACATGGCTTTGGAATAAATAAGATAAGAAAGGTAAGTAATTAATGAAATGACATGAGTTTAAATAGATAATAAATGTAGAAAGGACATGGTAGGGTGTTTACAAATTGCAGAGTGGTCGCCCCTAATAATAACCTTTTTAAGACAACTAAGAGTCAATAATGTCTAACCCACAGTCTAAAACAGAAATAACACATCAAGTACTCTGAAATTTGTAAATAACGATTATGTCTAATGAGCAGTAGTGCATTGCCAGAGTTGAAAGATGATGAATTGAGGTATTGTGGAGAATGATAGTCATAAAAACCTTGTAAAAATAAAATAAAATTCCTCCTACTTTAATAAATGTTACAATAGTTTTGCTATTGCTTATTACCGATAAGGAAATAATAATGTATGACCTTGGGATTTAAAGGAAATGAACCTTCTTCCCCTGAGAGAGGTATGCCAACCTTAAGGGTCCTTGGTAGTTGCGTGTTGAGTGAATACAAATTATGAGTTCTAAAGACCTCCATTTTAATCATTGATTATTTTATGCTAAGTTGGATCAATATATGCTTATGATGAAGACTTGGTTGTGTGATGAATAAACGGATATGGATGAGGTAACTTAAGGGATATCGTTATAGGTTAAAAGTATGCTTCTAAGGTGGATAGCAGTTGATTAAAACCTTTAATAATTCTAGATATAATATGAGATTCGACAGGAGGATTAAATCTAAATGTTCTTTAATGAGATAAAGAAGTAAAACTATAATATAGCATCGACATGTCTTGTCAAGTAAATCCCAATAGGACCAGTATAAACCAAGGTCTGCTACCTACAAAGTCACAGAAACCATGCATCGAGACTTTCCCTCACCATTTTGACCATAACTTCGGGACGAAGTTTCCCGAAGGGTGGGTGTATGTAATGCCCCATATTTTGATTCGGCATATTTATTAGTTAGACACACCATACTTTATTTCTTATATATTCTGTTGAACTCAGCTCGACTGAGTAAACTATATTGGACCTCATTATATGATGTTACTCTGTCTTATGATTTCACCATGATTATGATGTTACTATGTTATGCAGTTATAATGTCATGATTATCATATGATTTCGTTATTTTACGATTACAGTATATGTTTATATGTTTTCATTAATGAAATGTGAAATATATGATTCGGTACATGGATACCATCTTCTTATATGAATTATTGAAGTGTTATATGTCATACGCATCTATGATGAGCTAAAAGGGTTGCATGAAATAAAATGATTTTGATAGCATGGATCAATTGGCGATCAATGGGAAATGTTTTCTATAAATTTGTATTTTGCAAAATACTAACCTACAGGACACAAGGGCTATGGGATAGCCAGTTACTTGATCTGATATATATTGGAAAGGAAAAACATGTTCATACAGCAAACCTTAGCAGCGAAAATGAGGATACGATAACACAAACTGATAATCCCGATAGCAGCAAGTATGAGTTGATAAGGGCGTAGGCCCAGTATGTTGAGAGGGATGGATGTGTTTCCCACCCTGTGTTTCCATGAGACCCGAGGTCGTGGGAGGGCCGTGCTGAGACACGCTCCCCATGTTGTTGTGATGACGATGGTCGGATGCCTGCTAGGGGAGGATAGGTCCGCTGTTCAGCCGACGCTATCGCTCTCAAGTTCTATGTGGTCAGATCGGTGAGTCCGACATCCACTGTTGTACTAGCAGAGGAAGGATAGGGAGGATGCTGGACGTAGGTTATGATGGGAGGATGTGTTAGTTAGTACTGTTGGGGGTTTAGTATTCCTTGATTCCGAGTTAGTTGAAGTAGGAACCCTTCCTGTACTTGATTGATTAAACTAATGTAAACATAAAGACAATGATGTTAAATCGTAAAGGGTTAACTGTTAAATAACCGAGGATGTTAAAGTAATTATACTATATATTATGCTTGCTCTTCTGCATGGGGGTAGATACTATTATTAGTTAGCAAGTATGCATAGGCGGAATGGGGTTTGTTTATAGTACACATCCGACATGTGCATACACTGGCCATGCATGCACACCTTGTACGTGTACAATATTACTGGGGTATAACATACTTGTCATGCTTGAATAGTAGTATAAATGTCATAGATAACTCAGTTAAGGATACATCAATCAACTTAGGTAATGAATGGTTAGGTTGTCAATGTGTAAATAAGTGAATTAGTAATTATATGAAAACATTGTAATAATAAACTAAGACAAGTGTCGTCAGTTAACATTGTCATAGGAGAACTGTTGTGAATAGGGTAATGATAGTGTCTAATTAATTAGTAAAATTGTTTAAGCCCTCACAAGTGCGTTGTTTATAAGAACAAGGATGCTATGTTGATGATAGGGTACTCATGTGATAAACAAATAATTAAGAATACTATGATTAATTCACCTTTTATTATTGTTAAATGGTGATTTAATTATTATTATTAATTAATAAATGGTGATCTAATTATTATTATTAATTAATTAATAATATTCCAGCAACATTTATATCCCTATCGTAACAATTGCAATATAAGTAAGATTTAAAAAAATTGATTTATAAATTAATATTGTGTGATTACTTCCATTTCAAAAGTTAGCCATAATAGGATAATCATTTTTGGAATGAACGTGATGTAATGGAAAATGGTTATTTAATTATTCGATGTTAATCTTGGACTTTAAACCTCAAGATAAGTGGTCTCGATGGATAAGGTGGACCATTAAGACACATCATGTCCAAGTTGAAAAGGGGAAACTAATTATATAATATTTTATTAAAAACCTTAATAACAATAAATACAAGGTTTAGTGAAAAGACTTGTAATTAATAGACCTTGTCCCGAATGGATCACATTTGGGTGATAATTCCCACCGTAATAAATAATTACGACCGTCAATCCAAAACCAAATGAATTTTCCATAAGAATAATTAATTATACATTTTTATAATGAGACGTGGATGAATGAACTGGTGATAGGAGCTAATGTTGAGGGGCTCGAGAGGGGGATTTTGGGGCGGTGGAGTAAGCCCAAGATATTCTCGAGCAAGGGAAATTATATAGAGGGGGGGGGGAGAGCTTGGAGAAAGGGAGGTTTTTTTTTTGATGGGGGAAGAAAAGAAGTTTGGAGAACAGAAGTTGGGAGAACAGAAAGTTTGGCGAACAGAAAGATTTTGAGAACAGAAGGAAAGACTGCTCTCGGGATTATCAGATTGTGGGCTCAGGGGCTTGGAAATCCTTTGATTTCCAAGGGCCAGCAAGATAACAGCTGGTCGGTAGGGTGGACACTTCAGTTTGGCTGTCTAAGGGGTTATACAACCTGCTACAACTTACGGTTAGCATCAGCATCAGGTAATTTCCGTTATTGACTATTATGCTAAAACTTACTGTAAACATGCATAACTTGCTATTTACTGATTTACTGCTATTTACTGATTTACTGAGTTGTGAAACATATTCTTATGCTAGAACATGATTGTTGAAAAGGAAATATTGGTATGTTGTTTATTTTAAATTACGAATGTAAGGTTGATAGAAAAAAAAACACGACAGAACACTAAATATCATTTAGACGCATGGTAATTATTAGAAATTTACTCCCATACAGTTTGAAAAAGTTTAATAAGTAGAAAATTAACCCTGAAATTTTACATAGTGCTCTGCTGTAAAAACCAGAGCACTACACAATCTTAGGGAGTGGCTTGTCTTGCATGTTGTGTATCTTGTTATAGTTCTTGTTAATGGGGAGGGACTAACTTCTATGAGGAAGATATGATTCTTTATAGATGTTACAACCCAAAACTCCACATCCATATAAGCTAATAGGAATGAAAAATGTCTCAAATAAGATTTTCTTCTTATCACAAAGCCAAAAGTTTGATGATTTACAATTGTTTTTAAGTCCATAATAATATTTCCACCCTCCATCAATCATTTCCTCAACATCATAGTTTGATGAAGATAGATATTTGTATGAAATCACTTCCTCCAAATTATTATTATCATACATGAAATTAACATTTAAGTCATTTTTTCATTTGATAATATATTTTAAAGAATAATTTAAATTTCAAAATAAAACTACCATATATTTGTATCCAAATTATTATTATCATACATCAAATTAAATCATTATTTTATTTGATAATATATTATAAATTGTAATTTAAATTTCAAAATAGAAATAAATTTCTAGAGGCATTATTGAAATATAAAAAGATAATTACTTATTATAATAATGATGTTATTAAAAGTACTATGATAAAATCTTGATTGGCACTAATATTTGACATTGGTTCAATCCAATGTCAAGAATGAGACTCATGTACTATTTGATTCTACTTATGAATATCAATAGAATGAATTTTTTCGTTGGGAAAAAAAAACTAATTTATTATAAAGAGATGGTTCACCTAAAATGAAATTACATTCAGTTAAATTCAATTATATCTATCTATCTATCTATCTATATGTGTGTGTGTGTGTGTGTAAATGATCGTTAAAATAAAAACTTCCAAAGGAGACTTAAAACGTAGTGTTATCTCTGGATTTGTATCTTAGTTTTACTTTAGATATGTTTCCTAGAAGACTATTTTTTCTTTAGATTTACCTTAGCTTATCTTAGAATCAAGTGGTTTCCTTAGGTTTTACCCTAGTTCTTAGGTTCTTTTAAAAAAGGTTCTTTTATCATTGTTTCATTTATTAAAACAAATAAGGCTCATTTTCATTAATCTTTCAAGTTTTCAAGTTCTTTATTGTAATAATACATAGCCTAATGTATGAGTAAGTTTGTTTTCCAACGAATAAAATCAAGTTTACTTATGCATGATGAAGGTTTGACTATTCAAATGTGGATTATATTTCATTTATAGTTTTGGTACATACCGACAACACATTGAATAATGGAGGAAATGTTGGCGCTGCCAGATTGTAATCACTTGAATATGAATTAAGGGCAAATGGCATGCATAGTACGCGTGTTTCAAAAGTAGTCTTGCTTCATGATGAGACTGATAGTAGCCCGGGATATGTGTCAAGGAAGGAGTGCAAATTAATTATGTCATGAATGTACAAATAGGTTTTCTATATTTTTAAAGTACATGGATCCAAACTCATATCTCAGGTAACCCTGCAGATTGTTAGTCGGTTTTCTCTGCATAGTTCATGTTTGTGTGAAATGTTTTAATAGAAATACGAGCTAGCAGAGCCTCTAGATCACGATGGAAGTGGTTGAAAAAATTAGGGGAAAAATATGTAGATTGGAGCCAGATAATATCAAGTGGAGTAAGGAATTTCCTAGATGTGCAGAATGATGAAGACTGGAGGCTGGTTTTCCTTATGTGAACGAATGAAAGGTTACAACTTGCAGGTGACGAAGGCCTTTGTAAACAATTACACGGATTCTGTGGTAAATTTTCAAACCCTAACCTTTAGGGTAGATGAGGCTACCATTGCAGTAGCCATTAGCATACCTTCTGAAGGCGAAAGATGGTTTAAAAAATATTTGTTCGAAGTTGATCTCAGTCGATTTATGTTTCCTGGTTGCGAAATGTTAGATTGGAGAAAGGGCATTCACTTAAATATTGTCAAGCCTAAATGTAGATATATTCTAAATGTTGTTCAATGCTATATTACTTGTGAAGGACATTTTGCAACCGTATTCAGATACCACTTAAGGTTCTTTTTGCATTTAAATGGAGAATGTAAATTAAACTTACCCTATTACCTGTTTAGGAGCATAGAGAAGATGATTGCGCGGGTAAGAAATCACCCATATCATAGCAGCCACTCAGTCTTTCATCATGGTTTGATTAAGTTGATGATAGCTTCTAAATTGGGGAAAGCTAATAGATCCTGGCAACATTTCATCTTTTGGTCTAGTTTTGAGCCTGAAACCCAACAGCGCGATGATGAAAGAATGAAAGAATAGTACAGAAGGAAGAAAAGGAAAGCGACTAAGGATGGAGACAAACAAGCACAGGAGGTATGTGATACTATGTCTATGATAGAAATTTCCATAACCGAAGGACATATAAAGTTAAATGTTCAGTCTCAAAAATAAGAAGTCATGGCTCCAGATAATCCTAGGGTCATCGGGGAAAATTTAATGGTTCAAGAATTTCCATTGATTACAAAAATGGATGAATCTCTTTTGGCAAATAATGTTGAAAACAGTTTAGGGCCGAGGACTAGATCAAAAAACAAGCTGAGAATGAACATGAATGCAATCTTAAACCCTAAGTTTCAAAAATATGTTATAACTGTTATAGAAGATTCATCCAGTGAGGAAGATTTACAGGCTACATAGGAATCTTATAAAATAGATGAACAAACCCAAGCAGAAATTCAAAAAGAATTGATGCATACACCAGATTTGATTAAAAAGGAATGTAAAGGTAAACAAAAGGTATGTGAGTTTGATGTTGGTTCAGGTTCGAAACCTTCAGACACTGAGGAAGTACCTATACATTCTGAAATAATGGAATCAGTATCAAAGATGGAAATATTAAAAAATTCCTTACAATTATTTAAAGAGCAAAACAGGTATCTCAATGATTCGAATGAAAAATTGATGATTGCTAACAAAAGGTTGCGAGAGGATTTGGAAGAAATAGGTGCAAATTATCAGGAACTTATCATAGCATCCAAAGAAGTCTGGAGGAGAATAATGGCTACACAGCAGCAGTATGAGGATCTTGTAAATCAAAACAAATAACTTGAGGATCAGATTCAAGCTATGGAGGCAGAGCAATCTCGGCTGGAGAGGAGATCTCAAGCATTGGATGGTTTAACCATTCTAGCTGAAGTAGCCAAGAAGATATAGTTGTTCATGAACGAATCCAGCTTAAGAGCGATGTCATAATTTTTAGATGGTAGATAGCTGTCAGTTAGATGGTGTTAGTATTGGTTTATACAACTGTTAGTATTAGATGATCGAGCTTAACTTTTGAATTTATTCGATCTACATCGAGTGTTAATCAGATTGTCTATTTTTGGTTATTTAGATCCATAAAATATGGATCTCAAACTACTTTAGTTTTGAAGCATTTTGTATATAATATGTAATGGTGAACAATGTAAGGGTTTAGGATTGGTGGAGATCATACTACTATTATAGCTTGCATGCATGTATTTCTGTTTCACTTTATATGAAGAATGATTTGAAATGATTATATTCGAGATGAGCCAATTTTGTTTTAATATTTGAAGTGATAAATGTTATGCGTTGTTCATAATTCTGTTCCATGGATAGTTGTTTCCTATGCCTAAATTCTTATGAATAATTTGCATGTTTATCAATGATCTGACAGAACCTACTCACTTGTTTTATAAATTCACACTCGTATTCTTTCTATCCTAGTTTTACATGTTTATAAATCTACTATCTGGTCATTTGGTATATGTGAGACTGATCTCTATTATACTTATTTGTCTATAATCTTACAAAACCTAGTCATCCTTTCAATAGTTTTAAGATTCTCTAGACTTTGAACCTAAGTAGTCAAGGTGCAAAATCTAGTGATAACATATTTTGGCATTGTTTCCGGGAATGGAAGTGAAGTACATATTCCCTAGGAAATTTTTATTGATATGATTTTGGAAGGTGAACAAGATCAGAAAATTTTACATACTACATTTTCACCAACATTTTTTCACAGTGGCTTCTAGGAAAACAGGAACAGGGGGAAATCCTACATCTCCCTTGCATCCGAGAGTCCCAGATCCAGAGCAGATTTTGAGAGAGGCCAGGAAAAAATTAGGTTCTACTTCTTTTGGAAGATATCACTATCCTCCATCTATAGACATACCAGATCAGTCACAGCAAGCTTCTCCTTCTACAAATCTACAACCTGGGAAAGAAGAAAAGGAACAATATTTGTCTTTTCTTATCCCTGGCATTCAAGTTGATAATTTTCAAGTTTACACCAATCCTTTATCATCTGAAAAAGTTAAAACTGAGATATTAGATTCAGGAATTTTTCCATTAAAATCTCAACTTCCACCTTTTACTCCTCTCACGAGTAGGATCCCATTTTATCACCTTAAATCGAATAGTCCCCCTTCTCCATCAAGCCAAGTTAACTCAAACATGGTTAGACAGCGTCTTGATATGATGGATCATATAGTGGCTACAAGATATTCCCCATTGGTTCTATCTCAAACCCTTAATGCTCTTCCTAGGGGTGATTACCAAATATATCTTCCTAGGTCAATGGTCAAGTGATGTCACCGCAGAAGAACACTAGAATTCCTTCTTCAGTTATGCAGATAATCAAAACATTAAGGCTAATGATGTTTGGATGCGGATGTTCGTACAAAGCCTGGATGGAGAGGTAAGAAAATGGTTCAGAGAGTTACCAGTAAACTCCATAAATGGAATAGAATCTTTAGAAGAGGTGTTTATGAGACATCGGGGAGACACAAAAGACTATATTTACTATATCACCGATTTTGGAGATTTGAAAAGAAATCAAAATGAAGCAGTTATATATTTTTCAAAGCGTTTCAATAAGATGTATAGTAAGATACCTGCTGAAATTCATCCTTCTAAGACATCAGCAAAGCTCACTTATGCTAATTCTTTTGATTATGAATTTTCCTTATTATTAAGAGAAAGAAGGTATGTGTCTTTGCTAAATATGCAGGAGGTTGCATTAGAAGTTGAGTCTAATATGTTGGCATCAAGCAAACTTAAGGAGAAATCAAAATATCAAGTGCATGATAAAAAGGGTAAAAAAGAAATGATACCATCAAATTCTACAGAAAAACCATCAGAAAATAAATTGGATGAAATGACCAAGTTGATCAATAATTTGTCTACAAAAATTAATAGGTTAGAAATGGAAAATAAAAATCAAAATAGACCTATGCAAGAAGGAGTTCGAAATCCAAATCAATTTAGATGCTCTTTTGTTCCTAGATTCTTACCGAGAGAAAGAAGGAACAATGATATTCAAAGATAAAAAAGAGATAATGCGGAGCAGAGGATTCAACATCCTTTCTAAAATAATATGATATGAGATGATGAGTCCTATGAAATAGATGAAATGGAGGTTGAAGATTTAGAATCTGATATTGATCAATTAGATGACGTTTCTTCTTCTAATTTTCTTACTAAGGTTGAATATCATTATGCAAATATGGCAGATTATCACGGGACAGATTGTTTTGAACGAGAATCATATATGCCAGAGGTTTACGAGGAAATGCAGTAGAAGTCATATGGTCTTAGGTCGGGAATGAAGCAAGAAGCATCGGGAAAAAAGAAGGTAAAGAATGTTCCTATTAAAGAAAGTTTATCTTGTGAGAAAAAACAGAAACAACAAAGAGATGGGAATAAAATTACAGATACCGAAGAAGTAGGAAAAATTGCTAATTTTAATTTGGAACATGAACTTAGCAAAATCAAAATTCCCATTCCATTAACTGAGTTGGTTAGGAATAATTCATACAGGGAGCCTACTCTTAAAATCCTGAATTCTTCAGCTACTCCTATCCCTTTAGATGAAATTAATTTGCAGGATGAAAATCCGACTATTATTTCTGGTTCTAAAACATTTGATCAACCAGATGATAAATCTCATTATCCTCCTCCTTTTTATATCACACTCACTGTTCATGATCAGATGCTACATAACTGTCTCTTAGATTCTGGTGCTTCACATAATCTTGTGCCTAAAGAATTCATGGAGGCTTTAGGGATTTCTGTCACTAAAACTTATCATGACCAGTATGCCTTTGACTCTAGAGCAGCAAACTATCTTGGAGTCTTTAAAGATGTTGTGGTCAGCCTTACATAGCTGCCAATGAAAAGTGTGCTTATGGATGTTGTTGTAGCTGATGTTTCTCCTAAGTTTGGTATGTTGTTATCACGATCATGGGAAAAAAAGGTAGGGGGAACCCTGCAGATGGATCTGTCTTATGCTTCAATACCAATATTTGGAGGAGAATAAAGGAGACTTTATAGAGAAGTGCAGCTTGTATATTTGGTAAGTGATGATAAAAATCCTACAAACCATCCAATTTACTCAGTACAAGAGGATTTTGGTTCTTTTACATTACATTTGAATGAAGATTCCACAGGTGTTTTACATGTTCAGAAAGATAATCTAGTCTAGCCCAAGAGGGAGGAGCAGGAAAGTTTATGGCAAATGTGCTTTGATGGTTCATCATGTAAAGAGGGAGAAGGAGCAGGTGTTATACTTATTTCTTCTGGAGGTGAGATTATTTCTTTAATGTATAAGTTCGAATTCCAAACAATTAATAATATCGCTGAATATGAAGCATTAGTTCTTGGGTTAAGGGATGCAAAAGACTTAGGCATTCAAAAAATTACTGTGTTTGGTGACTCCGAATTAATAGTACAAGAAGTAAGGAATGTATATCAGGTGAAACGATCTTTGTTGAAAGTATATCAGAATGAGGTATGGGTGTTACAGCGTATTTTTCCACCCTGTGAGCATTAGCACTCATTGGACTCCATTATTCATTTGATTGACTTAGAACCATTTTTTGTCCTCCAGGAACCCTTCTTTCCCTATTTTTGATCCTGTACGTGAGCTGCTTGATTGCAACTCACGCATATGCTGGATGTACCACTATAGCCCGCATACATCGAGTTAAATGGTAAATAATAGTAAAAACTCTATTTTCTTACTCCAAAAAGCGGACATTGTGACCTTTGGCCTTCCATGTATCCCGAAACAACTTGATTCGACCTTTCACCTACCTTTGGAAGGTTATATATTGAGCCCTTATGGTGCATGGAAGGGGGAGTAAAGAGAGAGCATTGAAACTCTATTGGATTTTTTCCATAGCTTGAGTCTACATCCATTGATCCTGGTTGTTGTGAACCCTTTATGTTCACCTACTAGACTCTTACATATCTTGTGAAGGACTCATTCCTTTACTCGTGAGTTTTCCATTGCATGGGGGATTGAGGTGGTGGAGACACAAGTGGAGGGACCTAGTTCTTGGTTCAGATGAGTTGTCGGCAAGAGGTTGTATCATGTACTTCTTGTTCAATCTAATAGAAATACTCATTTTCTCGTCCAATTGATCTTGTGAATGGTTGTTTAATATCATTGGGTGACATTTGCTTATTATATCATGGACTATGTTATTGTTTATGCTAACATCTTTCATATATTAGATGCACTTGCTTGTGTTTATTGTTGAGACTAAGCTGCAGGTTCAAGTGTAGAGATTTGAAAGCTCAACGGGGATCTACATCAAATGTCTGGTTGAAGGTTGGTATTTTATTCCACATCTTAGCATTTACATTTGTATAGCATGCATTGGGAATTGAGTTGATTTCTGGTAGTCATATGTCTGTTGTGGTCTACCCCAAGCCATAGGAAGTTTTTCTCCGTAACAAAAATGGAGACTCCGCTGGGGAGCAACCTTCATTTTGGGTATTTTGGGAATTTTTCCTTATTTTGAGTCTCTATTTTGTCGAGTTTCTGTGTCGTTTATTGGCTATTAGGGCCTGCATAGAAAATATTGATTTTTCTTGGTATGTTGATTCATTTTTGGTCCATCTACTCTTTCCTGTACGCGAATCATCCTTAGTTAGCTCGCGTGTACCCTCCACTGTTAGTACAATAGCTAGCGTATATACGCTATTGTTATTTGAACAGTTGCGTACAACTCCGGGATTGTCTTGTTTATGATCCTTGGTTGTTGTTGGGTGAGTTATGGGTGTTCTTGAGTCTTATTAGGCCTATATTCTGACTATTCCATGCCCTTTTACTGACTAGAAACTCCTCTTTCTTTAGCTTTTTGAGAATTTGGTTTTCAACCATTTTTCTTTTTTATAGCTCATTAGCTTTGTTCAATCTTACTTTTTGGAGTTTGTTGGGTTATCTCCTTTGCATGCTCTAGATTCTTTTATGAAAAGTGTTGAATCTACTCACATTTTTCATTTCATTTATATTGAAAAATGCAAAAACATTGTTTGCATTTTCATTTCATTTATAGTGAAAATACAAAAAAACAAATTGCTTTATGTATCTGCATTTTGGATTAGAGTGCTTGTGCTTTAATTAGAGCTTGCTTGTGCATGAAATTAGAAAGAGATTGCATTTTTATTTTCGAAACAAAACGTTGGTTTGATTGTCATTTAGTGGCATATTTATCCCATTGATAGAAGATTCTAGTGTTTATTGGATGTGCATTTATTGAGTCATATCACATCATTAGTTTCACGACCATGTCCTTTGAGTAATCACAACCATTAAAATTAACGCTTAACTAAATAATTGATTAGAACATTTTCTTTGTTAGGGTGCACCAACTAGTATAGGTTTAGAGTCTTGGGATAGATCACAGTGAGTTAATAATCCAAGATTATTAAACAAACATTATGTGTCTAAATAGGGGGTGGTGAAACCCATGGTATACATCAGTGTTCTTAGGACACTATACTCAAACTAGAGTTAAGAACAAGGTCATGGGAAGTAGGTTGCGGAGATAACCCTCCAATACTTGCTAAACGTGGGAGATATTTCCAGGATTTGTTCGTATCTGGGGATTCTTGGGGGATTTGACTCGCTTGAGTTTCGGGCTTAGTTACTTTTCCCATACGATGGATCCCACCTGCGACTATTCACTTGAGAACTAGTTAGATGTGGTGGCCATAGTTTCTTTACCTAGGTATCACATAGGGTACTTGCAACGGTTATTCTGTGAGTGTCTCGAGTCAGATAGGGGTATGAAAGCATAGTTGTGTTCGCATAGTGAAGACTGAGGGCCCTTATAATTGATTCCAATACCTCCGGTTATAGTTTGGGAGTCTCAAGCCTCTCCTAGGCAAGACATACCAGTTGTAGTTTCGGGAGGTCCCTTGAGCCAGTCCTGTTGTTTGCATTTTGTTGTAGTTTCTTTTAGGTGTGTGCTTTATGAAAATCTAGTAGGCCATTATGAGACGTTTATTTGCTGACCTTTTGAAGTCATTGTGGATCGAGATCCACCTCTCCGCCGATATCGTCGGTTGGTTGGTTTACTAGCTAGCGATTTGTCACAGTCTCTTCGCAAGAGACATCGGAGGACTACCGCTGGTCCTTTATTTACATTTCACAAGCTTCAGAGAGCTTCCATTATGAGTTCTACATCTAGAACAATGGGAGTCCCCGTGACTCCGTCCGGTGGCACCATGAGGAGCTCCCCTTCATACACTCCTAGAGATGGATGGGGAGGAGGTTCATCACACAACACTCCTCCTGGGTCTGGAACATCCCATCCCACGAATATGAACCCATTTGATGAAACATGGTCATCAGGCTATTTGTATGGTTCATCCTTGGGGATGCAAGGTTTTGGTTCTACATCCATCCCTACGACCTCAAAACCTTTTTCATTGGGTATGCCCAGTTTTATGTCGACTGTTACTTCCACCATGTCTAGTAGTCATGCTAGCTCTAGTATCGGGGTCGGGGGCACCATGCCCCCTTACACTGCTCATCAGTTTGGGTGTGGTCACATCCCTCCATCCTTTTCAAGGGTTGGTGGAGGACCACCTCCTTCGTCAGCCCCTACTGTTAGTGTGAACCCATTTTCAAGTGGAGCTTTCACGATAGGTATCGGATCTACGACTTACATTCCATATTTTAACTCACATGCCTCTATGCATGTGCCCTCGAATGCTTATATGATTCTGAATCCTCCTCATGTCTCTAGTTCATCGATTCCATTGAGTGGGAACATATCGTTTTCATACGACCCTCACTCATCCAGTTTTCCTTCCTCGAGTGGTTATATGGGACCCCATTCTTATGGATTTTCAGCCGGTCCTAACTATTATCCCACTCCTTCCTATGGAATCCCTGCTATGCACATGCCTATGTATTCTAACATGGGAGAATTTGGAGGAGGTTACCATCGTTATGGTCACGGTAATGGTTTCTATCAGAGTTCATTGGAACCTCAGGTGTCGACTATGATGAACACAATCTCACCTTCGCAGAGTCAGTCTCTTTCAGGAGCTTATAATCAAGCTTCACAACCTCAACTCCTGTTTCTTGCTAGGTTAAATTTAACCGATCTTTTGAAGCTCATGAATGATCTGGTGTGTCATGACCCTACATGGCCCCTGGTCCCCACCAAGCACCAAGATCCCTTCCGATGTTCCAAATTTTGAGGGGAAGAAGGGTGAGTATCTAGGTGATCAGGTCACCACTTTCTATTTATGGTGCTCCCCGAATTCCCTGAACCACAATTGTATTCCTTTGAGGCTATTTCAATGCACCCTCACAGGGGCAGCTGCGAAATGGTATGTCAAGTTTCCTGGGGGCACATATAGGGGTTTCAACGATTTATCTTTGGTTTTCCTAGATCAATTTCAGTTGCCGGTTCGTTATGATACTGGTATTGATATTTTATCCACCTTCCATCAGGACAAAGCCACACATATCTCTGATCATATTCAAGAGTGGCGCTAGCGGAAGAGGCTAGTGAAAGCAAACATTCCTCCATAGTTGTTGTTGGAATGGTTCCTCAAGTATTTTCTCCCTTAAATTTCAAAGGACGTTTCATTGTTCGGTATTATGATCGAGGAACAAGCCATTTTTAAATCCCAACAGCTGGACCTAGTCTATGCTCAGTCTGGCATTTTGTACGACATTATACTTGATGCACCACAGTCATGACATGAGACCAATGTCATTCCTGGACCCCATGCTAATGGAATTGTTGGTTCCAAAAGTACTTGTCCCATATATCTGGTTACGAATCAGATGCACAATCTGTATATTAACGAATCTACCCCTGGACAGGCTCACACCTCGTCCGTTTCCACCCAACCGTCCGATGTTCATTCTATACAATTGGAGAACCCATTTGGTAACTAGCAACCTGATGGGAACAAGAAGGGGAAAAATAATCATAGGGGTGGGAACAATGGGAAAAATAACCCTAAGAAAGAGAATGCCAACCCTCCTCGAGACGGCGAAAATACTAGTAGGGACTCCAAACCTAGATGTAAAGTGAAGTTTCCTTGTAATATTTGCACGGAGGATCACCTTACACATTTGTGTCCTTCTATTGAAGAAGCATTGAATCACCTTGCACAAAGCCCAGCTATGTTGAAGGATCCCCTTCGTCATCATCAAAATATGACTTTGAGGGCTTCCATTGCCGGTAATGGGACTAACGAAACTTCGACGTCCTCTACCCATGCTAGTGGTTTTGGATGCGTTAACATGATTAAATCGGAGGTTAGTGTTGCTACTAGCTCACGTAAATATGGATCTCCACAACCTTCGTTGGGGAATGATCCCCCTCCACCTGAGACCCCATTGCATATCGAGAATCCCAACTCTATGTCACAGATACCGAAATGTGTTCTCAAGCGCTCGACGCACAATCCCAATGCTCGAGCCGCCCATAACTACTCAATTGTGGAATATCTGGGCTAGACTTTGTGTGCCATGTCAGCTCTCGAGGTTCTCCAGGCTCGTCCTTCACAAAGGACCACCCTTTTATGTGCTTTGGGAATCCAAGATCAATGTAGCCCTAATATTATCAAGTTCGACAGTACTAATGTTCAACCTAGGTTTCCCTATCATGTGGCTTTCCAAGTTCATGTTAGGTGCCTAAAAATGTTCATTAAGCATATTGTGGTTGACGAAGGTGCTTCCACTTCAGTAATGTCGTTAGCTTGTTGGAAGGCTCTTGGTTCTCCTCCATTGTCGAAATCTATGACCATGCTTACTGCACTTGATGGTTGTTCATTCAGACCACATGGTATTATCCCCTCCCTTGAGGTCCACTTGGGTGGGAAGATCATGCCAATTTAAGTCAAGTTGGTTGATGCACCGATCGACTACAACATTTTACTGGATCAGAACTGGATCTATGCTATGAGAGTGATCGTGTCCTCTATTTTTAGAGTTATTTGCTTTCCCCACAAAGGCAATATTGTGACTGTTGATCAGCTAGATTTCATTAGTTCTAGTCCTGCAGCATCACCAGGAACTGTAGTTCTTTAGATTGAAAATTCTCAACCGAAAAATGGGAATGTTGGTGTGGGATTATATCCTTCCTTGATGGGATATTTAGATTTTTCTGCACCAATATCCTTCATAGGAACCATCTCTAATGATGCTCCTTCATCGTTGCGTCATGTACCATTTCCGGACATCATACTTTAATAATCCTTGTACTCTAGCTTCCATGAGTTCCTCATCGGGAGACTCTTCGCACATCGGAACGGCCATTCCCTTGTCTGCAATTGAGCTTGCTTATCATTATATTCAACAAGCCACTGCAGAGCCGGATCTCTCTTCTTTAGCGACAGAGGAAGAAGATCCCATTAGGCTACGTGCATGGGTAGTGGACTCGTCTTGTTCACATGACTGCCTTGATGATACTTTACCTTCATATGAGGCCATTATCGAGGCCATGAATGACAATGAAAAGCCTTGGGAGGACCTTCATCATAGATCTTATTTCCTTCTCAACCTTGATCTTATTGAACAAGATGAAAGTATTTATACCATAGTGCCTTGTATCAGATCTTTATTTACACATGTTTTAGGTATGATCTCGTTACTAATGTTTCTTGAGGACAAGATTCTTAGCTAGACTTATGCTTGCTTACTAGTCCTTTTTGACACTTTGTTCAATCATGTCGGGTATATTCGAAACCTTATATATAGGTTTAGGCTTCCCCGCCGTTGTGATGCATTTGAACCTTTTTCCATCTGAATTCGCCAGAGGGTCGAACCTATTCGCCATTGGTGTGTTAGCCATCTTTATATGCATTGTGCACCAGTTCGACATCAAAGCCTACCTAACATGGGTCACCCTATTCAGCACCCTTATGCCATTTTGGTTCCCATGCTGATTTTTTTTCATAGGATCGGGAGCTATACAAATGTAAATGAATTTTTTTCTTTGTTGAAAGTATACCAGAATGAGGTATGGGATTTAATTGATAATTTTTTCATAGATTTCAACATAACTTATATCCCAAGGGATCATAATCAAACAACATATTCATTGGCATTAGAAGCAACTTACTTTAAAGTTCCAAAGTGAACTCATCTTAAGTACCCAATCGAAGTAAGATACAGATCCTCAGTTCCGGATAATATCAAACATTGGAAAGCTTTTCATGATGATCAGGAACTTAAAGAATTTCTAGAGTTAAAAAAGGATTTTTCTGATTCATTGATTGAGCAGGATCAAGATATTGATTAGAATGAAGGGGGTCCATGCATAAATAATTTAATTGGAATTCATGAGATAGTTGAACTAAAAGGGAATTTTATTCCTAAAGGACTTGTACATCTTGAAAGATTATTCTCAAAGGATGATACCTTGTTAAAAACTACAGTACAATCTACTGAAGAAAATGTCTTAAGTTATAAAATTGGTTCTAAAAATGAGCCTAAAATGATTAAGATATCCAAGACACTTTCTGAAAAGGAAAGAAATAGGTATATTTGTTTGTTGAAAGAATTTATTGATATTTTTTCTTGGTCATATGAAGATCTGAGAACTTATAATACTAGCATTATCCAGCATAAGGTTCCATTGAATCCAAACACTAAACCTTTCAGACAGAAGCTTAGAAGACTTAATCCAGCATTGCTTCCCATTATTGAAAAAGATGTCAAAAAATTGTTAGATGCAAAGATCATTATACCTATTAGATATTCCTCTTGGGTAGAGAATCTGGTACCAATACGCAAAAAGAATGGAGAGATAAGTATTTGTGTATATTTATGTAACATTAATAGATTCTCTCTCAAAGATAACTATCCACTACCAAAAATTGAGCAAATCTTGCAGAGAGTGGTAGGTTCCCAGAGGATATCAATGATTGATTGATTCTCTGGTTATAACCAGATTGCAGTACAACTAAAGGATAGGGAAAAAACATCCTTCACAACTCCTTGGGGTACATTTATGTATGACAAAATTCCTTTTGGACTCATGAATGCAGGTGCCACATTCCAGAGGGCTATGGACATAGCCTTTGTTGGTGAGAAAGAAAAGTTTGTAGTAATTTATCTAGATGACATTACAGTATTTTCCAAATCTAATGATGAACATCTAAAGCATTTGAAGCAAACTTTCCTTAAATGCAGGAAATTTGGATTATCATTAAATCCAAAAAGTATCATTTTGCCATGAAGAAGGTAGGCTCTTGGGTCATATAGTCTCTGCTGAAGGAATTAAAATAGACACAGAACATGTAAAAGCCATCTTGAAGATTAGTATTCCCAGAAACAAAAATCAATTCAATCTTTCATTGGGAAAATAAATTTCTTAAGATGGTTTATTCCTAATTTTGCAGATATAATTAAACCTATTACTGAGATGCTTAGAAAAGACAGGGAAGTTAAATGGTCAGCTGAGTCTAGAGATTCATTTGAAAATATAAAGCAAGCACTTAAAGAAGCACCAATTCTTATTAATTCTGACTTTTCCAAAGAATTTTCATTTTTCTCATTTGCATCTGAAGATACTATAGTTGTTGTTTTATTACAAAAGAATTCATATCCAGTTTAGAACAACAAATTTCATTCTTTATCAAAACCTTAATAGATTTAGAGTTAAAGTATAGTACTATGGAGAAACAAGCCTATGCATTGGTTAAGGCTGTGAAATTATTCAAGATTTATGTTTTGCATTCTATGATTTTGGCTTATGTTCCTAATATAGTAGATAAGGAAATTTTGGTGCAGCCTGACAGTGAGGGAAAAAGAGGAAGATCAATATCTAAAATCATGGAATATGATGTTGGTATTAAGCCTACCAAATTGGTAAAGGGACAAGGTCTAGCAAAACTTTTGTCAGAGTCAAATTGTCAGGTTTTAGATATTCATATTGTGAATGAACAGTTAGTACAAGATGTATCAACAGAATATGACAAGGAGCATATTTATAACAGGTATCTTGATTCTTCATGGTATGAGAAAATTGTTTATTTTCTGGTGCATTTACAATGTCCTCCCGATGTGAATAAGAATGAATATAGATCATTAAAACTTAAAGATTTGAAATATTTTTTAATTGATCAAGTTTTATATTGGAAAGATCTTGGAGGCATATTGCTTAAATGTCTGGATAGATCAGAGGTTGATGTTGTTACTACAGAATTACATGGGGGTGCATGTGGGGGACATAAGTATTGGAAAGCAAGTGCATTTAATATTTTAAGAGCGGGTTACTATTGGCCCACTCTTTTTATAGATGTGTATATCCATGTCAAATGTTGTGTTGAATGCCATAAATTTGTAGGTAAGCACAAGTTGCAGTCTTTACCCTTAAAACCAATTGCAGTAAATGCTCCATTCCAACAATGGAGTTTAGACTTTATAGGAGAAAGTCATCCTGCTTCCAGTGGTCAGCATAAGTGGATTTTGACTACCACTGATTTCTTTACCAAGTGGGTGGAAGCAATTCCCACAAGAAGAGCAACAAATAAAGTCATTACCAGTTTTCTTGAAGATAATTTTCCAAGTAGATTTGGTTGTCCAAGGAAGTTAGTTACTGATAATTGTCCATCCTTTAAGTCCAAGAATATGGTAAGTTTTTGTGAAGAAAATAATATCATACTGAAACATTCCACACCTTATTACCCTCAGGGGAATGGATTAGCAGAATCCACTAATAAGAATATTGTGAATAGTATCAAAAATATGTTATTTCGAAATAAAAGGACTTGGGATATCAAATTAAAATATGCTCTCTGGGCAGATAGGGTAACTGTAAAGAAATCAATTGGAACATCACCTTTTCAACTTGTTTATGGAATTGATGCAATATTTCCTGTCCAATTAAGTTTTCCAGTAATCAAGTTTTTCCAAGATGCAGAAGAGGAACCTGATGAAATGAAAAGAAGGATGTTTCAGATAGTCAAGTTGCTGCAAGAAAGAGAAGCAATAGTGGAGAAAGCTGAAGTTTACAAAAAGAAGGTAAAGGAAAGTTTTAACAAAAAGGTCAAGAAAGACACTTTCTCAGTTGGTGAGGCAGTTCTCAGATGGGATGCACGAAATGATGAAAAATGTAAGCATGGAAAATTTGATAATTTGTGGCTGGGACCTTTCATAATAATTAAGATTTTGGGAAACAACAGTTTTTTCTTACAAAATCTGAATGGTGATGAAGTTGCAGGCCCAATCAATGGGCGGTTTTTGAAACATTTCCATACATACTGAGCTGAGGCATTCATTGTACATATTCATTATACATATCATTATAGTTTTTGTATATAAGACTCCATCCCAATAAAGCATTTTTATTTCAAAGGTATGATTCTAGCAGGTTTTCTGAAGGCACATGGTCAAGTGGTCAAGATGTTCTTAAAGCCTCACAAAGAGAGCTTTATCCACAATCAGAGCCAGATGTTATCTCTAGATTTGTATCTTAGTTCTACTTTAGATATGTTTCCTAAAAGACTGTTTTTTCTTTAGCTTTACCTTAGTTTATCTTAGAATCTTGGTTTCCTTAGGTTTTACCCTATTTCTTAGGTTCTTTTAAAAAAGGTTATTTTATCATTGTTTCATTTATTAAAACAAATAAGGCTCATTTTCATTAATCTTTCAAGTTTTCAAGTTCTTTATTGTAATAATACATAGCCTAATGTATGAGTAAGTTTGTTTTCCAACGAATAAAATCAAGTTTACTTATGCATGATGAAGGTTTGGTTGTTCAAATGTGGATTATATTTCATTTATAGTTTTGGTACATACCGACAACACATTGAATAATGGAGGAAATGCTGGCATTGTCAGATTGTAATCACTTGTAGATGAATTAAGGGCAAATGGGATGCATAGTACGTGTGTTTCAAAAGTAGTCTTGCTTCATGATGAGACTGATAGTCGCCTGGGATCTGTGTCAAGGAAGGAGTGCAAATTAAGTATGTCATGAATGTACAAACAGGTTTTCTATATTTTGAAAGTAGACGAATCCAAACTCATATCTCAGCTAACCCTACAGACTCTTAGTTGGTTTTTTTCTGCATAGTTTGTGTTTGTGTGAAATGTTTTAACAAGAATACAAGCTAGTAGAGCCTCTAGATCACAATGGTAGTGTTTAAAAAACCCAATGGAAAAATATGTAGATTGGAGCCAGATAATATCAAGTCGATTGAGGAATTTCCCAGATGCGCATAAATGATGAAGACTGCAGGCTGGTTTTCCTTCTATGAATGAATGAAAGGTTACAACTTGTAGGTGACGAAGGCCTTTGTAAATAATTACAAGGATTCTGTGGTAAATTTGCAAACCCTAACCTTTAGGGTAGATGAGGCTACCATTACAGAAGCCATTGGCATACCTTCTGAAGGTGAAAGATGGTTTAAAAAATATCTGTTTGAAGTTGATCTCAGTCGATTTGTGTTGCTTGGTTGCGAAAAGTTATATTAGATAAAGGGCATTCACTTAAACAGGGTCAATCCTAAATGGAGAGATATTCTAAATGTTGTTCAACGCTATATTACTTGTGAAGGACGGTTTGCAACCATATTCAGATACCATTTAAGGTTCTTATTGCATTTAAATGGAGAATCTAAATTAAACTTACCCTATTACATGTTTAGGAGCATAGAGAAGATGATTGCGTGGGTAAGAAATCACCCTGATCATAGCAACCACTTAGTCTTTCATCATGGTTTAATTAAGCTGCTAATAGATTATGAATTGGGGAAAGCTAATAGATCCTGGAAACATTTAATCTTTTGGTCTGGTTTTGAGCTTGAAACTCAACAACGCGATGATGAAAGAATGAAAGAACAGTACCAAAGGAAGAAAAGGAAAGCAACTGAGGATGGAGACAAACAAGCACAGGAGGTATGTGATACTATGTCTATGAGAGAAATTTTTAGAACCGAAGGACAAATAAAGTTAAATGTTCAGTTTCAAAAAGAAGAAGTCATGGCTCCGGATACTACTAGGGTTATCAGGGAAAATTTAATGGTTCAAGAATTTCCATTGAATACAAAACAAGATGAAGCTCTTTTGGAAAATAATGTTGAAAACAGTTTAAGGCCAAGGAATAGATCAAACAACAAGCTCATAATGGACATGAATGCAATCTTAAACCCTAAGTTTCAAAAAGATGCTATAACTGTTATAGAAGATTCATCTAGTGAGGAAGATTTACAGGCTACAGAGGAAGCTTATCAAATAGAAGAACAAACCCTATAAGAAATTCAAAAAGAAATGATGCATAAATGAAATTTGATTAAAAAGGCCTGTAAAGGTAAACAAAAGGTATGTGAGTTTGATGTTGGTCCAAGTTCGAAACCTTCAAACACTGAGGAAGTTCCTGTACATTCTGAAATAATGGAATCAATATTAGAGGTGGAAATATTAAAAAATTCCTTACAATATTTTAAAGAGAAAAACATGTATCTCAATGATTCAAGTGAAAAAATGATGATTGCTAACAAAAGGTTGCAAGAGGATTTGGAAGAAATAGGTGCAAATTATGAGGAAATTATCACAGCATCCAAAGAAGTCTTGAGGAGAAGAAGGAATGCATAGCAGCAGTATGAGGAGCTTGTAAATCAAAACAAAGAACTTCAGGATCAGATTCAAGCTATGGAGGTAGAGCAATCTCGGCTGGAGAGGAGATCTCAAGCATTGGATGGTTTAACCATTCTAGCTAAAGTAGCCAAGAAGCTATAGTTGTTCATGAACAAATCCAGCTTAAGAGTCAGGTCATACTTTTTAGATGGTAGATAGTTGTCAGTTAGATGATGTTAGTATTGGTTTATACAACTGTTAGTATTAGATAATCGAGCTCAACTTTTGAAGTCATTCGATTTAGATCAAGTGTTAATCAGATTGTCTATTTTTGGTTATTTAGATCCATAAAATGTGGATCTCAAACTACTTCAGTTTTGAAGCTTTTTGTATATAAGATGTAATAGTGAACAATGTAAGGGTTTAGGATTCGTGGAGATCATACAACTATTATAGCTTGCATGCATGTATTTCTGTTTCACTTTATATGAAGAATGCTTTGAAATGATTGTATTTGTGATGAGCCAGTTTTGTTTTAATATTTGAAGTGATAAATGTTATGCATTGTTGATAATTTTGTTTCTTGGATAGCTGTTTCCTATGCCTGAATTCTCATGAATAATTTGTATGTTTATCAATGATCTGAACAGAACCTGCTCACTCCTTTCATAAATTCACATTCGTATTGTTTCTATCCTAGTTTATCATGTTTATACATCTAGTGTCTAGTCATTTGGTATATGTTAGCCTCATCTCTATTATACTTATTTGTTTATAAGCTTACAAAACCTAGTCATCCTTTCAACACTTTTAAGATTCTCTAGACTTTGAGCCTAAGTAGTCTAGGTGCAAACTCTAGTGATAACACATAGTAAGAAAAAATATATATACATTTTTAAAACATTAAAAAAATAATAAGATAAAAATCATTTTCTCTTTAGATATCTTACTTAAACACATCAAATCTCATTTTCAAAAATATAAAAAATAAATAAGATAAAAATCATTTTATCTTTGAAAATATCTTACTTATACACATCAAATGCCATTTTCAAAAATATAACTTGTTAACTAATAAAATTAAGTAATAAATAATTAGAAAATAATAATTTAATTATCAATTTTATTAATCATCTAATGATTCAACGATAATCTTCAATAACTAGCCTATTATTATAATTTTTTTAATATTACTAGCTTGCACAACCTTTTTTTGTAAGTGCGAACCATTTCAACCAAACAAAAAGGAACTTTCGGTGAACATAGGTGAACATTTCTGAGTTTATATCTTGAAGAAGTCCGAATTCATAAGTAGCTGTTGGAAGTAGACCAAATTTCCTGATTTCCCGACTCTCTGAAATATATAAATTTGTCAGGTGGTTTCCTATTACAGAAAAGCATTTCAAGGAAGTGAAGACGGTATTAGAGAAAATATGGTGGACTCCGCAAGGTTTCAGGCCGGCTGAGGCTCCGAACAGGTGATTTCACGAACAGGTGATTTCAGTATTTTTGTGTGTTGGGTTTTAGTGCTCTTGGTTCTCAGTTCAGTTGATATTGCGGTGGTTGTCTAAGGGAAGAAATTAATGCGTTGCGGAAGGATGTCCGTGGAAGGTGAAGCAGAAGAAATCACTGTCTCGCTGAGGCCCAGATCGTTGCAGAAACATGGGAAGAGGCTGAATCCTTATTCCACAAGAGGGCTTGACAGGTTCGAAAGCGTATGTGCCGAGCTCTCTGCCAAAACATAATATATTTCCATGGAGATTGGTCCACCAGAGAACCTGGTCAGGTTCGTGGATTCGAAGAACAGATGGATTCCGGTTGTGGTGAGACTCGCAGAGGTAATCCAGAAGAAAAACAGCAGCGAGGGTGAGGCTGGGGTTTCGATCTTGAGACCTGTGAAGAAGAGTAACGATTTTACTGATGAGCACAAGCATTATGATAACTTCAAAGCTAAAAAGTTTATAAGGGTTGTTCCTATGGATAATAGCCACAGACGTACTAAACCTGCGAGACCTGTACAGGGATTTGATAGTTACGACGCCAGAATGGGTGCAGCTGTTATGATCATCACACTGTTATGTTTGGTATTCTATGGCCGGTTCTGGACAATTTTGTTATGGTTGTATCTGCTCGCAAGGTTTAAAAGGAATTGAGGCAGATATTGAAAATTGTGATTTGAAAAATATAGATATAAATTTTACAATTCTGCTGACCACCGAATTCAGGGGATGCGGAGGCGTTTTAGTGGGTGCTGCATAGTTCTTCTTCAGACAACTTGGGCACTATGATTTTTCTTTAGTTTACAAATACTGGGAATGTGAAACCAGCCATAGATGAAAATAGAGCGATCGATACTGAAAATAGTCAGTCATTCAAATTTTATAATTTCCATCTAATTTAAAACAAATGACCTTATGGTGTACAACGATCAAAATCAAAGCGAAACGCCATATTTTTCAAGATATTACTCTCCGTTTAAAAGAAATAGATTAATAATAATAATACATGTTATTTTTTTAAAATATTATTAAATTTGCAACTTATTTTTACGCCGATAGACGTTTTTATTTCAACTTTGCGGTGGGTGGGCTTGTGTATTTTTTATTTTTTTATAAATGGATGACCAGATTTCAAGGATGGTCGAATATTCTTGATGGCATTCATGAATGAAGCATTCAGATTTACTGAATTAAGTTACAAGCATGTTTAAATCCAACCGACACCCATAGACACCCATAAAATAATTAAGGTAAGCCTACTATTTCTTTGTCGGTCATATGATTGCCACGTTTCCATGCTACACTGCGTTTCCTTTCTCTCCACTCTCCAATTGCCCATCTTTGAGCCCCCTCCGTAACGCTCTATACCTCTTATATCGTAGGTTGCCTGTATTTCCGGGATTGTTAACTCTGAGAAGCAGCAACAACAACATCCATCATCAATCGAGGATCCATCAAGTAAGTCGCAGCATTGAAGAAATGGTTCGATCAATTTCAGGTTCAATTCGAGAAATTGGGATAATAGATCTGGCATTGTTGATCAAACCCGACAGTGCAGCTATAGTAATTGATCCGACAATTAGGTAGTGCTGCTGCAGTAATTGCCTCTTCAGTCATGTTCATCGAAATATAGTTTATGTATTGAATCAGAGTTCAGCGGCAATCCGGCAGCGTTGCTACAGTAATTACCTCCTCAGTCATGTTCATCGAAAGATATATTATTTATTGAATTAGAGAAGCTGGTAACCCTCCACTCTGAGTGGCTCTGTCTCTATTGTAGAATGATATCCAATCTGTAGTGTTAATAGAGATCGCTTATGTACTATTGAATCCACAGATCGCTTAATGTTTTTTGTTTACTACGCTTTATGTTTTCTATTTACAATGGCTCGTTAATACTATGGACATGAAACATTGAAAAAGCTGGGAATGGGAATGTAATTTCATTCTCCCCAGGTTTGAAGGTTTCTGCAGCTTGCGCTACAAGGTAATCTTTTTAACCACGGATTATGAGTTTGAGTTGATTTTTGACAGGTTTAGGGATTTGTTTTTAAGAGTATGGTCTTTCAATGAAAATATTTTTTATTTCTAATCCCATGGATGTTTGGACATGTGCATACAATAATGATATCCCTTTCTTATAATCTTGAAAACTTCTTAGTCTTCTTGTTTTATGTTCAATCTTCCTTTCTTATAATCTTGAAAACTTATTAGTCTTCTTGTTTTTTTTGTTGAATCTTCATACAAGTGGACACCGTCATCTTCATGTCAATCCGATCACCTAAACTTACGCGCACTGGGGCATCATAATATGAGGATGGTAATAATACTGTATTAAAGGTTTGTGCAGAGATCGATCGTGGTGGGCTATAACTACTGCTAATCTTTTCTACAACACGAAAACCCATATTCACAATCAATATTTGATCAATACGCAGATAATGGAATGTGTTGTAAACCCATATTCACAATCAATATTTGATCAATACGCAGATAATGGAATGGTTGTGCATTGGACAGGTTAGATATTTATCATATGAGTAAGATGAGTTGGATAGGGTTCTCAATAACGCCCAGTCATTCTAGCGACAATACATAGTATTACAGTGTCACCGACTTAGCATGGTTGTCCTCTTAAAAGGAATTCAGAGTTGTTATCTTTTTGAGATGTCCACACAGTCCTGAATTCAATTTAGATTCCTGATTCTTTTAATATGTCTACAAAGTCCCGATAGAATTTGTCATTATTTTGGATGTTTTTATCAGTTGAAATCTGAAAAACAAATAGAAGATCCTAATTATATATTTAATTCACATCTAAATGTTGAATCATCTGAAATTCTCATTATTTTGTATGTTAGATCATCTAAAAATTTGAAAAACAAAAGGTACCGACTTACATATTTCACATACATCCATAAGTCAATCTGTAACCTCTAAAGGTTGAACCAACTTGCCCCTTGAAATCCATCATTATTCCATTTCTTTATTTTTGTTGTTTAAGTTTCATTAAAAGTTTTACCATTTCTTTTATTTCTTTTAATAACATTGACATTATGAATTCGCTGAAAGTTTATATATATAATGTTTCAAATATAAAACTATAAAGTCTGTTCTTATTTTGTTTTTAATAATATTGATATTATGAATTTGAACAAAATTTATAAAGTTTTATATTATGACTTTGCAAAAAATTGATTTATTATTAATTGAATTTTATTTGTTTCTTAGTTTTTAAATCCAATGTTCATTGGAAAAACAAATCTATTAAAAGTTTTTAAATAGTTTTTTTTATGAAAATGGTTAAATACTCTCTCCATTTGTGAAGAAATAGTTTATCAAATAAAAATTTTAATATATAATTATAAAATATAAATAATTACTTATTTCATACATCATTCTCTACCAATAATCACTATCTACCAATAATAACTATGTATTAAAATTTAGGATGTCTGAATACTCTATCTTTAAGATGGCTCAGGTCACTAATTTATTCAGATTTGTTGAGATCTCTCAATACTCAATCTCTCGGATCACTCAGATCACTGATTTATTCATATTTGTTGGCAAATACTCTTTTGATAGATTTGTGTTAAAATATAGTTTCTTACGTTGTGTTCCCATATTGCTTTTAATAATATGGATATGATATTATGAATTTACATAAAACTCATATGTAATGTTTCAAATGTAAAACTATAAAGTATGCTCTTATTTTGTTTTTAATCATATTGATATTTTGAATTTGCACAAAATTTACAATGCTTTATCTTATGAATTTGATGAAAATTCATTTATTATTATTTGAAATTCATTTATTTCTTTGCTTTTAAAGTTGTATGGAAATAGTTAAAGACTTTCTTCATTTATGAAGAAATAGTCTATAATTGAGAAAATTCATCTATAAAAATATATTTATAATAGAATCTTTAATATATAATTATATTTAATATAATTCGCTATTATTTGATAGTTTATTTTCTTCTAATAATAGCTTAATGTATTAACATTTGAAATAATTAAATATTCTATTGCTCAATGCTCAATAGCTCACATCATTGATTTATTCATAAAATTGAGAAATAAAAATTAAATAATAAAAAATAGAAAATAGAAAATGGATGATTTAATTTATAAATTATAATAAATCATAATAAATCAACAAAGTGTGTTGAGGTCAACCAAGAGTGGAGACCCAAAAATTGATGCCCTAATTTCTAATTTAGGATTATTTAACCCCATTAGAAATGATATTATTTTTTAGAAAATATAAATAATAATTATAATTAATAGTTCAATAAAATTAATAATATAATATTAATCATATTAAAAATAGAAAATTTATGTTAATATTAATGTTTATATTTATATTTATATTAATATCACTATTAATATAATCATTAGTATAATTATTAACAAAATCATTAATAAACTTAAAAATATTAAAAACTGTAATAATGTTGTTGAATAGTTTTTTAAAATTAACTTTCAATATTTAAAAATAATGTTTAATGTTTATTATTTAATATCTAAGGTTAAAAATAACAATGACTTTGAATATTATTTTTTAATATTTAAAATTGACAATAATGTTTAATATTAATATTTAATGTTAATGTGTAATATTTATATTAATATTTAATTATAATATTAACAATAACATATTTATATTAATATAAATCTTTAATGTTAAACATTTAATATTAATATTAATATTAATATTTAATGTTTAATATTAATATTAATATTTAATGTTTCATATTGATATTAATAATGTTGAGATTAACATTATATTTTAACATTAATATTATGAAATATCAATATCTACTTTAAACATAACATTTTTTTTTAAAATTATTTGTTTTTAAAGCATAACTTTATAAAATTATGATTTTCTTATTTTCACAATTTTCACAACATGATTATAATACATAAACATGATTGTTACATTATTATTACTGCTATTTGAAATAATATGGCATGTTGTTAATATTAAGAACGACTATAATATTGATATTAATAACATTAATTATGACCTTATTATTAACATTAATAACATTGATATTATTGTTAATAATAATAATAATGATAATGATATTAACAATAACATTTATAATAATACTAAACTTAGCATTAATGTTAGGAAATACCAATATTAAAATTAATTACGTCGATAGGAATCTTATTTCAACACACTAGGAATGGGTGGTCAACCATGTTCAACCAAATCCACATGGCCACACATGGCCAACCATGGTCAATTATAGTCAAGCATGGTTAACCATGATTGACTGTAATCAAATGTGGTCAACCAAAGTCAACCATAATCAACTATGTTCAACCAAATCCAACTATGGTTAACCATTTCGAGCCATGGTCAACCATGGTCAAGAATGGTCAACTATGATTGAGTATAGTCAAATGTGGTAAAAAATTGTCAACCATGGTCAATTGTGGTCAACTTTGGAAAACCATAGTAATTCATTGTTAACCATGAACATCTAAAGTCAACCATGGTCACCCATAGTCAACCATGGTAAACCAAATTCATCCATAACCAAGAATGGTCAACCATAGTCAACCAAGGTAAACTAAGGTAAACCAAAGTCAACTATAGTTAACCATGGTGAACCATAATCAAACATGGTCAACCATCGTCAACTCTGAAAATCCAAACTCAACCATGGTCAACCCTAAACATCCAAACTCAATTATGGTCAACCATTATCAACCATGAACATCCAAATTCAACCATGCTCAACCATAGTCAACCATAGTTTTGTATGGTCAAAATAGTCAACAAATGTTAGCAACCGTAAGCCAAAATCAACTAGGGCCAACCATGGTCCATTATAGTCAACATGGTCAACCATGGTCAATCGTAGACAACCATGGCCAACCATTATTAACCCTGAACATCGCAATTCAACGATGGTCAACCATAATGAACCATATTCAACCAAAGTCAACCATAGTCAAACATGGTCAACAAAAATGAACCAAAATCAACCATGGTCACTGGTCAACCATAGTCAATGATTGTCAAGCATAGTTAACCATGGTTAACCATAGTGAAGTATGTTCAACCATAGTTAAAGATGGTCAAGTAAAGTCAACCATGGTCGACCATAGGAAATCATCATTGCCATGAACATGTAAAGTCAACCTTGGTCAACCATTATTGACCATAGACTTCCAAAGTCAACCATGGTCGACTAATGAACCATACTCAAGCATGGTCAACAAAAGTTAACCATGCTAACAAAATCAATCATAGTCAATCAAAGTCAACCATAGTCAACCATTGTCAACCATGACCATCAAAAGTCAACCATATTCGACCATAGTCAACCATACTCAACCATGGTCTACTATTGTTAACCATTTGAAAGCTGAAAAACTAATAGAAGATCTTAATTATATATTTAATTCACACCTAAATGTTGGATCTCCTGAAATTCTCATTATTTTATATGTTAGATCACTTAAAATTTTGAAAAACAAAAGGTACCGATTTACATATTTCACATACATCCATGAGTCAAGCTGAAACCTCTAACGGTTGAACCAACTTGCTCCTTGAAATACATCATTATTCAATTTCTTTATTTTTGTTGTTTCAACTTCATTAAAAGTTTTACCATTTCTTTTATTTCTTTTAATAACATTGACATTATGAATATGTAGAAAGCTTTATATATAATGTTTCAAATATAAAACTATAAAGTCTGTTCCCATTTTGTTTTTAATAAGATTGATATTATGAATTTGAACAAAATTTACAAAGTTTTATATTATGACTTCGCACAAAATTGATTTATTATTATTTGAAATTCATTTGTTTCTTAGTTTTTAAAGCGACTCATTAGAAAAACAAATCTATTAAAGATTTATAAATAGTTTTTTTCATGGATATGGTTAAATACTCTCTATACTTGTGAAGAAATACTCTATCAAATAATTCTTTTAATATATAATTATAAAATATAAATGGTTATTTATTTCATACATCATTCTCTATCAATAATAACTATTTATTAAAATTTAGGATTTTTGAATACTCTATCTTTGAGATCGCTCAATACTCCATCGCTCACGTCAATGATTTATTCTATCGGGTCATTGATTTATTTAGATTTGTTGGCAAATACTCTCTTGATTTATTTGTGTTAAAATATAGTTTCTTAATATGTTCCCATATTGCTTTTAATAATATGGATATGATATTATGAATTTACATAAAACTCATATGTAATGTTTCAAATATAAAATTATAAAATATGCTTCTATTTTGTTTTTAATAATATTAATATTTTGAATTTGCACAAAATTTACAATGCTTTATCTTATGAGTTTGATGAAAACTTATTTATTATTATTTGAAATTCATTTGTTTCTTTATTTTTAAAGTCACAGTTTATTTAAAAATAAATTTATTAAAAGTTTTTAAATAGGTTATTTTTTTTTTTTTTTTTTTATGGAAATGGTTAAAGACTTTCTTTATTTTGTGAAGAAATAGTTTATCATGGAGAAGATTCATTTATAAAAATATATTTATAATAAAATATTTAATATATAGTTATATTTAATATAATTTGCTATTATTTGATAGTTTATTCTTTTCTAATAATAACTTAATGTATTAAAATTTGAAATAATTGAATATTTAATAGCTCACATTATTGATTTATTCATAAAATTGAGAAATAATAATTAAATAATAAATAATAGAAAATAAATTATTTAATTTATAAATTGTGATAAATTATAATAAATCAACAAAATATGTTAACATTAAGCAATGGTGGAGACCCCAAAATGCATGCAGTAATTTATAATTTAGATTTATTTAACCTCATTAGAAATGATATTATTTTTTTGAAAAAATAAATAATAATTATAATTAATAATTCAATATTAATGAAATTAATATTAATATTAATAATATTAATATTAATATTAATGATATTAATAATATAAAAGTTATGTTAATATTAAAGTTTAATATTTATATTTATATTAATATCATTATTAATATAATCATTAGTATAAATATTAATAAAATTATTAATAAATTTAATAATATTAAACACAGTAATAATGTTGTTGAATATGTTTTCTAAATCAACTTCAATCTTATGTGTGAGATGTAGAACAGTTGGTGGCATGGTATGGTTAAGACATCCCTTAAGCGGAAAGGTCATCGGTTCTAATTTTGTGGATACCAAAAAATCCAACCATGTTAAGAGTTGGTGCGGTTCTAAGCCTGAACTTTCAATCTTTAAAAATAACGTTTAATGTTTAATATTTACTATCTAATATTAAATAGTAATGATCTTGAATATTAATGTTTAATATTAATATTTAATGTTTAACATTAATATTAATATTAATCTTAATATTTAAGATAAATATTTATATTTAATATATAATATTTAATTAATATGTAATATTTATATTAATATTAACAATAACATGTTCATATTAATATACATCTTGGTGAACGACACAACATATAAAGAGAGAAAACAAGTGAACCTTTTTTCTCTCACTTTTTGATAGGAATGATTTTGGTGAACGACACAACATATAAACCGAGAAAACAAGTGAACCTTTTTTCTCTCTTTTTGATAGTAACGATGTTGTGTAAAATGGAAGGGTGAATCTTTTCTCTCTCTTTGATAGGAACGATGTTGTGTAAAATGGGAGGGGTGTGAAATATAATATTTAATATTAGTGTTAATATTTAATATTAATGTTAATATTTAATTTTAATGTTTAATATTAATATTGATATTATTATTATTATTATTATATTAAAAGTAAATATTTGATATTAATTAACATTACTATTAATAATGTTGAGATTAACATTATTTTTGAACATTAAAATTATGAAATATCAATATCTATTTTAAACATAACATAATTTTTTAAAATTATTTGTTTAAGCATAATTTTATAAAATTATTATTTTCTTATTTTTACAATTTTCACAATATGATTATAATACATAAACATGATTGTTATATTATTACTACTTAAATGTGGCTATATGAAATAATATGGCATGTTATTAATATTAATAACGAATTTAATATTGACATTAATAACATTAATTATGACATTATTATTAGTATTAATAACATTGATATTATTGTTAATAATAATAATAATAATAATAATGATATTAACAATAACATTTATAATAATACTAAAATTGTTTTAAAGATCGCATGAGTTCTGCAAGGGTTTCTGAACCCTGACCTCGCCGCTTGCACTTTTTGCCCAGGCCCTGTCATGGCGACCTCTAGTGGAGGTCACTCAAAACGATCCTTTAGCCAAATAGCCACTCGCTGTACACAGACTTTTACACCCCTCCTCCTGATGGGGTCATATCTGATGTCCACAATCCCGGGATCACATGTAGAAAAACTAGGACCTAATACTGGAAAAAGAGGGGAGGGAATGACTGACCCTTCCTCAGTTGCTCAGAAGTCTGCAAACCCGAATCAAGAAGAACTAGCAAGGAATACAGAGCCGACCAACAACACCAACAAGTGCAATCCCAAGTTGTCTCAAATCCCAAGGTATGAAGTTACATCTACTCTTGTTAGCTAGCACATACAATACATGCATGACCATGCCATTATTTGGAAATTCATAGGCTTATGGCCAACGAAAAATAATCTCACATGGTGGATAACCAATACCTGGAAACCAAAAGGGTAATGTGAGCTAAAGCTGGGCTCAAAAGGGTTCTTCACGGTTATTTTCCAGAATCTTGAGGACAAACATCATATATTTCAAGGAGGACCGTACTTCCTGCACTCCGCAGGACTGTACATGAGGGACTGGAAAGAGAATTTCATCCCAGAAAAAGAAGACTTCAAAATAGTGCCAGTCTAGATAAGGCTCTACTCTGTTCCTCAAGAATATTGGAACTTGCAAACCCTCGCCGGAACTAGAAATACCCTAGGATCCTTTGTTCAATCCTCAGACACCACTTTAGCTACTCGATGCACTTCCTATGCAAGAATTTGTATCTACATGGACATCTCAGCTGCCCTCCCTAAAGCTATCTGCCTTTCCTTCCAGGACACTGAATGGATCCAACTGTTAGGTTACAGACACATACCTTTCAGATGCAGAAAGTGCCTTGAGCACAACCACCTCTTCCATGAATGTCCTCTGAATGCAAAACCCCACCCTCCTCCTGCCCAAAATAGAAAGGATGAATATGGATTCACTAAAGCTAACAATCGTAGAAGAACGAGGAAGAAACCCCCTGCCCCTAACTCTTCTACCAACCTAGACTGCGACAACAACTTTTATGTACTCTCTCAACAAGCCCTTGATCTCCCTGAATCCTCTACTCCCATTCCCACTGCGGGAACAAAGGAACCCATCTCCAATAATGCCCCAAATATGTAGCTTCCCTCCCCTTCTATTGATTTCCTATTAGATCTTGATGACATGGAGACCAGAGAGCTTGATCTAGAAGCCATTCAAGAAGCATGGGCCAAAAATTTCATTCATAGCATCCCCCAGAGTCAACTGGACCTATTCAAAGAAGCCTATTAGTCCCCAACCTTTCAGCAGATTTCCCCCACTCTTGTGGATGCTACTGCAATCTCGTCCGATCCTAATCAACTGGGAGTTAGCAAAATTCTAAAGCGCAAGGAAATCTCCAAAGGCCAAAGTGTGGTCTTGAAGAAAGGAAGAAAGCCAAACAAACAACTTCTTCAAGAGCTAGGAGAGCACTTAATTGATTCAGGCATGAGCACCAAGCTCACTACCATCTTCCAGCCATTGAATTAATGGAGCTAAAATTTATCAGCTGGAACATAAGGGGAATTGGCAGTGATTCCAAGCGAAGAATGCTGAAAAACAAAATTCTCAAGGAAAAATCCGCTCTTATAATGTTACAAGAAACTAAAACCTGGGAGCCCAAGCTTCGCTCATTCATAAAAAATTGTTGGAAAAATGTAGAAATCATAGCAATCGATGCTAAATGTGCTTCCGGAGGCATTGCCATAGCTAGGGATCCCAATATCATAAGCTTGGATGGATTCTTCTCCAGCCACCACACTCTCTCTGGGTGGTTCCACATTCTGGGCACCACTCACAAAGGCATGATCACTAATGTTTATGGTTCCCAAGCTGTGGACCAGAAAATTCACTTCCTCAACTATCTCTCCTGGATAAACGACCAGCTCCTGAAGAAGCACTAGATCCTCGGGGGAGACTTTAACATCATCACAACCCTCAATGAGAAAAAAAGAGGGATCCACAGATTCGACAGAGACAACCTGGCTTTTCAAACTTTCATACGAGATCACTCTTTGGCAGACCTGGAGACTAGTAATGGCACTTTTACTTGGAATAATAGGATAGGAGGCAACACTCAAGTCGCTTCGCCTCTCTACTGCTTTCTCATCTCCGATTCCTTGCTGATGAATCAACTTAACCTCTCTAGGTCCATCCTTCCCTTCGCTGGATCCGATCACTAGTCGATCTGTCTTCACCTCGATTGGGACTCTCCCAACTCTCGTAGACCCTTCAGATTTGAACAATTTTGGATCGCCCATCTCTATCTGAAAGAAAAAATCAAGGATTGGTGGCACTCGTATCAAGGAAGAGATGGAACCCTCATGTATTGTTTCCAACAAAAACTCAAGTTTATCAAAAAGAAACTTAAGCACTAGAATAAAATTGAGTTTGGCAACATTCTGGAGGAAAAGCGCAAGCTGGAGCATGATTTGGAAGGCATCCAATCTTATGCCATCCATCAGGGTTGCATAGAAAACCTCAAGTAGTAGGATAAACACCTTCTGAGTCAGCTGGATATTCGAAATCAGCAGGAGGAAACTCTCTGGAGGCAAAAATCCAGAATTCATTGGCTCAAGGATGGGGGAAGAAATACCAAATTCTTTCACAACGTCATGATCCAGCGCAAGAAAAACAACAGAATTACCAAGTTGAAAACTAGCACCGGAGAAATTGTCCTAAACAAATATGACATTGAAAAAGAGCTTGTGCTCTTCTACAATAATAACGCTTATTTCATTAAATTTGGAAAAATTAGGCAAATTTTGGACTAAGAAAGTGTGAATTTAGACTCTAAAAGTGTCAATATCAACCTTTCTAAAGTGAAAAAATGGGTTTTGAAAGTGGCAATATTGGATTTGAAAAGTGTGTTTTTCCATTCGAATAGTGTGTTTTTTGACTACTTATGAACCTTAAAATTGCAGTTATTTTGTTATGAAACTATGAATTTCAATTCAAAATAAGTGAATTTCAAATCAAAAAATGCAAATTTTGATTTGAAAAGTGTGAATTTAAAATATAAAAATGCAAATTTTGATTTGAAAAGTGTGAATTTCAAATAAAAAAATTCCAATTTTGATTTGAAAAGTGTGAATTTAAAATAAAAAAATGCAATTTCGGATTTGAAAAGTGTGAATTTCAAATAAAAAAATTGCAATTTTCATTTGTAAATGTGAAAAATTTTAATGTGAAAAATTCAATGTTTAAAATATCCAGTCATTGTTACAATAACAAGTCAATCTGCTAAGTTATAACATATAAAAATAGTTTGTCCCGACTTCTATTTTTCGACAAGAAGGATCATCCACCCCTTCTTTTCGTAGTTAATTGTGAAAACATTTATCCAACAATTCAGCTATATCCATAATGCAGAACACAAGAAGGATCGACCGACCCTTCTTGCAATGTCGAGCTATTATGAAAATCATATTGGGAATAAGAAGGGTCGATCGACCCTTCAATTTCGAGGGAATTGTTAAACTAGAACACATTGGAATTTATAACCTATAAAAATAGTTTTTCTCGACTTCCGTTTTTTGACAAGAAGGATCGGTCACCCCTTATTTTCATAGTTAATTGTGAAAGCCTTTATCCAACAATTCAGCTATATGGATAATGGAGAACACAAGAATGATTGACCAACCCTTCTTGCAATGTCGAAATATTAGAGAAATAATATTGGGAATAAGAAGGGTCGACTGACCCTTCTTCCAGTGTCGAACTATTGTGAAAATAATATTGGGAATAAGAAGGGTCAGCCGGCCCTTCAATTACGAGGGAATTGTAAAAATAGAACACCTTGGAAGTTATATCATATAAAAATGGTTTGTCCCGACTTCTGTTTTACGACAAGAAGGATTAGCCGCCCCTTCTTTTCATAGTTAATTGTGAAAACCTTTATCCAACAATTCAGCTATAGCCATAATGGAGAATGCAAGAAGGATTGGCCGACCCTTCTTGCAGTGTCCAACTATTATGAAACGAAAATTGCGAATAAGAAGGGTCGAACGACCCTTCATTTAGGAGGGAATTGTAACCATAGAAAACCTTGGAGAAAGAGCGGTCGCTCTTTCTCTGAGAATATTTCTACTTGCTTGCAAAGTCTTTAAAGCAAAACTTATATAAATTTTGTGACACGTGGAGCACTTATATTGTGACATGTGGCATATTTGATTTTTAAAATTAGTTTAAATATTGTTTAAACGAATATTAAGGAAATTAATGGTACCATTTAACGTTTGGGGATTGTTTTAAGCTCCTGCGTTTTCTGAACTAGCAACGAGGATGTTATATGACTGGGGTCCAAATGAGAAGTATAGCTTGCAGTTTGTGGAGAAATGAGAAGTAGTTGGAGATGAAGATGGTGTAAGAAATTTATGGTTGAGTTGCTGAGTAGAAGTTCCTTAAAGAAGTTTAAAACTGATACACTCCAAATCAGTTTTAAACTGATAATAGTTGAGCTGCCCCATTATTCCTCGAGAATGGGGCAACTCTATAGTAGACAAAGCAGAGAGAATGGGGCAGCTCCCTGGTAGAAAGATCAGAGGGAATGGGGCATCTCCCCAATAGGCATGGAGCTTCCCCAAAGTGAGGGTTTCCTTGAATGCGTAGAGGGTCGAGGTACCAGAGTTGTAGCCAGCTAGTCGGTGAAGGGACTTGCGAGCAAAGAATCGAGAAGGAGCCATAAAGCTGCACATGTGAGGGAAAGCAAGTGGAAGCAAGGGAGATGGTATATTGCATGGGGCACCTGTGCCATGTTACGGGAGCCTGGGTCGAGGCTCCTCTCTCACTTTCCCTCCTCGTGTCTGACACGTGTCCCATTGTATAATGGTGATGCCCGCATCCAGGGTTAATATATGGTATACTTGATTCACATAGGCTGAAACTTACGGCGAATATTATTCAGCCTGCTGTAGGCCATTTAACGCGCTGGCAACAAGCATGTTGGCCATTGGATTTTAAAGGAATCGATTGGAGTGATATGTGTATGATTAATCTAACAAAATATTTTTAATCTATCAACACAATGGCCACTCACTATATATAGGCTAACCATGCCCCATATCACGGCAAACTGAAATCGTCCGGGAAGCCATGGAATTTTCTTTTACTTCCTCTGTTGTTTTATGAGAAATGATTGAGTCTTATGATCGCTCCCCAGTTATCCTCATGATATATGAGTTTTTACCACTAACCTTTTCGTTTAATTATTGCCCGTATTTGATTATAAGTTTTTCCCGCGAACCTTTTCGTTTAATTATTTCTCGTAGTTGATTATAACTTTTTCCTGCGAATGATGGAGCATTTCGTTTAATTATCTATCTCAATGACTAATGCAACTGCTGAAGACCGCATGTGATGACGGCTCCATCCCATCCTTACATCCATCTATCATAGATCTATCTCACCGGTCACGTTGTCAGGTCGAATTATTGTGCATCGTCACATTTATTGTTCTTATTTCCCGTAGTTGATTATAACTTTTTCTCGCGAATGATGGAGCATTTTTCGGACCTTTGTTAGAAAATGATGGCTCCATTCCATCCATATATCCATTAATGGAAAACCTACCAATATCTTCCAGTCATGTTGTCAGATGCCTAACATTCCAAGATGAGCAGTTCTGTGTACAAATGATGGTTCCTAACAGAGATGCAATGGGTTGCTTCACAACTACGTTAAGCTTTTCATTTATTTGATTTCCCGTAGTTGATAGATGCGCATTTCGAGCCAAGTCCCAATACATGGATTTGTCATTAAACGAAAATCTTAACGTAGTTATGAAGCAACCCATTTCATCTCTGTTAAGAACCATCATTTATACACAGAAATGCCGATCTTGGAATTTTAGGCATCTAACAACTTGACCGGAAGAGATTGGTAGGTCTGCCATTGATGGATATATGGACGGAATGGAGCCATCATTTTCTAACAGAGGATCTGAATTCACCCACAAAACTTATAATCAATGAAATCCAATAAGAATATGAAACTATGGAACAATACATGTGACAACGTGCAATAATTCAACCTGAAACCGTGACCGGTGAGGTAGATCTGCGATAGATGGATGTAAGGATGGGATGGATCCGTCGTCACATGCGGTCATCAATAGTTGCAACAGTCGTCGAATGTTGTTTTAGTACCAGACCATGCTGTCAACTTCTTCTTACTGCACCAAGTAGAAGGTAGAAGGACTGTGCTTTCATAGTCATCAATGTTCTGTTCATTCAACTCTAGTTATTTTCTAATTTCTTCGGGATGAAGAAATGAATTGTTTGTGGGGGATATGTTGGAGGATCTTAGGTCAGCCACCCAACTAGGTCCTCCGTTCGACCACTTCAGAGAACATGTCAAACCATCGTGTCGATCAATGTTAAATTGTAATTAGCATTATAGTGTGTCTGGGAACGCATTCATGAGTTGCTTGTCTTTGAAATTATACATGGAATGTGTTGAATATAATTGTACCACTGATGAAAAAACTATTCAGTAATGACAGTCTGTAAATTTCCTTCCTTTCTCCGTTAATTTTTATTTCCTGCAATGACAGTTTGTAAATTTCCTTCTTTTCTTTGTTAATTGTTATTTGCAGTAAATTATGTGTGTCTGTAAATTTCCTTCCTTTCTCTATTAATTGTTATTTCCAGTAGATATTTTCCATTGTGTTATTCTTCATGCTTGGATGAAAGTAATATTAAATCAGAATTCATATGTTTATGCTCTGGTTTACCGCATCTAAGTATTCACCAATTTTATGCTAAAATTGATATTGGATTCATTTATGACCAATGCCCAATATTAATGGAGAACACAAGAAGGATCGACCAACCCTTCTTGCAGTGTTCAACTATTATGAAAACAATACTAGGAATAACCAGGGTTGGTCGAACATATAAAAATAGTTTGTCTCAACTTCCATTTTCCAACAAGAAGGATCAACCACCCCTTCTTTTCGTAGTTAACTGTGAAAACCTTTATCCAACAATTCAGTTATATCCATAATGGAGAACAGAAGAAGGATCGATCGACCCTTCTTACAGTGTCGAAATATTATGAAAAGAATATTGGTAATAAGAAGGGTCGACCAACCCTTCTTGCAATGTCAAAATATTATGAAAATAATATGAGAAATTTTTTATTTGTAAATTACAATTTCCATTTCTAAATGTTCAAAGTTGTAAGGTGAAAAGTTATAAAAAATAAAAACTGTTTGTCCCGACTTCCATTTTCTGACAAGAAGGATCGGTCGCCCCTTCTTTCGTAGTTAATTGTGAAAATATTTATCCAACAATTCAGCTATAGCCATAACGGAGAATACAAGAAGGATTGGCCAACCCTTCTTGCAGTGTCGAACTATTATGAAATGAATATTGGGAATAAGAAGGGTCGGCCAATCCTTCATTTAGGAGGGAATTGTAACAATAGAAAACCTTGGAGAAAGAGCGACCGCTCTTTCTCTGAGAATATTTCCACTTTCTAGCAAAGTCTTTAAAGCAAAAATTATATAAATTTTGTTGTTAAAATTTTGATATATGGTATCGTAGGGTGACACTTGGAACGATCATATTGTGACACGTGACATATTTGATTTGGAACTTTGAGCAGACCCAAAAGTATATTGTTTCTATTAAAAAACAACAAAAAGAAAGAATGTTTCTATTTCGTTAATCGCAGTCAGAATCATTCCAACTAATGGCATCACTATTTTCATTGTCGTCTGGGAATGTCCTTTTCCAAGACAGTATCCTGCTTAAATTTTAATTAGCTTTATGCTGTGTCTGGGAATGCATTCATGTGTTGCTTGTTTTTGAAATTATACATGGAATCAGTGTTGAATATAATTGTCACTGATTTTGTATCGACACCATTGCAATAAAATGTAAAATGTTTCGATTTAAAAAAAACAAAAAGGAAAGAATGTTTCTCTTTAAAAACTAAAATGTTTCTATTTAAAAAAAGAAAAAAGAAAAAGAAAAATGTTTCTATTTAAAAAACAAAAATAAAGAATGTTTCTCTTTAAAAAGTAAAAAATGTTGGTGCATCCAACAAGTTGGAAAGAATCAAAATGGAAGACACAATTACTGAATACAATTACAAATAAGCACCTAGCAGCTCGTGCCATACTGAGTATGGTCAAAAATCTAGAGTAGATCAAACTGAGGAGAATACAACCAAGCTAACTGCAGATAAAACCCGTGTTGACTCAACTTTTCTCGACAAGGGTTCTCACTGTCATCAACAAGAACCAACAATCCCTTATACACTGGACCAGAAAGGAGTTACCCTTCACAACAACACCTGTAAAGGGTGCTGCAGGAACCAAGTTTCCGTAGTGGCGTTGAGAATATGCTTTACCCACAAATCTCTTATCGCAGAAAGTTAGCCAGATATCATCAACTTAACAGCATACTATTTACTAATCATTCGCATATTATGTAAGCAATCCACAGATTCAACATAAAGTAAACATTCACAATAACATATCCATTTTACTTAATCGCATGAACCATTATCATTCAATCCACAACATAATAGACATAATGCAACATTCACCACCACACAAAGATAGAGACAGAGACAGAGACAGAATTAAAACAATAATCGGAAATCTTCATGCATTCATTAAACTCTGCGGTAAACCCATTGCAGGAACAGTCAAAACATAATGTTGCGAATCCAAATTAGACCAAAAGGAGGATTTCTCCACTATCTCTCTCTCTTCTAATCATCCCTTAGGCTTACAGTTCACTTCTATTTATATGCTATTCAATGGTCCATATTGATCGATTCTAACAAATGAATATTGACCAAGCAACCCCCATAACAAAACCATGCTAACATCCTGAATCTACACAACGACTTAACATCCAAAGACATCGAAAAATACACAGAAAAAACAGTGAGCCACCAACGAAAAATCCACAGAAAAAAAAACGAGCCACCAGTGAGCTAGACGCTGACCACCAAGACCGGCACAAACGCAGACTAGGAAAACCAATCAAGGAGCAGGGTGCTCCCCGCATTGGGAAACTGGTTCTTCATGAGGGAAGTCCCTCGCGGTATCCATGTAATCTTTCATAGCAGACTTGAGCAAGCGAAGACTGGCCGAATGAGTTTGTTGGCTGCCTTTTATAATTTGGAGGGCTTCATGGAGGTCGTGAACCAGTTGGTTCCTCACTTGAATTTTGCGAGTGAACAAGATCCTCACTGCCCAGTAGGGGTTGGAGATTAATTTCCGGCCCAAGTGGGCTTCGTATTCCCGAAGAAGGGATAATTCGCAGTGTGCTATCTGCGCCTCTATCGGAGCAGGTGTCTCTGCTAGATACTGAGCCCCCCAATTGAAGGTCTATGGGGCAGATTCTTCCATCCCCATGGTGTGCTGTTGAGATGATCCTTCTCCCTGAGAGCAACTTTCCCCCCCAGGTCGTGAAGACCCTACACCCCTACTGGATCCATTGCGTCTACATGCCCTCATACAGACAACCATGATATACCAATTAAAAAAATTGAGCCACCAGAAATCCACCCAGAAGTTCAACCAAGCTTTAAATTGCAGGTCTCTCGAATGGAGGTCGCCTACTACATTGAAAATATTTATAGGAATTTCTATGGAAAGCAGGGCGAAGAGCCGACTTGACTCCCAAATGTTTTCATAGAAGCCCACACATACGAGAGGATTGCCATTAATGGCTTTGTAGAGATTGAATGACTCAAAATCCATGTAAAAGGCCATCTTGTACAATTGAAAATCAATTTGCTGTACTTGCTTGATAACACGGTACAACCAGAATTACTGCCTTCAGCATGGAGGCAGTTATGCATAAGGAAGCAATGATAGAAATGAATTGTGTAAACCGGCATCAACATAATGATTGAGGGCGAAATTTATTGGAGGGATGACTTACAAGGCGTCTGGCTGACCCCTACCCCGTGTCATCCTTCACTACCGTTTCTTCAAACCAGCCTGCATCTGTCCGAATAGTACTGTCATGATGGTTGATAGAGGTGTAGATGGCAAAAGCTAAGCATTGAGTTGCAGAGTATTAAATGCGGCAGCTCCACTACCGTCCCTTCAAACGAGCCTGCATTTGTTTGAATAAAAGATGCCGCCAACGTTCAGTGACTGACAAGGACAGTCTAAACCATTGAGCAACTTTAGCCTTTGAAAGTGTCAATATCAACCTTTCTAAAGTGCAAAAACAAGTTCTGAAAGTGGCAATATTGTCTTTGGAAAGTGTGTTTTTCAATTCAAATAGTGTGGTTTTTTACTATCTATGAACCTTAAAATTGCAGTTTTTTGTTAAAAAACTATGAATTTCAATTTAGAAACTGTGAATTTCAAATCAAAAAATGCAAATTTTGATTTGAAAAATGTGAATTTCAAATAAAAAAATGCAAAATTTGATTTGAAAAGGGTGAATTTCAAATAAAAAAATGACAATTTTCATTTGGAAACTATGAATTTAAAATTAAAAAATGCAATTTGTGATTTGAAATGTGTGGATTTCAAATCAGAAAATTCAATTTTTTATTTGAAAATTGCAATTTGCATTTGTAAATGTTCAAAATGTAAGGCGAAAATTTATAAAAATGGTTGTCTCAACTTCTGTTTTCCGACAAGAATGATCGGCCGCCCCTTCTTTTCGTAGTTAGTTGTGAAAAAATTTATCCAGCAATTCAGCTATATCCATAATGGATAACACAAGAAGGATCGAGCGACCCTTCTTGCAGTTTCGAACTAATATGAAAATAATATTGGGAATAAGAAGGTTTAGTTGACCCTTTTTGAGAGTGTCGAACTATTATAAAAATAATATTGGGAATAAGATGGGGCGGTCGACCCTTCAATGACGAGGGAATTCTAAAAATAGAACACCTTCTAATTTATCACATATAAAAATTGTTTCTAACGACTTTTGTCTTCGATCCTTGTTTTTCGACAAGAAGGATCAGTCGCCCCTTCTTTTCGTAGTTAATTGTGAAAACCTCTATCTAGCATTTCAACTATATCCATAATGAACAACACAAGAAGGATCGACCGACCCTTCTTGCAGTGTCGAACTATTATGAAAACAATATTGGGAATAAGAAGGGTCAATTTCAAAGGAATTGTAAAAATAGAACACCTTGGAAGTTATAACATATAAAATTGTTTGTCTTGACTTCCGTTTTCTGACAAGAAGGATCTGCCGCCCCTTCTTTTTGTAGTTAATTGTGAAAAATTTTATCCAGCAATTCAGCTATATGGATAATAAAGAATACAAGAAGGATTGACCAACCCTTCTTGCAGTGTCGAAATATTATGGAAATAATATTGGGAATAAGAAGGGCCGACCGACCCTTCTTGCAGTGTCGAACTATTGTGAAAATAATATTGGGAATAAGAAGGGTCGGCCGACCCTTCAATTACAAGGGAATTGTAAAAATAGAACACCTTGGAAGTTATATCATATAAAAATGGTTTGTCCCGACTTCCATTTTACGACAAGAAGGATCAGCCGCCCCTTATTTTCGTAGTTAATTGTTAAAACCTTTATCCAACAATTCAGCTATAGCCATAATGGAGAATGCAAGAAGGATCGACGACCCTTCTTGCAGTGTCAAACTATTATGAAACGAATATTGTGAATAAGAAGGGCCAGCCGACCCTTCATTTAGGAGGGAATTGTAACCATAGAAAACATTGGAGAAAGAGCGGCCGCTCTTTCTCTGAGAATATTTCTACTTGCCAGCAAAGTCTTTAAAGCAAAAATTGTGTAAATTTTGTTGTTAAAATGTTGATATCTGCTATTTTAGGGTGACACATGGAATGATCTTATGGAGACACGTGGCATATTTGATTTGGCACATTTAGTATATCGAGGTTACTAATGCTAGTTTAACCACAACACAATCAGGAATGAAAATTCACTGATAGTAGTTTTAATGATTAGGCACATGCAAGATTACCCTGTAGTTGGAAATGCTAATTGAAAAATTAACATGAATTTATTAATTTATGTTAATCATTTGCAAAAATAGATAAATGTTTTAATTAAATAAATTCACTTCAAACATAAAAGACACACAGATCATTATTAAAGACAAATCCAAACTGTAGATCAATGTATGGATTATTGATTGCAAAAATTAAACAATGTTCATAAATAGTGTGGATTATTGATTGCAAAAATTAAAGAGTGTTCATAGACAGTGTGGATTATTAATTGCTTATTTGGTAAATTTTCGACAACCCGAAACCCGCAACCTGCATTTTCGGATTTCGGATTTTAGGAACGTTGAATAAAGTAAGATTTTGAAATTTGACCCCGAATCCTGCATCCTGTAGGAGTAATCTCGGTTGTTCATTTCTTCCTAGGTCTATAGTCCAGATCTCATTTGGTCGAAAAAACCTTAAATAAACGATTTTTTCTGATTTTTCACTATCATTTTTACGGTCCGTTTTTACGCTCCTACGTGGATTTTACTGTGGATTTTTTACCAGGGTCACCTGCACTGTTTTCAACTGAAATCAGGTTGGTTTGTCGTGAATTTTGCATCTTCTTTTCGCGCTTTTACTGTTTATGGGTTGATTTTGACTCTCGTTTCTTTATTTATCAGAATTCCCCGAAACCTTCATCAGAATGTCTCGAACTACCCTGTCTAAGGCACTCTATAGGGATTCACTAACCAAGGATCCCAATTTCAGCATTTTCTCAGACACCAGTGAGAGGGTGACTGAGGATTATCAAATGTACTGGGCGAAAATTTATTCAATATTTCAAAACCATGACCTTTGAGGCATCAAACAAGACCAGCTAGCCTATGAAAAAATTAGGGCTTCCCAAATTCATGCCATTATTGCTCGCCCTTCCATCTTACGTTATATAGACCCTGTAAAATGGATTGTTGAAAATGCCAATACCAAAGACTGGTCATTCAATGATTGCATAGGTTCGCAATTGACTACCTTTCACTTGGAGGTTTTTATCAGAGCTTTCGCTCTCAAGCCAGCTATACAAACCCTGAGTTCTTACTTTATTCAATCCTCCAAGACCAGAAATAATTTTCACGAGATGATGAAATGTTGGATGATGAAACCTAATAGTTTCGTGCCCAAGGTGGATGATCTCTATCCTATTATTTGGTTCAAGGAACCTTACTCTTTACTCGCAGCCATGCTTTGCAGGATTTTTGGTCTCCCCAATTGTTCAGTTTTCAAGGATGAATGGGCTCCCATAGCCCATCATGTGTTAACAACAGGTGAATCCTTTCGCTGGGCATCCATCATGTCATCAGAAATTAAGACACAAATTTAAAACTATCAAAAGGAACCCGCCTCAAAGAAGCCACATTTTTATCTATCAGCCTACATCCTTGATGTCTTCTGCGCTGACTTTCAATATCCTAACTTGGGGTGGAATTGGACCCCTGAGGCTCCACTAGTTCATATATATCATTATGCATTATGGGAAAGAAATTATCTACCCTTGCTTTATGAAATTTGTGACCACTTCATGGGTACCATTTATTTTAAATTATTTCACCAGGAAGCTCATGCCTTCTCAGCAAATGCCAGAACCTTCATGAACACCATTGGGGACTAGTATGTTTATGAGTCTTTTGCATATATCAGATTTTGGGGAAGTGACATTGTTCACCTGTTGCTCAGAATTATACTTGTCAGGTTGGTTATTCAAGAAGTTTCCTATCAGACCGTCACTACTGGAGTCTACAAGAAACTTACTGGTCCTAAAAAGAGAGGCGGGCCTAAGTTCTCTCTAAATCTTGGCCCACTAGTTATTCCTACTTCAACTTGGGCTGTTGTACTTGGTGATTAGTTGGATCCTTTGAAGTTGAGAAAAGCACCCAAAAGAAAGCATGATCCCAAGAAATTCTTGGATGCACACTTCAAGCAATATCACAGGAAAATGGACTATGTCCATGAAGATTTGCCAGATGACTCTATCTATCGAGGGGTGAACACCTTCCCTGAAGTGTTAGCAAGAGCCAAGAGCTTGGATGAGTAGCGACAGATTATCGCATTTCAGAAAGAAATAAAATCTCAGGTTTATGGGCAAAGAACCTTGGAGTTGAATATCACTGAACATGCTAGAAGGAGCAGAGAACAAAAGAAAATTCAGCTAGCCAATGTTCCCTTAATTTTTACTTATACAGATGGAGACAAAGGTAAAAATCCCATGAAGGAACCTCCTGAGATTAAAACCATTGAGCAGGTTAAAGCCTTGTTGTAGACATCTCATAATTTTTAGCAACATTTCAAAAAATTGACTTCAGTGTTCAAGTAACTGCTGCAGCTTCGCAGCTGGTTGATGACTTGACAATGAGTGAAGATAATCCTCCTAAGAGACATAAAGTTCAGGTTTCCACATCTGAAGTTCCTACTGTTGATCTCACTAAAAATGATGTAGAAGATGACCCACGGGCTGTAGTTCAAGTGACTGAAGAAGTAATTGAAAAGGTAACTGACAAAGTTGTGGAAGAAGTCACTAGGGAAGTGACAGATAACTCATAGTCACTTATAGACTTGTTGGACAGTATTGAAATGGACCATTCTGATCTTGATCAACCAATTTTGGAACTTACCTCTACTAACCCTGACATCACAGTTCCATCACTTTTATTACCACCTATCCAGGATCTTTCTATTTTTCCTGCAGGGGAAATCCCACCACTCTCTATTACACAGTTGTTTCACACTTTGACTCATATGGCCACCCCTTTTCCTATTAACTCAGTTTCTTTTTCCATTCCTTCCTCTATACTTGCAGAAGCCTAGTCTTCGACTGGCCTCTTGCAATTACCCACATGTACTTCATCATTTCCCACTGACAGAGATTCAGTCACAACTACTTCTTCATTACCATCAGATGCTAATGGTGACCAAGTTACCCTTTTGAAGCTATCACTTCAATCCATTCTCCTACTATTCTCTCATCAATTCCTCAAATTGTTTCTACCCCTATGATTGTTCCTCAAGTTACCATGCCTATGCCCGATGCCATGGCCACTCAAACTCCCTCATTGGTTTCAAACGAAAATGTTATTTCAGTCACTTCTGAAGTAATAACTGAATGGGAGGATGATGAAATAGTCCCTCTTGGACATTACTTCTACAGTAAGGATAATAAGGTAGTGGTAAAGAGGGGTAAGAAGAGAAGCATTGATAAAAAAGGCTTAGAAGTGTCTGTTCCTAACTAGATAGTCTGGGATCAACAAGCCAGTAACCCTCAGACATGGGCAATTGAGACAGCTATAGCCCTAGGGGCATTTGCAGGAGAAAACCTTGATTCAATACAGGTTCTCAATAGAGAAATTGATCAGAAGAGTGAAGAAGTGGAGAAGCTTCAAGAAGATTTGGCAAAGGCTAAAGAGGCACATCAAATTTATGTTGATGATCTTCAAAGGTTACAAGCTGAGAATTCGGCCAATGTTCAGCAAATTGCTTTATTGCAAAAACACTGTGAGGATGCAACTGCAAGTGCATCCTCTTCTACTTTCTTCAAGATGACATCTCAGGAGTTCAAGGACTTGGCTTCTCAAGTCAATAAAGAGTATCACGAATACCTGGAAAAGTTGTTTTGCACATTGGATGAAATTAGAGAAACTGATATCACTTTTGGCAAGATGCTTAGTGCCTTTGAAAGGTAGGAAGATAAAAGGCTGGAGGCTTCCAAGGCATATGATAACATTGTGGAATGGCAGAGTACATCAAAGACATTCTAGAAGGATTTCCCATGCTTAGAAGTTTTCAATTTAAGAATATCAGAGGTGCGTTTAATACTTGGTTGGAAATAAACGAATCAGTTGAAGATATTCTTAAAAAGTCTCGAGCCATCTATAGCAGGCGATGGTATGCAACATATAATGTTATGTTGGCTCTCCAGTTTCCTGCCATGGAACTCATCGAAGATTCCTGTCCACCTAAATTTAGGACACGAGATCCATATTGAATAAAAGATATATTATTGAATTGATGATCTAAAAGATACAATAAGATCACCTTTTATAGGGCTTGATCCAACATTGTGAAGGGTTACACCCTTTCACTAGTAACCTAATAATCTATTAATTTATAAATAATAATATTAAATAAATATTCATAGCATTGCCTTCCCCTTTTTGAATCTTTGTCCTCAAAGCTTGAGTATTTTCCTAATTTCGTCCTTCATTCAGATTCAGTGTCGGTATTAGAATCGGATGCAATTTCTTGTGTAGAGACTTGCACTTCCTTTCCATTGATGATTTTGCAATGTATTGTCTGATTGTTCCTACATTTATGGCCTGGGATCCAATCATCACCGCATCGACGACATATGTTTTTCTTCTTTTTTCTATTATCAGAGTAATTGTTAGATGACTTTGATCTATTTTCCATTTCATAGGCATATGATTGAGGTTTGTGGCATTGATGACCGGGTGACCAAGTATCTGCACAGTACTTACATTGTGTCTCTTTTTCTTGTCGATAATGGTTATCACCTCTTGTTTTTATTCCTGCCAATTTGCGTTCTACAGCTTTTGCTTTATGTCTTGCTACCTCTACATTAGGTATGTCATGTAACTTCAACTCTTTTTGGAGGTATGGTTTTAGACCTCCTAAATAGGTTTCGAGTCTTTGTTTGTCGGACAACCCAAATACTCGTGTCGATAAGGAATCCCACTGATGTGTGAATTCCTCAACGCTTCCAATCTATTGTAATCTGGTAAGTTTACTGAAAAATTCATTTTCTTTGATACCTTGAAACCTATTAAAAAAATCATTTTTGAACAAGTTCCAGGTGTAGGCAAAATTGTCTCTCTTCCACCATAAGTACCAATTATAGGCGTACCCTTCCATATGCATTGATGCATATTTCAGCTGCTCCTCGTCAGATTGAATATTGTAAATGTCAAAGTATTCTTCTGCTTTGTTTACCCAAGCAACGCATTGGTCTTCACTTCCATTGTATTTCGACAACTCTATTTTTTCCTTAGGTGGGTACACTATGTAAGGGTGATATTGATTCCCTTTTGCTTTATGGTTTGATGGTGGATCGGAACTATTGGATGATGTAAGTGACATATTTGAACTGCTTCGTTGTTGGCGGTGATTTTTGTTTTTTTTATTCTCTAATATCTTACTGATAGCTTCTATTAGGATGTTTAATCGTGCCTCCATATCTGGTAGTACTTTTGTTTCTATCTCTTGATTAAGCGTTGCATTGTTAATCTTTATTTCTTTTTGCAATTCTTCTTGATTCTTGGCAAGTGCTTCCTGTGTGAAAATATGAAATGAGGCATCTAGCATGTCTGGACTACTGACTTGGTTTGTCTTAGGCGTTAGTCTTTGTAACATCTCCATTAATATATTATGGTTCTGCGTCAAGGTGCTCAAGTTCTGGGTTATGGTGTTTATGTTTTGAGTCATAACACTCATTTTGTCATCCAAGTCTTTTTGTTTTTCGTTCAGAGTGTCAATTTTTTCACTCAACCTTCTTTCTAGTACCATAACAACTACATCTTTAATTTCTTTTTTAAGCATGGCATTGTTGTTTTTCATCTCTTCCTTTAAATCTTCTTGAAACACTTTCTCAAGTTTGTCCATTCTGGAGTTTATACCTTCGACGATTTTTAAATCTCTAATTTGGTCTTTTTCTAATTTTTCTAGTCGGTCTCGTAACTCGGCCATGATTCTTGACCTCGTGTGGAGAGGTGAATATTTGGAATCAATCTTGAAGTAAGGATAAGAGTTAAGGTTAGGGATAAATAACACAATAAATATTATTAAATTATAATAATAATTTATTATATATATTAAAAATACTAATACAATAATTATTATTTAAATTATAATAATAATTTATTATGTATATAAAAAAATATAATAATAAAAAATTTATTATTATTAACTTTTTTTTGTTTGATTGGTGCAGGTCGCTTGGAGTGGCGGGAGATGATAGTGGGGAGGCGGTGGTGGAATGGGGCGATGGCGATGGGAAATGGGGGAAGGGAACGAGGCAGAGAGGGATTGTGAAGATGGAGGGCGGGCGCGGACATTGCAGCACAGGGTGGGACGCAGTAGGGTTGAGGATGGAGGGCTTGCGCGTAGGCGAGTGGGAAGAGGTGGATTGGTGGTGGTTAGGCGGGAGTGGAGGTGCAGTAGGGTTTGTGGGGATGGGAGACATAGGGAATGAAGAAATGATGGAGGCCGGAGGTGACGGACGCGGGGGTGGTGGCGTGTGCAGGCACGGGGATGGTGGCGTGGAAGTGGGGGTGGCGTGCAGTGTTGAATATTGTAACTTCTAAGAATATTATATTTGTACATTATTTATTCCGGAGATGTTCCATCCCTCCGAGGTGATTCTATTATGTATCCGGAGATGTTTATTCCTCCGAGGAGTTGTGGCAACTAGGGTTATTAGACCCACCATGTGGGTGTCGGCCCAGTCAGTTATAATAGGGTATTTAACCTAATGGTTAAATACGAGCCTACATGTACTTGTGTAAAATATATGTCAGAGTAGTGTATAAATAGAGGAGGTGTGTTCCTCATTTGACACACTCACACACTTGAAAAGAGGAGCACTTGTCTGGGAGATTTGCTAAGGAGGATTAGAAGGAGGGAGCACATCTTGTATTTTGGTTTATCATCTTATTGAGGAAAGCTTTGCTGGGTTTTCTACCCCATGAGGGTTTCCCAGGATAAATCTGTGTCTCTTGTGTTTATGCTATGCTTGTTGTTTCTTCAGTGATCCTGTATATGCTATTATTGTGAAATAGAATGTAATGCTGCTATTTTCTGTCTTAGCGTATTGAATTTTAACATGGTATCAGAGCTAACCTGAAGGAAGACAAGGTATGGCACTTACGACACTTGCTTTGCTTACGACAATTTGAAGGTTAGGGTTTTACATAGCAAAAACCAGTCATATTAAAAATCCATTTCTGCGAAGGTTCAAGGTCTGAAAAGCTTACAGGTCAAAGATAACATCCCCAGATACCTTGTGTCCAAAGGGCACCCTCAGATTCGTTGTACTTTATGAGTTATGATCAGTACAAGTTAGGGTTTCTGCCTCTTCCAGATCTGAGTCAAAATTAGGTGACCTTGGAAAAAAGGTCATAACTTGGGCTAGGAAGCTCCAAATGAAATTTCGTAAAAAGTGACAGGTAGTACACAGACTGTACTATCTCAAAAAGCGTTTTCAAAGGCCAAAGGTTAACCAGTGACACGTGGCACGCCATACAATTTTGCTCTCCTGTTTTATCCCATAAACAAGTCACGTTGCGACACTTGGCATAACTCTCTCTCAGAAAATCCAATTGAGGTCAGACCTGTCAGGATGGAAAGATGATAGGTCAGGCTACTGCAGAAAACGTTTTCAGATCCTGTGGAGCAAAAATTTCAGAGTTATAGTAGAAGCAATCAGGTGCATATTTCTGTCAAAACAGAATTATTTTTAGCACCTTTATTCATGGCTTCCGGAATTTAGGGTTTCAGAGAAAGTTGGAATTTTTTGAAGTCTGTAACCAAGGCTGGAAGCTCCTCAGAAAAATAAGAGTTTAGAGCCTTGGATCGAACCTTTTGATTGGATAGAAGGGTGGGCTTCATCAAACCCTAGTTCGGGTTCCTATCCAGAAGATCCAGAAGTTTCGAAGGCAATTTTGAGGGGTCAAATTTTGGAGATTTCAAAATTGAAGAATGCTAGGTTGATTAGCTCAGCAAGACACATTCTTCCATCCATTCAGAAGTATGAAAGTCAAAGATTGAATTTTTAGGGTTTCTCTAGCAAACCCTAATCAAGCTCTAGATCAAGTTTCAGGGGGAGTTGAGGCTAAGTCCTTACATAAGAAGACTACAAAAAGTCTCGATAGGTATGACTCAAGGAGGTTCAGGTATGCCTTGAAATCTGATTCTTGATTATGTTCATAATGTGTTTGTCTTCATGTTATTTATTAGTACAATCTTGATTAATGTTATTAATTGTCTTATCACCCTAGTAACAATATGAATGCATGTGAATGATCGAAGACATTCATTGATTAGCGCTATATGATTGTACTTATGCATTATGGTGTTGTGTGAGGTTGATGTTGTCTGCTAACAAGACACATGTACATTACAAAAGACAAATCAAGTTCCATGACCATGACAACATGAAGACAAAGACTCACGAGGTATGTATGACTTTGTTATATTATGTTTAACCTACGAGACATGCAGGTTCTAGCTCAGGATCTCTAAATCATTGAAGAGATTGTTTAGGTATGTTGTACATAACTAAGCAGGTATACTAATCCAGGTATGTTTTCCTATGTCATGTCAGAATCTTACCTTGTGTAAGTATACTTGGTATGATTGGTTAGTAATCAAGGTTTTATGCATATTATGTCTCTTATCTTGGTTGATGATTTAACTAACTAGATCAAACAAGAATATGCATGAGTAAAAGAAGACTTCCTTGAAACCCTGAATACTAATGATCATGACTGTACATATTCAAGATTATTTAGAATTAGAATGTTTTGATAATATTGAGAATATACTAATGAATGTATGTTTGTGTATGAGATCATGAGGATGACACTAGTGTACACTTGAGCATGCACAGTGGTACAGAATGAATAGAAGTTCAGAGGACATACAGAAGATCAAGCGGGAGGCAACCACACAAACATAAAAGATAAGTATTTGATTTGTTATGAGAAATAGTAAATGATATTGCTTGTATGCATATTTGTATTCCTAGAATATATCATGCTAAGTGTAAACATTCATAAAGCATTGAACAGTATACTACTAATATGCATATGATTGGTAAGTTGGACAAACATTCCATTGTTGCTTGTATAGAATGAAACCTCTTTGCTGACATGCTGAGAGCTGTGCACACTCTCGATAGTATCTTCTGGTAGAGATGGAAGGCATCTAGATAGCCACTGTATGCATACAGGATATGGGAAAGTGTTGTGCCAAAGTATTGGTCAAAATAGTTGCATAACTATGTAAATGATATCTGTATGCATAATAGGTTATCATGTCAATATGATTTGATGATTATGAAGTATTACTAATCATGTACTTAATTTCGATTTGTAGGAAAGATCATGATGAATGATGAACTCTGAACAAGCGATGGATGTTCAACAAAAGATTTACAAATCAAACACACTATAGAAAGCTTGTGGTTAAGAGATTCTCTTAGAAAGAGGAAGAGAATCATGATGAGATGTTTTGCTCCAAGGGACTAGATAAGACCATTCTCTTAATAATGTAATCAGGTTCTATATGGGTTGCCAGGATCGGTAGTCAATTGATGAGCTTAATGATCATCATGGGTGATGTGGATCTCAACCTTTTGCTACAAGGTTGAATATGGGTTCTATACAAATATGACATGGATGCAAGAAGGAACTCACCACAGAGTTCGAATGATTTTGAGGCTCATATTAGTAGACCCATCTGACGAGAGATGGCACAGATAGATATGTAGAAGATCACTCAATGCTGAGTGTGAAGAATGGACAATTGACAGCTTCATGACAAAGCTTGGGCTTTACCAGAAGTAAAGCTGTTCCTAACCTTTACCTTAAGGTTGTGGATGATGAACCTATCATACCATTATTGTATGACGATGATATCTTTCTGACAAGGAATGAGAAACAGGTCATGAAAATGGCTGCAGAAATGAAAATGAAAGATCTCGGATTAATGCACTACTTCTTAGATCTAGAAGTATGTCAAGATCCAAAAGGAATCTCTTAATTCAAGGTAAGTATGCTGTGAAGTTTCTAAAAAGATTTGATATGTCGGAGTATAAATCCATGGCCACTCCCATGGACTCCAACTTGAAGTTGTTAGTTAATGACTCATCGTATTTAGTGGACCTAACCCTATATAGACAAATCATTGGGTCATTGATGTATTTAACAAATACTAGGCCAGATATATGCTTTGCTGCAAATACCCTAAGTCAGTATCTAGTAGAACCTAGAAAGGTTCACTTAATAACTACAAAGCATGTAGTGAGGTACCAAAAAGGTACATTAGATTTTGGTCTATATTATCTTGGAGGTCATGAACTCTGTTTACATGGTTACTCAGATTCTGATTGGGTAGGAAGTGCCTCAGACAGAAAGAGTACATCAGGTGGATGTTATAGTCTTGAATCTGCCATGATCTCATGGTTCAGCAAGGAATAATCTAGTGTGGCTCTCAGTACTGCTGAAGCAGAATATATATATAGCTGTCTGCTCTGCCAGCTGTGAAGCAGTGTGGCTTCAGAAGCTACTATATGGAGTGTTTGACTTAGAAATTAATTCCACTATGATTATATGTGACATTCAAAACTGCATCAAGATAGAAAATCTTGTATTCCACGATAAGTAAAAAAAAAACACATAGAGATCCGATACTTCTATATACGAGATATGGTGCAGAGAGGAGCTATCAAGCTCGAGTATATAAGCACTGAGGATTAGATTGCTAATATCTTGACTAAACCTCTGTCTTGAGTAAAGTTTGAATACTTTTGAGACAAGCTTGGTATAGTCCATAAGGACCCTCCTCGAAAGGAGGAGTAGCATAGTATCTGATAACAAGTCTGTCTCATCAATGATGAGGTTACCTATTTACTGCACCTAGTTACTTAGAATTATTTAGATTTAGGAATCTTATATTTTTTCTTTTGATGATAAATGTATACATGATTTTGATGATAGATGTATACATGCTTTTGATGATAGATGTTATGCATGTTTTGATGATGAGGATACATGTTTTGTTATACATGTTTTGATGATGAGGATACATGTTTTGTTATACATGTTTTGATGATGAGGATACATGTTTTGTTATTCATGTTTTGATGATGAGGATACATGATTGACACATGTTTTGATGAAGCTATTGGTAAACATGTGAGGGGATTGGATCATCCCTGGACTTCAGTCCTAAAGAGAGCCATAGACGTATGTCTTCGAGAATGAATTTCTTGGTGAACATGTGAGGGGATTGGATCATCCCTGGACTTTAGTCCGAAAGAAGAGCCGTAGACGTATGTATTTGAGAATGAAGTTCTTGGTGAACATGTGAGGGGATTGGATCATCCCTGGACTTCAGTCCGAAAGAAGAGTCATAGACGTATGTCTTCGAGAATGAAGTTCTTGGTGAACATGTGAGGGGATTGGATCATCCCTGGACTTCAGTCCGAAAGAAGAGCCATAGACGTATTGCTTCGAGAATGAAGTTCTTGGTGAACATGTGAGGGGATTGGATCATCTCTGGACTTCAGTCCGAAAGAAGAGCCGTAGACATATGTCTTCGAGAATCAAGTCCTTGGTGGACTTGAGGGGATTGGATCATCCCTGGACTTCAGTCCTAAAGAGATCCATAGACGTATGTCTTCGAGAATGAAGTCCTTGGTGGACTTGAGGGGATTGGATCATCCCTGGACTTCAGTCCTAAAGAGAGCCGTAGACATGATGTCTCCGAGAACAAAATCCTGAATGAACAGGTAAGGGGATTGGATCGTCCTCGGACTTTGGTCCTATGAATTGAACCGTAGACATGAGGTCTCTGAGAATTGAATAGGACTGGATCGTCCCTAAGCTTCGGTTCAAAAGGTACATGATAGGACTGGATCGTCCCTGAGCTTTGGTTCAAAAGGTACATGATAGGACTGGATCGTCCCTAGACCTCGGTTCAAAATGTACATGACAAATCCTAGAATTGTTCTAGGTTACATCCAGCATGAAACAGGGCTGGCTTTGTAGATGTGATACATCCAACATGAAACAAGGTTGGCTCTGTAGATATGATACATCCAGCATGAAACAGGGCTGGCTCTGTAGATGTGATACATCCAGCATGAAACAGGGCTGGCTCTGTAGATATGATACATCCAGCATGAAACATGGCTGGCTCTATAGATGTGATACATCCAACATGAAACAGGGATGGCTCTGTAGATGTGATACATCCAGCATGAAATAGGGCTGGCTCTGTAGATATGATACATCCAGCATGAAACAGGGCTAGCTCTGTAGATGTGATACATCCAACATGAAACAGGGTTGGCTCTGTAGATGTGACACATCCAGTATGAAAAAGGACTGGCTCTATGATGGTAAATCCTAGATCTGATCTAGGTCACATCCAGTGTGAAAAAGGACTGGCACTGTGGTTGGGATTGGATCGTCCCTAGACATGAGACTTCTCTTAAAGAGATAAGGATTGATCATCCTAGAACTTGATCTGGATTGCATCATCCATGGACCTATGTCCTAAGGAGAGCAGGATTGATCATCCTGTAATACTATCGTGTGATGACGATGCTGATCGTATGGTGACGATGCTGATCATGTGATGACGATGCTTCCGATCGTGTGATAACGATGTTGATCGTATGATGACGATGCTGACCGTGTGATGACGATGCTGCCGATCGTGTGATGACGATGCTGATCGTATGATGACGATGTTGATCGTGTGATGACGATGCTACCGATCATGTGATGACGATGTTGATCGTATGATGATGTTGCTGCTGATCGTGTGATGACGATGCTGATCGTATGATGACGATGCTGATCATATGATGATGATGCTGCTGATCGTGTGATGATGATGCTGATGATCGTATGATGACGATGCTGATGATCGTGTGATGTCGATGCTGATGATCGTGTGATGATGATGCTGATGATCGTGTGATGACGATGCTGATGATCGTGTGATGATGATGCTGATGATTGTGTGATGACGATGCTGATGATCGTGTGATCGTGTGATGACGATGATGATGACGATGCTGATGATCGAGTAATATCAACTCTGATGATGTTGATGTTCCAGTAACTAGTTGAGTTACTGAAGATGATGAATTGAAGAAAGCTTCTGATGATATATAGATGATGTAGTCAATGACTCCTTGCTCCTGCAGATGTTGTTATAATATCCTTCTCGTTAAGGGGGAGTGTTGAATATTGTAACTTCTAAGAATATTATATTTGTACATTATTTATTCTGGAGATGTTCCATCCCTCCGAGGTGATTCTATTATGTATCCGGAGATGTTTATTCCTCCGAGGAGTTGTGGCAACTAGGGTTATTAGACCCACCATGTGGGGTTCGGCCCAGTCAGTTATAATAGGGTATTTAACCTAATGGTTAAATACGAGCCTACATGTACTTGTGTAAAATATATGTCAGAGTAGTGTATAAATAGAGGAGGTGTGTTCCTCATTTGACACACTCACACACTTGAAAAGAGGAGCACTCGTCTGGGAGATTTGCTAAGGAGGATTATAAGGAGGGAGCACATCTTGTATTTTGGTTTATCATCTTATTGAGGAAAGCTTTGCTGGGTTTTCTACCCCATGAGGGTTTCCCAGGATAAATATGTGTCTCTTGTGTTTATGCTATACTTGTTGTTTCTTCAGTGATCCTGTATATGCTATTATTGTGAAATAGAATGTAATGCTGCTATTTTCTGTCTTAGCATATTGAATTTTAACATGCAGGAGAGGGAGGTGGGGGACTGTGACCGAGGTGGTGATGGCGTGTGCAGGTAGAGAGAAGGGGGGGCGTGAATTGAGGTAACGGTAAGCATGAGGGAAGAGGAGGCAGCGAGGAGTTGCAGAATGAGTGTGGAGGGTGGCGACAGTGAAGGCGCAGGGATTTAGAGAGCTAGGGGTGAAGGGGAGTGAGCAGGCGGTGGTGTGGAGGTGTGCAGGGCTACCGAGAGGAGACCAATGCGTGGAAGATGGAGATGGTGGAGCTGTGTCTGCGTGTGAATTAGATGGAGGAGTAAGCAGCGGAAAAAATTAGGAATTGATGAGCCGAGTCTGAGCACAGAGTAGGATATGTGAGCCGAAACTGAGCTCGATAGTAGGAGGAGCCGAATCCGAGCTCGGGTTGAAGGAGCCGAAACCAAGCTCTGATACCAAATGCAGCGGAAAATTTAGGACACGAGATCCATATTGAATAAAAGATATATTATTGAATTGATGATCTAAAAGATACAATAAGATTGCCTTTTATAGGGCTTGATCCAACATTGTCAAGGGTTACACCCTTTCACTAGTAACCTAATAATATATTAATTTATAAATAATAATATTAAATAAATATTCACAGCAGAAGTTGAGTGTAAGTTTGATGAAGTTCAGCAACAAATTCAACTTCTAGAAGAAGTCAAGGTTGATGATGTGGAGCAGTTGATTAGGAAGCCAGTTTCCCTGGAACGTAAGATCCACGTCTACATCCGAATATGGCATAAGCTGGCAAAGAATGAGATGGAGACGTTCAAATGCAATGCCCAGTTGGGACTCGAGTCAACAAATTATCCTATGATAGATGAGTTGTTAGAGATTTGGGGCAAATGGCAAGATGTCCTAGGACATTAGGTTATTTTTTATTTTGTAATCCCTATTTTTTATGGATCTCCATTTTTGTACCCTGTTGTAGTTCTTATTTAAGGACCGATGCCTCTTTTGAAAAGGGGTGGATAATTTTGGGATTGGGAATCAGCAGGAGACGACTGGGGATTCTCTGTCTTACTAGAGCTTTGTAATTTTGTTTGCAGAACTCATTAATACAGTAAAGTAATCTCATTGAATCGTTTTCTATTTATTGTTCAATTTTCTTTGACAATGCCCGATTTCGTATCTCAAATTGTGATCTACAGTATGTGATCCCTTTTGCATGTATGAATTAATGCACAGGTCTGTTGTACTGTTTTCTCTTATGGCTGATCTATGTATAAAATATCTTGTTGAATTTCTTTAATTAAGATATTTTTCTTTATCGATTTCTGCAAATGATTCACATGCTATTTGATCAATGTTAATTTTTTAATTGACACAGTGATCACAGATTGATCTTGAATAGGTTTAAATTACTTGAATTATTCTCTTTTAATTTTCATCAATTGGTGATGATTTAAGTAAACAAGTAAAATGCATCTTTTACATTTCTGTTGGAGTTGGCAAACATGCTTGTTCCTTTCACATCAAGACCGATATGCACAACAAAAAGTATTCCTTAGAATAGATTCTAACTTAGATTAGATTCTTTTCTTAAATAGGTTAAGTTAGAATAAGACTTAGTTTTAAGCTTTTGTTTTCTGTATTGAATTTTTGATCCATTGATAAAACCCATCTACTCATAGAGTGCCAGCGGATTCTGAATATCCATGGGAGAATTCCACACCAAACAGGCTGGGGATAGAACTGGGAGCCTTGGAACCCATTCCTGCACCTTGTAGTTACCCTGCACATCCAAGGCCTCAACACTCCCCAAAATATGACATATGAGAAGGATTCACACACATACCAGTCACCAATTGTGGCAATGAAGGTTTTGGCATCAACTGAGAAAGTAGGATCCCATTTTCTGAAGATTTTGAAGTAAATACTTCCAAAGAACTGATCACAAATGTCATATATGAAAGGCATATAATTGTTCTCCCATAATGCTAAATGATAAAAATGGACGGGAGGATATGATGGAGTCCAATTCCATCCGATGTTGGGATATTGGAATTCTGCACAAAATATACCAACGACAAAAGCTGAAAAGAAGAAATGTGGCTTCTTCACAACCTGTGCCTTCTAATATGCTTGAATGGTTGTTTTGAGTTCAAAAGACAAGATTGACACCCAAGGGAATGACTCATCAGTCGTTATAACATGATGGGCTACAGGAGCCCACAAAACTTTAAATACAGAACAGTTTGGGAGACCATAGAGTCTGCATAGCATGGAAGCCAATTGGGAATAAGGTTCTCTAAACCAAGAAACCGGGTACAAGTTATTAGCCCTACGGATGAAACTGTCAGGTTTATTCATCCATGACTTCAACATTTCGTTGAAATTGTACCTGGTCTTAGAAGATTCCATGAACTCAGCATTAAGGGGTTGCATAGACCGTTTAAGAGCATAAGCTCTGATGAAATCCTTAGGGAGGAAGCTAGCCAATTGTGACCCTTCACTGTCATTATGTGATCGGTATTTAAGGTTAGCGTGGTCCACAATCCATTTAACTGCATCAGTATAAGTAAAGATAGCGATTCAGGAAGCAATAGAGCTCAGGGTGATCAAAGACAATATTGAAAATAGGGAGTTCAGAGGTTTGAATCTCCATACAGGTACTAAAACCATCTCTCACCAACAGTTTTTTGATGACAAAATGCTTATGGGACACTCATTGACTCAAGAAGCCAGGGTTCTGAAGAAATGTTTGAATACTTTCTCAAAAGAATCAGAGTTGGAAGTGAATAAACACTAAGTTGCAAGTTTTCTTTTTTAACACTCCAAGGATTAATCAAAGGAACATTCTACACATTTTGGGGTTCCAAGGAATCTCCCTTTTGTCTAAATATGTTGGAACTCCTCTAGCTGAAGGAGTGATCAGGAAAATATTGTGGGAAGACTTGCTGGAGAGAATGCGGAAGGAATAGACTACTCAATATGGTCAGCATAGTGGTGTTAGTGAAAACTGTGCTTCAAGCCATGCATATCTACCTTTTTTCAACCCTAGCTTCCCCAAAGTCAATTTTAAAAAAAAGTAAGACAATCCAAAGACAGTTTTTGTGGGGATGCAATCCCGACAAACACCGCTAGGATTTGGTGTGTTGGGAAAATGTTTGTAAAACAAAAGAACATGGAGGACTAGGATTGAGAGATCTAGAGAAAAAAAATAAAGTCCTAGGGGCAAAAATTTGGTGGTACTGGGTGTCGCACAAAGAGGAGCCATGGGAAAAATTATGGCATAGTAAGTACGCTCAGGGGAAGCCGAAACAAGATATCATTAGATCTAACGAGAACATGCAAGGATGCCATATTTGGAATTATGCTTCTGTGAACAGAAGGATAATCCAAGAACATAGCTTTTGGGAAATAAGGGAAGGAGAGGATGCCAATTTTTTGAATGACTCATGGAAACAGATGCCAAAGATCACTTCTCAAATTAATCTTGATACTAGTTGGACCAAAGCTAGGGAATTGGGATAAAAAAATCTTTGACAATTCTGGACAGAAGAGCAGGAAAATGAGGAATTTCATGAATGGAACCCCTAGTAATGGTGGAACCATAGGTTCCCAGCTAAGGAAATATCTAAGCTCAAGGATGCCCTTTAGGAGCACTGCATTTGAATCCAAAGAGGCCCAGATAAATTGTGATGGTGATATCAGTCAAAAGGTCTATACAACACAAGAGAGGCATATCATCTAGCTTTCAACCACGAAGACATCTAGCATAGAGAAACCTATAACGTGATATGGAACTCTAACCCATGGCCCAAAATTGATACTTTTATCTGGTTTGTTTCGTACATACGAATTTTGACAGGAGAGAACTTCATGAAGAGAGGCATAAATGGCCCCTTTTGGTGTGTGTTATGTGAAAAGGAGGAGGAATCCGTGAACCATATCCTCGAATCATGCCCTTCTGTGTCCTCTTTATGGGACTTCAGAACTGAAATTTTTAGGAGGACAGTCCGTGTGAGAGGCCAACCTCATCAGTTGATAAAAAATTGGGATAAGAAGGCTTTCAAGAATCTGGTTATCCTTAAAATATGGCTCATGTTCCCTGGAACGTTGATGTGGGAAATTTGGAAGGAAAGAAACAGTAGAATCTTTAAAGGAAAGAAAAATATGCTCCAGAAGGTTTGGAACCAAGTAAGAAAACATATACAGGAGACTATCAAAATAACCAAATGGAACAAGAAATATTGGGAAATGAATGACAATGAGAAGAGAATTATGGCTGGATGGGGACTTGAGTTCTCACCACAAGGGTGTAAAAAGATGTCATGTCCCCAATTTTGGCTAATTCAGTGACCATGGGTAAAAGGGGAAAAAATAACCCCTAGGTAAATAATTTTACTTCATCATGTATGCATAGGATTAAATTTATCCTAAGTCAAGTGGAGGAATTATTTTTCTTAATTTTAATTAATTTTTGTAATTAAATTCCTAAATAATGGGGTAAGTGGGCCAAGAGAATTCCCTCATGAGGATAAGGTTTTGAAAATGGAACTGGAGGCAAGAAAATATAAAGGTGGCTAGAGCAATATGTTAAATATGGGAAAAGAACAAAAGAAGGAAAGGTGTAAGAAGTTGCTAAAAGCAGGAAATTAGAAATAGCCAGGAAAAGATAAGGAGGGCCCAATTTCCAAAAGGGAGTTCAATTTACAAAGTAGGAAACATCTTGATACAAAGGGGGGCACAGTTTCTAAAAATGAAGTTTAGTTTACAAAGTAGGAAACTCTAGCAAATCAGGAAACATCTTGAGACAAAGGGGGGCGCATTTTCTAAAGGAAAGGAAAGCTTGTAAGGAAAAAGCAAGGCAAGTATATCCACTTAGAGGTGGCCCATGTGGAAGGGTTCTCACAGGTCACCAAGCTATTTAAATTGCTCAGCAAGTCACCCTAAACTACATAAAAGAATGATTCCAAATCCAATTCACATCTTTTGACCAATTTTTAATTGAATGTGAGAGCTTTAGATTCTCTTGTTTAGTGGTATGCCTCAACCTTTCTTTGGGTGATGCTCCCTTTATCCATTATTGTTCCAATATCTCTTCCACTCTCTCTTATAGGTACTGAAGACTATTGTACAAACATTGAAGATCATCTTGCAGACACATATATTATGATGTGTAGGTCCTGAATTCCATTCAAGATGATTTGAGAGTCAGAATAATGAATATCAAGCATCCAATTTGAAATCTCTACTGATTCCCTTCATTCAGTGGGAACAATGTGGAAAGGCTAAAATGGAGCTTCTAGGTTCAGAACTTATGAGCACTTCTGGGTTGTGAGACCTGTTCCATTGAGTCTGGAGGGTCATTTCCAGTAAGAAACACATTTTTTCTTGTTAGAAAACGTGTATGAATGACCAATATACAACCATTCTCACCAAAGCCAAGGTTTCAATGTTAAGGAGCGCACGTGTGAAGTTTCAGTTGATGAATGCACCCCTGAGAAGCTCATGAATTTTGGTGCAACCTAATCTACAAATATCAGCCCTTTTATCAGTCATATATCATATCTATTGCAGAACTACATCTTCTCCTCCTCCTCCCATACTCATTCTTTTAGTGTGTAATATTTCTCTAAGCATTGGAGACTCCCTGAAGTTTTGAATGTAATAATTTATACAATATCTGCTCAGGACCTCCATTTTCAAATTGATTCTATTCATTAACTTTTATCAGAACCCTCACATGCTTCAAATTGATTTTTGTAATCCTTTAAGGAAATTTGGAACAAGTAATTCAAAGACTAGCTCATTATGCACTTTTATTTAATTAGTTTTACCATTTATGCAATTCAGGACTAAGTATGAGTCAATTTTCTGATATGAAGGTCATTTGAGGATCCCGAGACACTAATGAATCTATCCCAACCCTTTTCCTAAGGTTTCTAATATTCCTAATCCTATTTGGAAGAGCTTGAAAATACACTAGTTGAGCAGTCCTAATTAGCGCCCTTTATCTCTTTTTCTCCCAAACACCCCCATATCCTCCCAAATTATCAGAATATTTTGTCAAACTACTGATTATAGTACTAAGGAATGACATCCACGATTTGGCGGAATTCAGGTGTAAATATTGAGTTTAGTTTGCATATGATGGTGTGCCAAGGAAGCATTGGAGTAGACTTCATCCTGGCTGATGCTCGAAACATAAATGGACCCAATAATTTTTGCATAGGACTCAGTGTTGGCCTTGTACTTGAATTTTTTTTCTATTTCACACATCTCCATACATTTGGAATAACCTTAATATCCCAAATCCTTAATCCTACTATCATTTAATTGTGCCTTTGACCAGTTCTTTTCTAACTAGTTTCCTGCTTGTCAAAGTTATGTTGTTAAGTTGTAATGTTGCATAATATAAACTCCAAATCACTTCAGGTATATTACAAAATATTAATGTAAATAAAGTAAATCCAGACAGTCCGCATCTTTGGTATCTTCCACCAAGAGGACATTTCAAGTTAAATTTTGACGGAGCTTCCAAAGAGAATCCAAGTTCGACTAGATTTTGAGCAGTAATTAGAAACGACGAAGGTACTGTTATCCATATATTTTATGGGAACCTTGGTCAAGATACTAAAAATAAGGCAGAGATGGAAGGCTTACTTCATGGCATCAGACTATCAATCATTAATAAATGGGAACCTTTGTTCATAGAGGGAGACTCTCGCATCATCATCTAGATGGCCAAAAACTCCAAGGTGGGAAAAAAGTGTCCAAAGTTGTGGACATCTGGTGCATGACGTGCTAGGTGAAACGGCTGGATGATGTCATTAGAAGGTGTCAAGGATGTTTTTTTTCCCACGTCAAACAACACAAGAATAAGGTGGCGAATATGTTGGCTAACCTAGGAGAATAGAGCGAAGAAAGGATTGTGGAAGGACAACTATCCAGTGCTGGAGGTAATGAATGGAAAATTCAATTCTCCTAGCTGGAGGCTCAGGATCTTAAGCTTATTTAGGAGATGATAGAGGACACGAGGCAAGATATGTCTCACATGAAGAGGGAACACATGGTGGTTTCATCCAACACCTGGAGCCATAATCACCACCACACTTTACTCGACGCCAATACATCCATATTTAACCCAAATATGAGTGCCCATGTAAACCCCTCGTTTGCAAATAATGAGGAAAGCTTGAGGCCAAATCCCTTGATCGGTAGGTAGGGTATGACGAACCACGAAGGACATTAGAAAGATTTGATGCAGTAGCATGCTAATAAAGAGAAAGTACAGAGTTTTTATTATGGTTAACTGAATTTGGATGGGTACTCCGACTATTTATTCGATGCAAACTCACCATCCTTGTATTGTGCATCTTCTTTTTTCTGAGGTGGGTTTCTATGAGAGAGAAAGACTGGTCATGGCATCAATTTGGGTACTAGGTAACTGATCTGATGGATCCCAAAAGACAAGTGAGGAGGGGAAAGAAGACTGGTGGTTGAGGTAGAAAGAATCCCACCCGGGAACTGAAGAAAGATGGGAAGGAAGCTCACTTCTTCAGAGGGCGTATCCCACCAATTATTCATGAAGAAATTGAGAGGGTGGAGCACGAACTGTGGAACTTGGTGTTGATGTCCAATTTTTTCATCGTTTTTTACCATTAAATGTGCTCTGTTGGCACTACTTTTATCATTTTTTGGCGTATAAATTCATACTTCTTGCCATTCAAACCGTCAATCAAACCTAGGTATGAATTTATTTGCATATCACACAAATATTGATTAATTATCATTATATTATGATTTATTAACATTAATTCAACATTTCTCGACCTACTTGGCATATAGATTTCATTCTGCAGGCTATGGGTTTCAAACTGACCTTCAATCAGATGTGCATTCACACTGAAGATGCCCAGCTGCATTCGGACCATCGTCCAGCCTTCCGTTCACACCATTCGATTCATTGGTTGGGATATTTTGAGGCATTAAAGACAAAAATGGTGACATGGGTTCCATTGGAAACATGTCCCTCATGATTCGTGAACCTCCATTCTAGAATAATTGCACTCCTGTCTGCCCAGGTTGATAACGCATTCTCTTCCCATGTCAAAGGAAACCAACGCACAGTTGCTCGCGTCAAGGAGAACCAACGCCCGTGGAATTAAGAAGACGGCCTATGTGCTGTGCTGAGCTATTTTTGTAGTCATTAATACCTCCTATTTTTAGAGAGGTCAACCACTAAAAGGGTCGACCTTTTCTCTTATTGTAAAATTATATAAAGATGTCTCTGGTGGAGGAACAGAGCATAGCATAATAGAGTTAGCTAGTTAGCAGCAGTAGAGAGATACGTAGAGCTAGAGAATGACTTTGTAACCTTTGATTCAATTAATAGAAGTTTATGATTCAGCTGTTGATGTTCTGTTGGTGATTAATTTGAGTTAGTTTCAATCCCTGATTTTTTAGAAGGGCCCCTCATCAACCAGATATTTTTATTGTGTATATTTTGTTATTTCTTTTCTGCAAGTAAATAGATTTCATTTTTAGTATTTAACTTGGTTTCCTATAGATGTGTTTTATTTCCTATAATTTATTTGCTGTTGCTAATATAATTTACATTTTCAGAATCTAGAACGACCGGTCATGCATAGTTCTTTTTAGTTTGCTTTCAGTTTTCCAATGCAAATAGATAGAGTTTAATTATTTCAATAGTTCAAGTTCAATTGTAGTTAGATTTAGTTCTGTTCATTTTTCCATAGTTGTAGATTATTTTCACTTACGTTTTATCCTTGCTTTATAATGCAATAGAAATAGTTTATTTCCTTATATAATGATTAGTATAAATGGATTCTTGTTATTTAACCTCTAAATAGTTCATTTACTTTTTTTCTTGCACTGTAGGTTCATATGCATAAACCAGCTAGTGTTAGAATCATTTAGTCTGCTTATTTTTTATAGTTTATATCGTTTTCTGTCATCCGGACTGTCATTTGGACTATCTTTCAGACTGTCATCCAGATTGTCATACGGACTTTAATATTTTCTTCATTGTTTTTATGCTTGTTTAGAGTTCAATTTCTTAGATTTTCAAATTGTAATATTTCTTGTAATTGATCAACATTTATATATGTAATTAGGACCCTGTTCTGAACCACATAGAGTTTCAATTAAGTTTCATATTCATTCTTAGTTTTCGTTCATTTTCTTAAACTTTGCTTTAGTTTACTTTTTACCTCTGATTTCTTAACTTGTTACTGTTCTAGAACCTGTCAATTCCATTCTTAGATTAGTCTACTTAATTCCTATTAAGATTAATTGTGAAGTAAATTTAGTAATTTCATTCTCCAAGACACAGTAGTTTTTCAGAGTTTAATCATAATTTTAGCTCAAGCATAGGATTTGCTCTTTTCATTCACATAGTTAATGAAGATGTTCATAGGATAGGATTTGATTCAGAAATAAAATATCTTTATCAAGTTTTCTACTTGCTTCTAGACCAAACTTATTCTCAAGTAAATATCTTTATTAAGTTTTCTACTTGCTTCTAGATTACTTTGTTTCCAAGTCAATTGCTTATGGATAAAGAATAGATTACAATGTTTAAAGTTAGTTGTAATTGGGCACTCTTTAGCTTGCATCTCTTTATAGAAGTTAAACTAGATTTACTTCCGTTATGTTTCCTTGTCACTTTTGAAACTCATTTTGATACCTTTTCTCCCATCCCTATTATATTTGACACATTTCATCAGAATCCTCAAGGAGAATGGAATTAGGTAGCTTAGCTTAGTTTTGAGTATTTGTTGAATGCATGAATAGTTTAACTATTGAATTTATTAAGTAGTTTTGCTTTAAGATAATATAGTTTATTGTTTCTATAGTTAGCTGTCCATTGAATCATTTCATAGATAGGTTTCCAATTTTATTCATAGTTGTTTTCTAATTCCTAGATTAGAGTTTTTGATCAATAGTTTCCATTTCCATAAGAATAGTTTTTGCTTTTGATAAAGTCTTGTTCCCTAGAAAATATTTGGTGTTTTTATCTTTTCAGTTATTGTTCATAGAGTAGAGTAGTATAGATTGATACTATTCTGATCTATTGGTTTAGTTAAGTTTAATCAATTTAGTAGTGGTATTTTTGAAGTTTGAATCGGTTTTTCATTTTGAAAGATCTTTCGATCTTTTCATTATCAAACATTTCTAAGGTTGGCCGAGCCAATGTCTTAGGTACCATTATACCTCAACATATACTGTGCCACAACTATAAGATTACCAACCATGGCCGATAATTAAAGATTTGGTGATTCCTTAAGGTAGTAAATACACCCAACATTTTGGCGTCGTTGCCGAGGAGTTGTAGGTAGGTAGAATTCAGTTCTAGATAGGTAGAATTTTCTCTTAAAAACTTAGTGGCAGATTGAATTTTCCCTTTGAAACTGAGAAATAGGCTGGTGGCGGGTGAGAGGTAAGACGAGAGGTAAGAACTTGCGCATCTGTTATAACCGGCATCTCCAAAACCCAACAATAGTAGTAATGCAATTAGAATTTATTTCAGTTTTAGCTTTGTTTCCATGAATAGGTCTAGACACTCAAAAGGCAGATACATTAAAATTAGCCTTCCTACTAAAATCCCTACTAAAATATCTACTAACCTCGGGGGGCATGCTACCCCAACTACTAAACTTGCAGAAAGGTATCAAAAAACACCTAAAGGGGATAGTCCTACTTGGAAAGCTAAGGAAATTTTTTTCTGGAAATCATTTAGGGGAAACCATAGAGACATCAAAAAATTCTATTCATAATGAAATTCAACTAGAAGAACCTCAAGCTCATATTGATACTAAACTTAGACAAGAGGGAACTCAAAGAGATAAAGCATCACAACCTCTCAACCCTCCATTAGCTCAAAAACCCAAAGACACTACCTTTTCAATAGTGGGTGGTCCAAACCTAGTAGACTTTGTTGATCATGCACAAGTAGACGCTCTTTTTGAAAATTCTGTGAACATAGTTGTCTCACAGATTGTAACAACAACTATAGGACCTTCAAAAATGGGCTCCCACATCGCTAGTAATTATTCTCCTAAAAAGAGGAATACTCTCCCTGAAATAGGTCATTGGGACATCCCATATTCACCAAGAAAGGAACCACCTAGGTACACTCTCTTTGGAAATCAAGTCTTCATGGAGGATGAAAATGAAGATCATGTCCAACAAGATGAAGAAGAGGGAGAGGTTAGAAGTGAAGGCACTTTTGGGTTCCCCATCTTAGATAATGCACAGGATGTAACCATGAAAAACATCCCTCCCTCCTCACTACCGACCTTTTATGGGAAGAGTAGTGAGGATCCGAATACATTCTTATTCGAATTTGACATTTTGTGTAGGAGCTATAACTACCTATAAGATGGCCAAAAGCTAAAAAATTTTCTTGCCACATTAAAAGATTCTTCTCTTCGATGGTTTATGGGGCTAGGAGAATCTAGTATTAGAACTTGGGAAGACATGAAGACTGCATTTCTACGGAAATATTAGGATTACTGTAAACCTAAGGACTCTCGCAACGACATTTTTAAAATACAACAACTTGAATATGAGAGCCTAGAAGACTATCTCGAAATATTTAACTACGTGTTACATAAATCCAAGTATAGTGATCTTCGGTAAGATGCAGTAAGAACACTCTTCCTTAAGGGAATCTCAGAATAATTCTTAGAAAACCTTAATCTCATGGCAGTAGGAGACATCTCTCATAAGTCTTTTGTACAGATTTGTGAGCTATGTAGGAATTACTCTAGGAGCAGAGGGAAAAGTGGAAGACACTTTCGAGAATCTTATACTAGAAACCTAAAAGGAAATACATCCAGTCCTGGTGGAGTTACGAGGGTAGAATTGGGAAACCTATTTGAAAATTTTAAAACAGATATCTTAGGAGCCATGGGTTCTCAATTAGATGCATTACAAACTAAAAAGAGACAGGATGAGGAGCGTGCAGCAATGAGTGTTTTCTGTCCTAGGTGTAGGACTAAACATACCCAACGGCAATGTCCATTGAATAATGTTTCAGTATGTCACCTTTGTACAGAAGAACATCCAAATGATAACTATCCATTGTTGCCTGGGTTGCAAGCTGTATATAAGAGTGGAAATTTTGGTGAAACATCTAGGAAGCCTTGGAAACCTAGAGATCAACCACCACATCAGGATTCATCATCACAATTTCCACCCTATTACCATCCTTATCAACCTCGTCAACAATGGAACACTTCAGGTTGGAAAAATTGGCCACCGCAGTACCCTTCTCAGAATGCTCAACAACAGCAATGGCCACACAGATGGAGAGGACACGATTATGCTCAACCACCTCTTCCTATTCCTAACAATCCTTACCCACCTAATATCCAACAACTCTTGCCTGGATTTGTACCTCCTTCACTACCCCCTATCACAAATCAACCTCACCATTTCCAGAATATGAATCCTCCAAGACCCACAATATTACATGCACAACCGATACCAAATCCTAAAAACAAGCCAACTCAAGATCTTAATAGCATTGGGTTGCTACCTCTTCCATCATACGCCATTTTGACCACACGAGCGCATGAGCTTCAACTACGGTCTGGAAGAGTTTTGCAAGATCAACCCAAATCATCAGTTATTATCCGAGAAGAGAATGAAGAAGAAGACATACCTAATGAAATTTTGAATGATGCCCTTCTTGAAGATGTGGTTATTCCTAAAGCTTCAACACACAACCATCCTCATGAAGAAGTAATTCCAAGAGAAAAATCACCCCCATATCCAGAGCGTCTAGTAATAGAAAAACATGTAACTTATCCAGAGTATGATATCATTAATGAATTGAAAAATATTTGTATCAAGATCCATTTGTTACAAGCCATTAAAGATATACCCATCTATAGTAAAGTGATAAAGGATCTCTGTATTAAAAAACTAGTTAAAAAGCAAAAAGACCCTCAGATGATTCATGTCATAGGTGAAATGTCAGATTACATAGCAAACCAACCTAGAATTCCAAAGTATACAAATCCAGGAAATCCTGTGGTAACTGTTATCATCAATAAACCTGCCATAGGAAAAACACTTATTGATGTAGGGGCTGCTCTTAACCTGATGACTACCACAGTTTTAGAAACTCTCCAATTGGGATAGTTTCTCTGCCCTACCCCAACAATGCTAGAATTGGTAGATCGCACTATGGTGCAGCCTGCTGGGATGTTAGATGATATCATTGTATCAGTGGCTTCATGGGAATATCCCGTGGAATTTATGGTCATAGAATCAAAGGACCCTTCCAAACGACACCCCCTTGTTCTGGGAAGACCTTGGTTAGCCACTGCTAATGCATTTATATGATGTAGGGATGGAGAGATGATCATCTCTAATGGGTTGTCTACAAGAAAATTCGCTTTATACCCACTAGCACAACCAGTAACTGAAAATATGTTTTGGTTAGATGGTCCTTTTGGGGATGAGAACTTGGAAGAACTATCCCTTGTTAGTGATTTCTCGTCGGCACTTCAAGAACAAAATACCAAAAATGTGTTGAACCAATTTGTCTCTTCCACAACATGTATAGACTTTCCTCAGTCTTTTTCCCAACTTGACCAAATATTTGAAGACGAATTCCAAGAAAACATGAGCCTCTCAACATTTACAAGTACACCTTGTGTTTTCACAATCGAAAAACATATAGGATCCTATACCATACCTTGTGAGGTCAGTCCTGAAAAATTTCTACATATAAATGCAAGTTTAGATGAGAGTCAACAAAACAAATTACTAAAAGTTCTCAAGAGTCAAACTGAAGCATTTGCATGGTAATACACTGATATGAAGGGTATACACCCAGATACGTGTATTCACCACATTTACAAAGATTCAAACATACCTGCTATCAGGCATCCCCAGAGAAGAATGAATCCAACCTTCAAGGATATAGTTAAAGATGAATTACAAAAACTCCTTAATGTTGGTTTCATCTACCCAATTTTTAACAGCAAATGGGTGTCTCCTCTGGTAGTAGTTCCAAAGAAAGTTACAGGGAAATGGCGTATCTGTTTTGAATTTCAATAATTGAACAAGGCCACTCTTAAGGACTACTTCCCTTTACCTTTCATTGATAAGGTGTTAGATACCTTGTCAAAAAAACAATACTTTTCTTTCCTTGATGGGTATAGCGAATATAACCAAATATTAATAGCACCTGAGGATCAAGACAAGACAACCTTTACTTGTTCTTGGGGGACATATGCCTATCTAGTGTTTCCATTTGGCCTGTGTAATGAACCTGCCACTTTCCAGCATGTAGTATTAGGAATTTTTGTTGACCTTATACATGACCATGTAGAAGTTTACATGGCTGATTTTATAGTTTATGGTAATACCTTCCAAGAAGCCCTTGATAACCTTGAAACAGTTCTTATTCGGTGCCAAGAAACGAACTTAGCCCTTAGTCATGAAAAATGTAAGATGTTATTAACTGAGGGCATAGTTCTGGGACATCATGTCTCTCTTCAAGGTATCAAGGTGGATCCTGCCAAGATAGAAATAATTGTTAATCTTCCTCCAAAAAATCCAAAGGGGGTAAGTACCTTTCTTGGCCATGCAGGCTATTATAGATGTTTTATTGAAAAATTCACTTAGATAGCCACACCTATGTTCAAACTACTCATGAAAGATACAGAATTTCAATGGACTGAACCTTATCAATGTGCCTTTGAAAATTTGAACGCAAAGCTATCAATGGCACCAATACTTAGGGGCCCCAATTGGTCCCTTCCCTTCCATATATCCACTAATGCTTCCGATATAGCTATAGGAGCAGTCTTAGGTCAAAAAGAGGGACAAACATCACATGCCATCTATTTTCCTAGTAAAAATTTGACTGCTGCAGAATCGAAATACATTGTTATTGAAAAAGATTTTCTGGCAGTAGTCTATGCCATCAACAAGTTTCGTCATTATATCACGGGATATGAAGTTTTTGTACACACTGACCACTCCTCCATTAGATTTTTAATGAATGAACCAATCACCAATGGCAGGGTGACTCGCTGGCTTCTTTTGTTACAATAATTTAACATCACTGTTGTTGATCATCCTAGTCGAGAGACTGTGGTAGCAGATTTTCTCTCTCGAATTCAAATTGACAATAATGCCAGTACCATCGATGATAGATTTCCGAATGAACATTTGTTTGTTGTGTCTGTTCAAACCCCTTGGTTTGCAGACATATCCAATTATTTAGAAACTAGAAAGCTACCAAACCATCTCTCCCCACCCGAGAAATGTACGATCATTGTTCAAAGTTCTAATTAATCTTGGGTGGAAAATGATATTTTTCGTACTGGTCTGGATCTTATTATTAGACGATGTGTACGAGAGGATGAGATGGTAGAGATCCTCCATGCATGTCATGCTGGACCTTGTGGTGGGCATTTTTCTGATAAGAAAACAACTTACAAAGTATTACACTCTGGATATTATTAACTAAGCATTTTTAAAGATGCTTCCAGGTATGTCAAGGGATGTGACAGTTGCCAAAGAATGGGTATACCTACTCCATCCGATGAGATGCCCTTACAGCCCTAGGTTATGATTGATCCTTTTGAAAAATGGGCTCTAGATTTCGTTGGGCCAATTTCCCCTATGTCTCGAAAGAAGAAGTACATCCTCATCTATACAGACTATGTCACAAAGTGGGTGGAAGGTAAATCCTTATTCCGATCCACAAACAAATCTTTGGTAGAGTTTATATATGAAGAAATATTTCCCCGATTTGGTGTACCTAGGGAAATTGTAACCGATCAATGATCTCATTTTACCTCCAAGTTGATGAAAGAGCTTACTGAAAAATATGGTATTAGACATTGTAAATCTTCACCATATCACCCACAAGCCAATGGTCAGGTAGAGTCCACCAACAAAGTATTAAAAGCCATCCTGACTAAGACTATCCAGTTACACCACAAAGACTGGGCAGATAGGATTCCAGAAGCCTTGTGGGCTTATAGGATAACTTGGAGGAATACCACTGGACACACACCTTATGAACTTCTTTATGGTAAACAAGTTCTTCTACCCATTGAATTTCAAGTCAAAACTTTTCGTATGGCTGCACAATTAGGGCTGGATCTAGAAGAAGCACATAGACAACGAATCTTGCAGATAAATAAATTAGATGAGATTACACAAGATTCCATTCAACGCACAATTTTAATACAAAACCAACGCAAAAAGTGGCATGATAAATGCATTAAACAAAAACAATTCAAAACTGGATACTAGGCATTACTTTTTGATTCAAGGTACAAAAAATTTAAAGGTAAATTAACTACTCATTGGATGGGTCCATTTGAAATTGTTACAGCTTTTGATAATGGATCTGTTGAGATTAATACAATTGATGATTCACAAATTTCCTTTGTTGTAAATGGACATAGACTTAGACTTTATCATCAACCAATATCTAAACAAGACATTGTGCAAAATGCTTTACAACAGAAGGAGATGGACTTGGTTGAAGAGGAAGTCATTCCTCCTTCTCCTAGTTCTTGAATTATTTTGGGTTATCTTCATTTGTATCTCTCTCTCTCTCTCTCTCTATATATATATATATATATATATATATATCTATATATATATATAATAAATAAGATTCATTGCCAACAACTGATTGCATTTATACAGGAAAATCATTCTTATGATCAGCTTATATAATTTTGTCAATTAAAATAGGAAGACTCTTCTCCTTTCCCTAATTTTGAAAAAAAAAAAATGACTTTTCTTTGTACATATGTTGTTGTTGTGAATAAACTTGAATCATCTAAGAAGTGGTTTTGCAGTTTTATTACAAGAACCTTATCTCTATAATCAGCTCATGAAATATTATTTGAAAAAGGGAAGTGCTCTAAAAAGACTCATAATGCATCCTAACTCCTTCTCTTTCGATTATTGTTGAAAATTGAAAATTTATAGTGGAAAGTTAAAGTGTTTATATCATTTCTAACCACTTTCTTCTATGATTATTTTTTATTAATTTCATTTTTATGCTTTTATATATGGTATTTGATTTAGGCATGCACATTCCTGATTTATCATTAGAAGAGTTGCTTAAGACTTACTTTGATCATCATGATTTTCAAATTTATATCTTACACCTATGGACTACTAGTTCATCCCAGACTCATGATCAAAACTTGTCTCTTAATCATTCTTTAAAAAGGTAACCCAAGAGTGAGTAATATTTCTACTTGTGGGGAACATTACTGATATTTTATGAAGAAGATAGACTGAGAGGTCAAAGAACAACTTTAGGTTATTATCTTTTGACATGATCTATAATCTAGGCTATTATAAATAAAGTTACTCATAAGGTTCGCTCTAAAAATTTGAATTATGTGTTTAGTAGGCTTAACACACTCTAGTGCCAACCGGATTCCACATACTAAAATCATTATACGAAGCAAACCTATAGGGGTACTGAACATGATCACTGGTATCGGGTCCATGCTAAGTAAAATCTTAAAAAAGGAAGCTCGGTAAATGCAAGTAAACCCATTGGGGTACTGAATAGGCTCCCTGACAGCGAGGCTACGCTTACATGGTACCAAGATAAACCTGTCGGGGTACTGAACAGGCATGTTGCCATCGGGGCAATATCAGGTAAAAGAGATATGGTTAATGCATTACTATGCACATGGCTCATCTAAAAAACATGAGTATACAAATACATATTTAGGCCAAATTATTTATACTGTCATTAAAGAATGGTTGTAAGTTGGACTTGGACCCTATCATCTAATTCAAACAATACCTAGGATATGATTATCCTAGAAGTGGGACCCATAACCATAGAAATCTAACGAACTCCAGTGTGAACTTTATCTATATTCTTTGGATGACAAGAGTTCTTTAAAATGAGTCAAGGATGACTGGTTTCCCTATGGCATTTTTTGCATCAATTATACTATCATTATTCATATGGTCTTCCTAAGCACTGTTATTTTATTATTATTATTATTATTATTATTTGACGAATGTGCATATCTAAATTATCTCCATTTATTAGTTAGTATTTATTTTTCTTACGAAAAATAATAACAACATTTTAGAGCTATTGGCTAAAGTATTAATTGAAAATATAATCAGTTTTTCTTTGATGGCTTGAGGACACGCCATATTTTTGGTTTGGGGGAGGTTCAAAACTGTCTTTACTTTTTGATTATTTAGAAAAAAAAGTTCATTTATCTTTGATAAAATGATAGGTGTTTTCAGGATAATGCAAGTAGCAGAAGATTGTTCCAATCCATGATAAATAAAGAAGAGCACGACTAAAGTTTATGAAAAGCAGGATTACATCATCCTTTTGTGTGCTAGCGGCCCAGAAAAATTCTTTGCATAATCAGCAGAATTCATATCCAGCAAGGCACATTTTGTACAGAAGGTCCGTATGAAGGAGCAAATGAAGGGTCGAATGACGATCCGAATGAAGTGATGAATGAGGCGAATGAATGACGATCTTAATGAAGTGCCGAATGAAACCATAGCTTATAACAACACGATTAAGTGTGTTAAGGGATCTAATTTTTGAATTCTACTAGTAAAATATAATTGACTAACCATACCAAGGATCAATCAAATGTCATTTCTGCACTCGATCTCATTCCTTTACTCATTTCGACTTCATCAAATGAATCGGTTAATCATGCATTATTGTCATTTTTAGAATCATTCTATGGCTATCATATGATTTTAACCTTTCATTAAGTTATATGCATGCGATCTGTCATTGTATTATTTAAAAGTCATCATGATCTTGTATGTCGCCTATGCTTATAATCTCATGATGAAAATTACATTCAACCTATCCAAAGTTTACTTTGGACATGGTTGAATATATCATAACCACACAAATTCACTAATGCATGCATTTTTATGATGGCACACGATTCAAGATCTTTGGATGATAGAGTGATCGTTCGAATGTGCTAAATCTTTGCTCACAATCATTCAACTGTTCGAACGGATCACATTTTAAACCAACACCTGCGTGAATTTTGCTTCATTCTACTTTCCCTCATCTTTCTTGATTCTATCAAGCTGCGTCTTTTGCAATTTCTTGCATCCCCTATATCCCTTTCATCCATCCACCTCTGTTTAACAATGTTGATCCGCCATGAGCCTGGAAGCTACCAAGATTTGCTCGGTATCCCCGAATTCAAAGCATGCCGTGAAGTGTTTCTTCGAGCGGGCTGTAGTCCATTCCTTCATCTTCTCGAAGGCCACGATGACAAGATCTCACTGCTATTTGCCAAACGATTCGATGGGAAAACAACTAAGGTTGGCCATATTACCTTGCCTATGACTGAGGAATCTATTGCGTTGGACACAAAGCTTCCCAGGGAGGGTGCTCGTTGGCGTAAGCACCTCTTCCTCCCATGGAAAACTCATAAATTTTCTCTCAAAGTCGAATATCAACATGTTGTAGGCACAAAAGGATTCCACTGGGAGTGGATTAAGCCAGAATACCTCAAGCCCTTGACTTTTATCATCCGGTTGATCACCTATGAGGGTAAGTTTAGTGTCTTCAAAGCTTGCCACGTTCGATTATTAGCTCATTTTGTTAATAATCAAGCCCTAAATTTCTCATTTTATTTTCTGAAGAGCCTTGAGAAAATGTCTAACCACGTTAGGAAAAATGTAGTTAACCCCATTGGCAGTTTATACCATCATTGTCTCATAAAAATCCCGGTCATTCACCAATTGAAGGAAAAGGGGAAAACATGGGATAGCTTTGTGTTTGAAGTACTAAAACCCCATTTGGTCAAGAAGCCCCTTGTCAAATCCCCTGCCTCTCGCAAGCATCACTAATTTCAAACTCGTGTTAATGAGCCTGCTCAAACCTCTTCCTAAGCAAAAAGGGATACTAAGTCTGTGCAATTTAGTGAGGGTGCCTCACAAGAAATGCACCTTGTTCATTCATCCTCTCATGAGCTTGTCCACGAGGACACGACCACAAAACCCCCATTCTTTTCACCAATACCCACAAGGTCAAGAAAGGAAAATCCTGATCAGTTTGTCGACCAGACCGTCGTCCCATCTATCGATTAGTCTATCATTCAGATAACCTTGATCACCAGATAGATGACTTTGTCCTTGAAATACCCCTTCTTGTGTTAGCCAATGTCTCTACCCATTTGCTTGAAGATTCTGTCTTTGGACCTACCCCTACACACATTGAAGATAAGGCTCCTGAGGAACACACTACATGTTAACGCGACACCAGTCGACAGGGGTCCCACTCAATTTCGACACATACCATAGTTTTCCTGAGCACCAGCCCGGATAGGGTTTATCCCACCCAGCAACACCTGCAGAGCAGATGAGGTCTCACCTGAGGTGTCCAGGAAGAGCAGACAGAACCATGTTTCCGCCGAATGAAGGAGGACAGTTGCGGCTATGATATTTAAACTTATTGTAACACAACGACAGAGATCTTAAAGCATTAAACATAGTAGTAAAGCAATATTCAACCCAAACATTCATCATTGCAACAACAGTAATTTTAAAGCAAGTATCGCATCAAAGAAGCATGACATTATTCGTATAGTGCAATATCACATTATCATAACTGAACAAATTCAGCACAGGGATTGCACCAAAATAGCTTCATCATATTATCATTTTCAACCCAGATACAATGCCTCTACAAAAACTAGATCTCCACAATGACTCTTGACATCAAAACATACCCGAAAATCATACAACCAACATCAGAGATTCCCATTCTTCAGCTGCCAATTCTCTCCCTCATGAATTATATAATCACTTACAATTCTTATCTATATATAGGCTTCCTCCTTACAACTCTTGTCCACTTACTACCGACTTCCTAACTGACACTACGGACAAAGGACCCAATATCTAACTGACTTATCCAAAAACGACCAAAATGTTAAATTTTCAGAATTTACTTCAATCTGATCTAGGATCTTAACTGAGAGAACAACATGTACAGCATATCTACAGCATATCAATCATGGAGACAATAATGCAAGCACACAAGAGACACAAATATTTACTTGGGGAAAACCATAAAGGTGAAAAACCCCAATAACTTCCTCAGAGATAGATAGAGCAATGATACAACCAACCAAGAGAGATAGCCATAACCTAGCAACAGATCCTCCTCCTCCATAAGTGCGCCACTCCTCCTTGAGTGCACATGTGAGAAGTGAGTGAGCAAATAGAGTGCCTCCCGCACTCTATTTATACTTGACTTGACTTGCCTTTTTTGTAAAGTTAGTCACAGCAGATCTAATGAACAAATAAATCAGTCACAACAGATGAACATAGAAGAAATGGTGCAAAACTGTGCAAAACATGCAGCAGTGCTCTCTATCCCAGAAAGGGTGAATGAATTACAATACAATCCAATCATAGTCAATGAGCAATTCGAATTGACTAAGTAGGCCATTCGAATCACTGAATAGAGTAGCTTGACTCTATCTAGGAGTCCTCATCAATCATCGGTGGTGCTCATCAATCACAATAACCAGTCATCCAGGTGTCAAACTGAGTCTAACTGAGTGTAATAAATGTAACTGAAGTGTGTAGCACTGATATAGGATCTGGAGGCTCAGTGGGGGCGCATGGGAGGCTAACTGAAGTCAGAACAAGTCACCTAATCAAACTGGAGGTCAAACGGAAGTGATACAGTCAGTCGGGAGTGAAACTAGCCTCAAATCAGGGAGAATCGGAGCTAACTGAATGTAACTGAAGTGGAACTGCAGTGGTAGGTGAACAAGTGCGCCCTTCTCTGGCAGTAGGTGAGAAGTGGGCGCCTTTCAGCTTAGGAGGGCTAAAACTCTGTGGTAGGTGGCTCCCGGGTGCTAGAAGAAGGTGGATAAGGTGCTGGAGGCATCAAACTGGTGACTGGGATGCATGCCTGTGCATGCAGAATCCTGAAATAGATCATATCCTGAAATAGGAATCCTGAAATAGATAATATCCTGAAATAGATCATGCAAGATCCTGAAATAGATGATGTATCCCGAAATAGATGATGTGGATATCCGAACACCCCCCCTCAAGCTAGACTATGATGTGCCAACTAAAATAATGTGGGGCCCTGGTAACTAAGACCAAAGGTCACCCCAATACAATAATAATCCAAACTAATAACAATCAATAAACCGAGGAAATGGGGAAAACCTCATGGGAAAAATACCCCCCCTCAAAATAGACTGTAGTACACCAAAAGATTTAACTGCTCCAAAATCAAGTAGATATGTCTGGAGGTATCTTACTCTTGGGAGTAAATGGATCATGCTCCAAAAACATGTGCTTGAATTCTCCATCAGTGGATGCAAGCGAATGTGGAGACTTTAAGAACTTGCTCTTCATACCGAAAATGGTGAGAACAAATATGAAAATATGAGGATGATCCTGGAACCTGTGATTCGAACCAAGTGAGGTAGGAATAGCTCCAATCGGATCAAATAGATCTTGAAACTTGAACTTCTTATCAATAGAAGTTAAATCAGCTCCAAAAATAGATGAATGGTTTCTTGAGATCTCCTTTGAACCAACCAGGGTGAGATCAAAACCAAAATCAGCAAAAAGTGCATGAGAATTGAACTCAAGCGAATGGTAGTGCTCTTTATCTTCATTAAAACTCTGAGAAACTTTGCAAATGATAGAACATAAGTTTATAGAAGGCATGCAATCAAGGAGGGCGAATGCTTCACCTCCAAAATCAGATTTTACCTCCAAAACATCAAGTAGATCATTATTCTGCATGCCGACAAACTCATGTGAAAGAGAGGATTCAAGAACCTCTTCGGAATCTAGAGTATGAGCTTGTTTATCTTGCTCAGAATTCGAAATAGAAGACTTTGAGAGAATGAGTGTTGAATCTACAGTTTCTTCTTCATCTTGAACAATTGTTGAGGCCAACACATGATCGGAAAGAACACATAAGGAGATCTCACTGGGCTTGTTCTCCAAAAGGCTAGCATGATCCTCTTCTTCCTGCTTTCCAAATTCTCTGTCAAGTTGGACCCATAGATCACTTGGATTTTCAGCAGTCTTAATGAGGTAGCGCATACAAGGAGACATAGCAAGACATATTGCTCCAAAAGCTCTATCACAATCATTGAGCCAATCATTCTCCTCTTCATCGGAATCAAAATCTCTTGTATTACCAATGCACATATCAAAAAGACATTGTCTCTTCAAGAATGCAATCATCTTTGGTTTCCATTCATCATAGTTGAATGGAGTAAGAATATTTTGTGAAGAAGAAGTCTCCATCTTTGCATTAGCGAATGCACATGGAGGAAGTAAGAAACCTGCAAATCACATCAAAACAACCACAATAAGGTCGAACAATCCACCCTTTGAGAGTTGCATCACACCTGGGATTGGATTTCAAGCAATGTTGAATAGGTCCAATGTATCAGATCCAGGAATTATGTGGTAACTCAAGCTTCTGGAGTGGTATTGGAGTATTTTTCAAGCTTTGCATGCACAGGAGCGAATGCCCTTGAGATATCTCATGCCAAACTTTTTTTTTTTTTTTTTGCAATTCTTAGCAATTCAGTCAAATCTTCTTGTATAAACACCTGTAGAAAAGAGATCTTGTCCCTGCAATGGCTCTGATACCATGTAAAGTTAGTCACAGCAGATCTAATGAACAAATAAATCAGTCACAACAGATGAACATAGAAGAAATGGTGCAAAACTGTGCAAAACATGCAGCAGTGCTCTCTATCCCAGAAAGGGTGAATGAATTACAATACAATCCAATCATAGTCAATGAGCAATTCGAATTGACTAAGTAGGCCATTCGAATCACTGAATAGAGTAGCTTGACTCTATCTAGGAGTCCTCATCAATCATCGGTGGTGCTCATCAATCACAATAACCAGTCATCCAGGTGTCAAACTGAGTCTAACTGAGTGTAATAAATGTAACTGAAGTGTGTAGCACTGATATAGGATCTGGAGGCTCAGTGGGGGCGCATGGGAGGCTAACTGAAGTCAGAACAAGTCACCTAATCAAACTGGAGGTCAAACGGAAGTGATACAGTCAGTCGGGAGTGAAACTAGCCTCAAATCAGGGAGAATCGGAGCTAACTGAATGTAACTGAAGTGGAACTGCAGTGGTAGGTGAACAAGTGCGCCCTTCTCTGGCAGTAGGTGAGAAGTGGGCGCCTTTCAGCTTAGGAGGGCTAAAACTCTGTGGTAGGTGGCTCCCGGGTGCTAGAAGAAGGTGGATAAGGTGCTGGAGGCATCAAACTGGTGACTGGGATGCATGCCTGTGCATGCAGAATCCTGAAATAGATCATATCCTGAAATAGGAATCCTGAAATAGATAATATCCTGAAATAGATCATGCAAGATCCTGAAATAGATGATGTATCCCGAAATAGATGATGTGGATATCCGAACACCCCCCCTCAAGCTAGACTATGATGTGCCAACTAAAATAATGTGGGGCCCTGGTAACTAAGACCAAAGGTCACCCCAATACAATAATAATCCAAACTAATAACAATCAATAAACCGAGGAAATGGGGAAAACCTCATGGGAAAAATACCCCCCCTCAAAATAGACTGTAGTACACCAAAAGATTTAACTGCTCCAAAATCAAGTAGATATGTCTGGAGGTATCTTACTCTTGGGAGTAAATGGATCATGCTCCAAAAACATGTGCTTGAATTCTCCATCAGTGGATGCAAGCGAATGTGGAGACTTTAAGAACTTGCTCTTCATACCGAAAATGGTGAGAACAAATATGAAAATATGAGGATGATCCTGGAACCTGTGATTCGAACCAAGTGAGGTAGGAATAGCTCCAATCGGATCAAATAGATCTTGAAACTTGAACTTCTTATCAATAGAAGTTAAATCAGCTCCAAAAATAGATGAATGGTTTCTTGAGATCTCCTTTGAACCAACCAGGGTGAGATCAAAACCAAAATCAGCAAAAAGTGCATGAGAATTGAACTCAAGCGAATGGTAGTGCTCTTTATCTTCATTAAAACTCTGAGAAACTTTGCAAATGATAGAACATAAGTTTATAGAAGGCATGCAATCAAGGAGGGCGAATGCTTCACCTCCAAAATCAGATTTTACCTCCAAAACATCAAGTAGATCATTATTCTGCATGCCGACAAACTCATGTGAAAGAGAGGATTCAAGAACCTCTTCGGAATCTAGAGTATGAGCTTGTTTATCTTGCTCAGAATTCGAAATAGAAGACTTTGAGAGAATGAGTGTTGAATCTACAGTTTCTTCTTCATCTTGAACAATTGTTGAGGCCAACACATGATCGGAAAGAACACATAAGGAGATCTCACTGGGCTTGTTCTCCAAAAGGCTAGCATGATCCTCTTCTTCCTGCTTTCCAAATTCTCTGTCAAGTTGGACCCATAGATCACTTGGATTTTCAGCAGTCTTAATGAGGTAGCGCATACAAGGAGACATAGCAAGACATATTGCTCCAAAAGCTCTATCACAATCATTGAGCCAATCATTCTCCTCTTCATCGGAATCAAAATCTCTTGTATTACCAATGCACATATCAAAAAGACATTGTCTCTTCAAGAATGCAATCATCTTTGGTTTCCATTCATCATAGTTGAATGGAGTAAGAATATTTTGTGAAGAAGAAGTCTCCATCTTTGCATTAGCGAATGCACATGGAGGAAGTAAGAAACCTGCAAATCACATCAAAACAACCACAATAAGGTCGAACAATCCACCCTTTGAGAGTTGCATCACACCTGGGATTGGATTTCAAGCAATGTTGAATAGGTCCAATGTATCAGATCCAGGAATTATGTGGTAACTCAAGCTTCTGGAGTGGTATTGGAGTATTTTTCAAGCTTTGCATGCACAGGAGCGAATGCCCTTGAGATATCTCATGCCAAACTTTTTTTTTTTTTTTTTTGCAATTCTTAGCAATTCAGTCAAATCTTCTTGTATAAACACCTGTAGAAAAGAGATCTTGTCCCTGCAATGGCTCTGATACCATGTAAAGTTAGTCACAGCAGATCTAATGAACAAATAAATCAGTCACAACAGATGAACATAGAAGAAATGGTGCAAAACTGTGCAAAACATGCAGCAGTGCTCTCTATCCCAGAAAGGGTGAATGAATTACAATACAATCCAATCATAGTCAATGAGCAATTCGAATTGACTAAGTAGGCCATTCGAATCACTGAATAGAGTAGCTTGACTCTATCTAGGAGTCCTCATCAATCATCGGTGGTGCTCATCAATCACAATAACCAGTCATCCAGGTGTCAAACTGAGTCTAACTGAGTGTAATAAATGTAACTGAAGTGTGTAGCACTGATATAGGATCTGGAGGCTCAGTGGGGGCGCATGGGAGGCTAACTGAAGTCAGAACAAGTCACCTAATCAAACTGGAGGTCAAACGGAAGTGATACAGTCAGTCGGGAGTGAAACTAGCCTCAAATCAGGGAGAATCGGAGCTAACTGAATGTAACTGAAGTGGAACTGCAGTGGTAGGTGAACAAGTGCGCCCTTCTCTGGCAGTAGGTGAGAAGTGGGCGCCTTTCAGCTTAGGAGGGCTAAAACTCTGTGGTAGGTGGCTCCCGGGTGCTAGAAGAAGGTGGATAAGGTGCTGGAGGCATCAAACTGGTGACTGGGATGCATGCCTGTGCATGCAGAATCCTGAAATAGATCATATCCTGAAATAGGAATCCTGAAATAGATAATATCCTGAAATAGATCATGCAAGATCCTGAAATAGATGATGTATCCCGAAATAGATGATGTGGATATCCGAACACCCCCCCTCAAGCTAGACTATGATGTGCCAACTAAAATAATGTGGGGCCCTGGTAACTAAGACCAAAGGTCACCCCAATACAATAATAATCCAAACTAATAACAATCAATAAACCGAGGAAATGGGGAAAACCTCATGGGAAAAATACCCCCCCTCAAAATAGACTGTAGTACACCAAAAGATTTAACTGCTCCAAAATCAAGTAGATATGTCTGGAGGTATCTTACTCTTGGGAGTAAATGGATCATGCTCCAAAAACATGTGCTTGAATTCTCCATCAGTGGATGCAAGCGAATGTGGAGACTTTAAGAACTTGCTCTTCATACCGAAAATGGTGAGAACAAATATGAAAATATGAGGATGATCCTGGAACCTGTGATTCGAACCAAGTGAGGTAGGAATAGCTCCAATCGGATCAAATAGATCTTGAAACTTGAACTTCTTATCAATAGAAGTTAAATCAGCTCCAAAAATAGATGAATGGTTTCTTGAGATCTCCTTTGAACCAACCAGGGTGAGATCAAAACCAAAATCAGCAAAAAGTGCATGAGAATTGAACTCAAGCGAATGGTAGTGCTCTTTATCTTCATTAAAACTCTGAGAAACTTTGCAAATGATAGAACATAAGTTTATAGAAGGCATGCAATCAAGGAGGGCGAATGCTTCACCTCCAAAATCAGATTTTACCTCCAAAACATCAAGTAGATCATTATTCTGCATGCCGACAAACTCATGTGAAAGAGAGGATTCAAGAACCTCTTCGGAATCTAGAGTATGAGCTTGTTTATCTTGCTCAGAATTCGAAATAGAAGACTTTGAGAGAATGAGTGTTGAATCTACAGTTTCTTCTTCATCTTGAACAATTGTTGAGGCCAACACATGATCGGAAAGAACACATAAGGAGATCTCACTGGGCTTGTTCTCCAAAAGGCTAGCATGATCCTCTTCTTCCTGCTTTCCAAATTCTCTGTCAAGTTGGACCCATAGATCACTTGGATTTTCAGCAGTCTTAATGAGGTAGCGCATACAAGGAGACATAGCAAGACATATTGCTCCAAAAGCTCTATCACAATCATTGAGCCAATCATTCTCCTCTTCATCGGAATCAAAATCTCTTGTATTACCAATGCACATATCAAAAAGACATTGTCTCTTCAAGAATGCAATCATCTTTGGTTTCCATTCATCATAGTTGAATGGAGTAAGAATATTTTGTGAAGAAGAAGTCTCCATCTTTGCATTAGCGAATGCACATGGAGGAAGTAAGAAACCTGCAAATCACATCAAAACAACCACAATAAGGTCGAACAATCCACCCTTTGAGAGTTGCATCACACCTGGGATTGGATTTCAAGCAATGTTGAATAGGTCCAATGTATCAGATCCAGGAATTATGTGGTAACTCAAGCTTCTGGAGTGGTATTGGAGTATTTTTCAAGCTTTGCATGCACAGGAGCGAATGCCCTTGAGATATCTCATGCCAAACTTTTTTTTTTTTTTTTTGCAATTCTTAGCAATTCAGTCAAATCTTCTTGTATAAACACCTGTAGAAAAGAGATCTTGTCCCTGCAATGGCTCTGATACCATGTAAAGTTAGTCACAGCAGATCTAATGAACAAATAAATCAGTCACAACAGATGAACATAGAAGAAATGGTGCAAAACTGTGCAAAACATGCAGCAGTGCTCTCTATCCCAGAAAGGGTGAATGAATTACAATACAATCCAATCATAGTCAATGAGCAATTCGAATTGACTAAGTAGGCCATTCGAATCACTGAATAGAGTAGCTTGACTCTATCTAGGAGTCCTCATCAATCATCGGTGGTGCTCATCAATCACAATAACCAGTCATCCAGGTGTCAAACTGAGTCTAACTGAGTGTAATAAATGTAACTGAAGTGTGTAGCACTGATATAGGATCTGGAGGCTCAGTGGGGGCGCATGGGAGGCTAACTGAAGTCAGAACAAGTCACCTAATCAAACTGGAGGTCAAACGGAAGTGATACAGTCAGTCGGGAGTGAAACTAGCCTCAAATCAGGGAGAATCGGAGCTAACTGAATGTAACTGAAGTGGAACTGCAGTGGTAGGTGAACAAGTGCGCCCTTCTCTGGCAGTAGGTGAGAAGTTGGCGCCTTTCATCTTAGGAGGGCTAAAACTCTGTGGTAGGTGGCTCCCGGGTGCTAGAAGAAGGTGGATAAGGTGCTGGAGGCATCAAACTGGTGACTGGGATGCATGCCTGTGCATGCAGAATCCTGAAATAGATCATATCCTGAAATAGGAATCCTGAAATAGATAATATCCTGAAATAGATCATGCAAGATCCTGAAATAGATGATGTATCCCGAAATAGATGATGTGGATATCCGAACATTTTTTACCTAACTCATGTAGGCTCGAACTTTACCACATAACATAATGTTGAGTGGGCCGACCCCCAATAGGGTGGTCTAATAACCCTTTGACCCACATGGCCGACCCCCAATAGGGTGGTCTAATAACCCTTTGACCCACATGACTTATACAGGGCCGACCCCAAATAAGGTGGTCTAATAACCCATCAAGTATAAGTTATGACACTTACAATATAAATGACGACACTTCCTTATAGAGGAATAATACCATCTCTATAGGAATACAATATACATATATGTGGAATACATTCCGAAGTTACATATACATCAACACTCCCTCTTAACTAGGAAGGTATTTCTCAGCATAGTTCTTCTAGCACAAGTCATCTTCTCTGGATCATCGTCACTAGATAATCATCATCGAGTCATCATCATCGTCACTACTGCTGCTATCTCAATCAATCTCTGAATCTACTCGTCATAGGAAGTTCTACAGAGCCAGTCCTTTTTCATACTGGATGTAGGCCCACCACCTGCAGGTCTTCATCATCACTGGCCATACTGTGGAATCCTCAGGACTTATTACTTGCGTCAGAAAACCTCGAAAGAGCATCCCAGGATGTTACGGGTACAAAACTCTGTCCTGTAGGATCTCCCAGGGCGCTATTACATGTGACCCCACCACAAAACCTCGAAAGAGCATCTCAGGATGTTACGGGTACACAACTCCGACCTGAAATCTCCCAGGGCACAAATTACATGTGGTCCACCACAAAACCTCGAAAGAGCATCTCAGGATGTTACGGGTACACAACTCCGACCTGAAATCTCCCAGGGCACAAATTACATGTGGTCATGGCAAAACCTCGCAAGAGCATCTCAGGATGTTACGGGTACACAACTCCGACCTGAAATCTCCCAGGGCCCAAATTACATGCCATAGGACAAAACCTTGCAAGAGCATCTCAGGATGTTACGGGTACACAACTTCGACCTGAGATCTCCCAGGGCGCTATTACATGTCCTCCCAGAGCAATGTCTCGAAAGAGCATCCCAGGCTGTTATGGGTACACAACTCCGACCTATAGGATCTCCCAGACATGCTCATCTGCACAACCTGATCCACGGCCACAGAGTATCAACCTGATACTCACCATACATCATCCTGATGTACTCATGATCGTCCTGATCATAATCACTGCAACGTCCTGCTGCATGTCATCTGGAGCAACATCCTGAAGCTCATCATCCATGATCATCCTGATCATCACTGCAACATCCTGCTGCATGTCATCTGGAGCAACATCCTGAAGCTCATCATCCATGATCATCCTGATCATCACTGCAACATCCTCCTGCATGTCATCTGGAGCAATATCCTGAAGCTCATCATCCATGATCATCCTGATCATCACTGCAACATCCTGCTGCATGATCCACCTGATCATCAATGCATCCAACTGATGCATACCAAGTATCTACCTAATACATATCATCATACATGATCCACCTGATCATCAATGCATCCACCTGATGCATACCAAGTATCTACCTGATACATGATACATATCACCATACATGATCCACCTGATCATACAATGTATCCACCTGATACATATACAGATACATGGTCCAAGCATCCAACATGATGCACATACAAAATACATACACATGATCCAACTGATCATATCCAGCAGAAACCAGAACATCATCATGATGCCCATTATCCAGCGCTTACATCCATAGCCATGTGAAGGATCCTCCTTCCAACATGCTTGGAATGGCTTCAGCAAATGTGTCCATAACTTCTTCCTCGAAGTGTCCTCGATCTGAAGAACACCAAGCCTCTCTCTGAAGTACTCGAACTTCACTCTGGCTAGTGGCTTCGTCAGCACATCTGCAATCTGCTCGTCCATCGCAACATACAGAAGCTTCACACCTCCTCTCTGCACCATATCCCTGATATAGTGATATTTGATCTCTATGTGTTTCTACCTGTCATGAAACACTGGGTTCTCGGACAGCTTCACACAACTCTGGTTATCACAGAAGATACCAGTAGCCTCCAACGGGAGATCAAATAACTCAGACAGTAGTTTCCGTAGCCATACTGCCTCACAGCTAGCTGAACAGGCTGCAACATACTCTGCCTCAGCTGTACTCAGTGCTACGCAGGACTGCTTCCTGCTAAACCAAGAGATCACACTTGATCCCATACTGAAGCAACACCCAGATGTGCTCTTCCTATCTGCAGCACTGCCAGCCCAATCTGAATCAACATAACCCTGCAGGTTAAACTTTTGATTCACCTCATACCTGAGCCCATAATCCACTGTACCCTTCAGGTACCTCAGAATATGATTTACAGCAACCAGGTGAACACTCATCGGATCCGTCAGGAACTGGCTCAATGTGTTCACAGCAAAGCAAATGTCTGGTCTCGTTCTCGTCAGGTACATCAAGGACCCAATCATCTGGCGATACATAGAGACATCAATTGGCTCAGATGAAGCATCGCATAGAAGCTTCAGATTTGATGCCATAGGTGTGTCCATGGCCTTGCAATCCATCATCCCGAAGCTCTTTGGGATCTCTATTGCATACTTCCCTTGTCCAAGGAATATTCTATCTGCACTCTGCCACACCTCCACGCCAAAAACAAATAGTGCATCATCCCCAAGTTCTTCATCTTGAACTCGGTAGTAAGCTTTCGCTGCGTGTCGGCAATCAATCTATCTTCACCATACCAAGTTCTGCACATTTATGATTTCCTATCATGTGTCTCAGAACCAAGTGGCTGCTCTACATACACTTCTTCTTCAACTACACCATTCAAGGAAGCTGTCTTGAATCCATCTGGTGTATCTTCTATTTCATCACTTTTATATTTCTCAATGCTGCCATCTGCAACATGCTTGATCTGATAGTTCCATTTGGAAGTCATAGCAAACTTCCCTTCATGTCTTGGGATTACATCCCAAACATCATTCTTCATGATCGACGGATCATGGCATTTCATTTCTTCATCCCAGATCCTGAGAACTTCAATATCTTCAATATCTTCAATAGATATCTTTGTTGCTGGAACAAATGTTGTAGTTCTTCTTTTGTAGGAGATGGCATATGATCTTTCCTACACAACAAGTTAAATTGCATGATTAGAAAACATCTCATAGTTTTCAGAACAAATTCTTACACATAAAGAAATATGCCATACAGTCATGCAATTATCTTAGCCAATGCTTCAATACAACATTTCTCCATATTCCGTAACTTTCTAGATGCCTTCCAATCTCTACCAGAACATTGTTAAGAGTGTGCACAACTCCCAACATGTCAGCAAAGAGGTTTCATTCTAGATAAGTAGCAATGGAATGTTGTATAGTGCCATAGGCCACTTACCCATGCAAATTAGGAGTATACTGTTCATCAATGCAATTATTCTAATATGCATAATACACAACCTAATTCTAGGAACATCAGTATATACATTATTTGAACAATTTTATTTAAACAAACAAATATGCATGAAATGATAATTAAAAATACTTATATTTGTTTGTTCATTGGGTGGACTCCCTCTGAGTCTTCGCTTCCTTGCAGGAGCTGCTGGAGTCCTAATCTGAAGTAGCTTCTTCTACACCTTTCTGTTGTGGGATGTAGAGAGATGGTCAACTCCCTCTGAATATCTGCATCCTTGCATAAACCACTGGAGTGTACTCCCTCTTGATCTTTGCTTCTTGGATTACCTGTTCTTGAATCTCATATTCATCCTTGGTCCCTATGCATGCTTATTAGTATCATGAATGTGTTATCCTTGTGATCTCATATAAAAGCATACATTCATTAGTATACTATTAAAACACAATAATCTCAAGCATGTATAGTCATGATCATTTCAAACAGAAATAATAAGCATTAGCATTCAAGGTTTATGTAGGATTCTTATGGTTAGTCAAATCATAAGAAACATAACATGTCTAAACCTGTAATTACTCAAACCTATGACTCTTCAGGTTAGTTGAATCATCAATCAAGATAAGAGATATAAAATGCATAAAACCTGTGATTATTCAAACCTATACCATCATGATTCTTCTGGTTAGTCATATCACCAATTATGGTAAGAAACATAATATGCATACAATCATGATTATTCAAACCTATGACTCTTCGTGAATAATCATTATCAACAACACATTAGTATAAGATCCTAACACAAGGTAGGATTCTATCTTGATATAGGAAAAACATACCTGGATTAGCATGCTAGCTATTTATGTCTAACATACTCACATGATGTCTTCTTGTTCTTCTTCAATGACTTGTGCTAGTAATCTGTATATCTCATAGGTTAACTATTACAAAATCAAGTTATACATACCTCGTAAATGGATCTTCTATGAGATCCATGACAATGGATGAATCTTTGTCCTCATGTTATCATGATCATATGTTCTTGGACCAGAACATGATTTGTCTTTCTTGGTGTACCTTTCATGTTAGTAGACAACATAAACCTCATACAACACCATAATGCATTAGTACAATCATAAGTGTCAACACCCTAACCAATGAATATCTTCTATCATGCATTCATAATTTTGTTAAGGTGATACGACAAATCTAAAATCAAAATTGTACTAACCGTAATAACATGAAGACAAACCTACCATAAACTTAATCATGGACAAATATCGAAACATACCTCGATGAGTCATACCTGTCAAGATCGCTTGTAATCTTCTTATGTAAGACCTTAGCCTCATCTCCCTCTGAAACAGGAACTTCTTCACTCATGTAGATGATCAATCCATCTTCTTCTAGGATTAACCCAATCCACTTGATTTGCAAGAACTGGACCTGGAGCTGGATATGGGTTTGTCAGAGAAACCCCAAAAATTCAAACTTTGAATTTCAAACTTCCGAAAGGATAGAAATATGCACCTTGATGAGCTGATCAAACTGGTATATTCAGAATTTGAAAACTGCAAAGTTTCACTCCTCAATTTTGCCTTTGAAACTTCCGGATTCACTGGACGTGACCCTGAACTGGGGTTTGATGAATACCACTCTTCTGCCCAGTCAAAATGTTTGATCCAAAGCTCTAAGCTTCTATTTTTCTGAGGAGCTTCCAGCCGTGGTCACAGATTTCAAAAATTCCCATTTTTACAGAAGCCCTAATTTTCCACTTTTCTCATCAAAGTCCCGAACTAGGGTCTAATCAAGCCCGGCCTTCTGCCCAACCAAAAATTCTGATCTTGGTCTCTAAATTTCTATTTTGATGAGTAGCATCCAGCCGTGGTCTCGGATTACAAAAATTCCAACTTTCTACGAAGCCCTAAATTCCGAAAGCCATGAATGAAGGTACTAAAAAATAATTCTGTTTTGATAGAAATATGTACCTGATTGTTTCTGGTGTAACTCCAAACTTTTTGATCCACAGGGTCTGAAAAAGTTTCCTGAGATATACTGACCTATTATATTTCCATCCTGACAGGTCTGACCTCAATTGGATTCTCTGAGAGAGAGTTATGCCAACTGTCGCAACGTGACCTGTTTTGGGATAATACAGGAGATCGAACTTGTACGGCGTGCCACGTGTCACTGTTTCAACTTCGGCCTCTGAAAAAGTTTCCTGAGATAGCTCGGCCTGTTACCTTTCCATATTTATTGGTCTGACCTTAATTGCACTCTCTGAGAGAGAGTTATGCCAAATGTCGCAACGTGACCTGTTTATGGGATAATACAGGAGATCGAACTTGTACGGAGTGCCACGTGTCACTGGTTCAACTTCGGCCTCTAAAAACGTTTTCTGAGATAGTACAGACCGTGTACTACCTGTCACCTTTTTACGAAATTTCATTTGGAGCTTCCTAGCCCAAGATATGCCCTTTTTCCCAAGGTCACCTGATTTTGACTCAGATCTGGAAGAGGCAGAAACCCTATATTGCACAGATCATAAATCACAAAGTACAATGAATTAGAGGTTTTCCTTTGGACACAAGGTACCTGGAGATTTAATATTCGTCCTGTAACAATTTCAGATCTGAAAACTTTGCCAAAATGGATTTATAGCGAAAGTGCTACGATGACTGGTTTTTGCTATATCAAGCCCTAGCATCGTAAGTGCAACAAGTGTCATACATGCCATATCATGCCTTCTTTCAGGCTAGCTCTGATACCATGTTAAATTTTCAGAATTTACTTCAATCTGATCTAGGATCTTAACTAAGAGAACAACATGTACAGCATATCTACAACATATCAATCATGGAGACAATAATGCAAGCACACAAGAGACACAAAGATTTACTTGGGGAAAACCATAAAGGTGAAAAACCCCAATAACTTCCTCAGAGATAGATAGAGCAATGATACAACCAACCAAGAGAGATAGCCATAACCTAGCAGCAGATCCTCCTCCTCCATAAGTGCGCCACTCCTCCTTGAGTGCACGTGTGAGAAGTGAGTGAGCAAATAGAGTGCCTCCCGCACTCTATTTATACTTGACTTGACTTGCCTTTTTTACCTAACTCATGTAGGCTCGAACTTTACCACATAACATAATGTTGAGTGGGCCGACCCCCAATAGGGTGGTCTAATAACCCTTTGACCCACATGGCCGACCCCCAATAGGGTGGTCTAATAACCCTTTGACCCACATGACTTATACAGGGCCGACCCCAAATAAGGTGGTCTAATAACCCATCAAGTATAAGTTACGACACTTACAATATAAATGACGACACTTCCTTATAGAGGAATAATACCATCTCTATAGGAATACAATATACATATATGTGGAATACATTCTGAAGTTACATATACATCAACACAAAAACCCACATTCTGCGGTATAGCCGACTCAACATTACATAATAAGTGGTCCAAATGACCCAAAACTCGCATTTTGCGGTACAACTGACCCAAAATGCATAACTAATCTTCCTCTCATCGCCATTCGTGTCATCTTCTCACCATTCGCGCCATCTTCTGCCTTGTCGCAGCATCGGAGATGCTGCGATAGTATTCTAACAAATCGCCTGCCAATAGGCCCCCAACACAATCTTGTGGCTCGCCCTCGAGCCATGTCAATAGGATACAGTGTACTCTATCGTTTTGACTGCAACTGGTCTTGCTATCTGGATCACGCGGTGTTGACTTGTTCCTTCTTCTACACGGATGATCTGCTCGCTGTCATGTACTTCTTACCCAAAAGTGGACTCGTGCCAGCTTACTGTCGCAAACCTTGCAAACTCATCCTCCAGTCTCGAGAGCTCGATTGTAAACAGAGAGGAATTTTGTAAGCAACGCTAGGGTGTAAAATAGGCCAGCAATTCTGACACATCTATTTCGCATCAATAAGCATACATTACAGGGACCCGAGGTCGACGACCCCCCCCTTTTGGTGTGGTCACAAGGACCACAAGACTTTGAACCTTCACCAACTGCCTAGACATTTCGAACAAGACCTAAAGCTTATAACTCGTGAGTGGCTGAGGCACAGCTTGCTCTAACTGCTCATGCACACTCGTGGTTCGGGCCCTGAGCGCACCTGGTGTGCTCCCAGAGGAAATAAAATGGAGCATTTTCACAACCTCCTTGGAATTCCTAACTTAGCTAGATGCCCGAATGTCTTGTAACATAACCTCTCTAAACTAAAAATAACCTTGGTGCTCCTGTTATCCTTGGGCCCTATATTTATACATCGCATTCAGCCGTTCATCTGCCTTAGCAATCCTTTGCACCACCTGCTCACGCTCCAGTATAATCATAATATTCTATTGTTCCATGTGAGTATTAGCCTGACTTCAGAGCAATCGTACTTTCACCTATTTCCCTGCATGCAAAAATGTGCAAAGCAGCCCTTTGGCCATGCTGCCGTGGTGGATGCCTCATGCCAACCATGCAAACCATCCCTCCAGGTGCCATCGACCATGTTGCCTCGGTGTATCCCTGATTCCGAACGTGCATTCTTCTGGCAGCAGTCCAAGCCAACTAACAATCATACCTGTCAAAAGAAAAAGTTCCATTTGCTAATGATTCTTAATGGTTCCTGATTTGACCCAGTCGCATCGCAGGAACTGTCGCAACCCTACCGCTAACTTGTGACGCAATCCCTCCTGCTTACGTATTCTATACCTGCTGGTGCGCCATCTTTCCACCAAGCATCCTGCATTAACTTGGACTAAATCCTGTATTAATGACCCAAATCCATCGTCGATCATGTCAGTCGATTGGTCGGATCCGCCATTAATGCTCATCGTTTGAACGAGTGCTGTTAATTAACTGTCTTAACTTTTTTCATTTATTGCTGATTTGACCCAATTGCAATGCTGCCATGTGTCTCCAACCACTCCAAACTTGTGGCAGAAGCCTCCCTACTTCCGCATTTCATCCATGATGATGCGACATCCTGCCACCAATCAATCTACTCTTTTTTTCTTTTTCTTTTTTCTTGATGCAACTCAAGCATCGTGGTGTTCCAAGCCTAACTGATAGGGATTCAACCTATGACCATTCACCCATTTTGGGAGAATTGCCCCGTCTAGCTGTTGCAGCTGAACCGCACCCCCTAAAGTAATACTACTGATGCAATACGGACCAAGCCAATGCATCTGCAACTTTCCTGGATGTTTCGTAAACTTGCGGTTGTACAATAGCACCAAGTCGCCCTGCTGAAACTGCTTGTTTTTTATGTGTCGATCATGCCATGCTTTTTGGCGATCCTTCTCAACATCCTGGTGGAACCTAGTGATGAAAGGATCTTCCTCCAATTGCACCAACTGCTCTAGACGTTCACCTAGTGCCGCTGCATCATCCAGGCCTGTTGCGCGTGCGATGCGCAGACTCAGGACAATATACTCCACGGGCATAATTGCTTCTTGTCCATACAGTAGCTTAAATGGTGTCTTCCCTGTCAGCCATTTACATGTGGTGCGATAGGCCCACAATACTGCTGGGATTTTGAGATCCCAGTAATTGTGGTTCACATTACACACCTTTGTTAGCGCATGCTCCAATATCTTATTGAAAGCCTCCACCACACCATTCGCCTATGGATGATAGGGTGTACTCTTCTTATGCTGTATCTACAACTCCTCTATCAATGTGCTGATGGTGCCATTAAGAAAGTGGCTACCTTGATCGCTCAATAATATCTTGGGGCAGCCGAAGAGAGTGACAATGTGGTCAAAGAGAAACCGTGCGGCTGTGACCGCGGAGAAATCAATGACTGGTGCAGCTTCTGCCCATCGAGTCAAATACTCTGTCATGGTGATAATATAGCGTGCACCTGTGCGCTTCCCTGGTGGATTGATCGGTCCTACAAAATCCACCGCCCATTTGTCGAATGACTGCAATGTTAACTGGGGCATCAACGACATCTCATCGCGTTGGGATGGTTTTCCAGTTCATTGATAGACATCACAGGACCACACATAGTTTGTCGCATCATTATGTAGTGTGGGCCACCATAGCCTATCTCGCAGCACTTTCCTAGCAGTCACCCTACCGCCATAGTGTCTTTTGGCTACTCCTCCATGCGCTTCTGCTAATATCTATGATTGCTCATGCAGCAAGACACATCTCCGCAATACCTCATCGGCACCCATTTTGTATAACTTTCTTGCAATTAGTTGGAATTCTGCATCTTTGACTACCAACTGCTACCTCTGACTAGTCGTGAACTCGTTTGGTGTAGTACCCGTTGTCAGAAACTAAATGATTTCTGCAAAGTAGCCATCTGCAACCTCAACCCGAAACAATTGAGCATCTGGTAAACCATCTTCAATGTTGGTCGGTTCCTCTCCTGTATCGATCTGTGAGAGATGATCAAGATCGGCATTCAATCGACCTGGCTTCACAATGACTTCAAAATCGAACTCCTAAAAAAGAAGTAGCCAGTGGCCTATCTTCCCCCCCAACACGGGCTTATTCACTAGGTATTTCAACGTGGAATGGTAAGTGAACATTTTAAAGTGCCCACCCAACAAATAGTGCCTGAACTTTTGCAGCACGTAGACCATTGCCAGACCTTCCCTCTCAGTGGTAGTGTAATTCCTTTTTGCAGAGGACAACTTTTGACTTGTAAAAGCATTAGGATGATCAAGGTCTCCTTCTCCTGGTTGTGCCAATATGACTCCCAACATAATCGATGAGGCATCAACATTGACATGGAATTCCTTACTCTAGTCCAGAAATACCAATATCGGTGCCGACGCCATCTTCGCCTTCAATGTTTCAAAGCTAGCCTGACATTCCGGGCTCCACTTGAATGCCGCATCCTTCTTCAACAACTTCTCCATAGGGGTAGTAATCGCAACATAATGCCTGATGAACTTGAAATAATACCCCATGTGTCCCAGAGTCGGTTGCAACTGCTTAATAGTGGTCGGTTGTTGCAAACTCAAAATGAGCGCAATCTTAGCAGGATCGACCAACAACCCTTGCTTACATACAATATGGCCGAGCAATATCCCAAACGGTGCATAATGATGCATTTCTTCATATTCAGCGATATCTGGTGCTGTCGGCATCGCTCAAGCATCAACCGCAGATTCGCCAGATGATCACGGGCCAAACCATAGATCGTCCAATCATCCATTTATACCTGTAAAAATTTCTGAATGAAGTCTTTAAATGCAGCAATGACAACCCGTGAAAATATTGCAAGTGCTTCTTCAAACTAAATGACATTACAATGTATTGAAAGCAGCCCCATTCAGTAACGAAAGTTGTCTTATGGCGATCTTCTTTGGCAATGTGGATCTAATGATAGCCATAGAACCTGTCTGTGAAGGAGTACATCTCCTGGCCACCCACACCTTCAAGCACTTCATCAGTAAATGGAGTGGGGAATAGATCATGCAAACATGCATCATTTATCTTCCTGAGGTCAATGCAAATGCGCACTTCACCAGTCTTCTTATCCTGCACCACCATAGGATTAATCCATTTTGACTCCTCAACTGGTTCAATAATACTAGCATCCAACATGCAATCCAAGTCAGCCTTTACCCACTCCTTATGTCATGGATTCAATCGATAGGGTCGCTGCCGGATGGGCTTAGCATCTGGTTTTAATGGAATCTTCATTTCTCCTAAGTCACCTAGAATCCCCTTCATGTCGGAAAACTTAGTAGGAAATATGTCTTGAAACTCATGGAGAAAATTAGTGACCTTTCTTATCAGCTCATCATCCTAGTAATCCCCAACATTTGTGAAATTTTGAGTATCCTCTATCCTAATGTTAATCTTGTGGATCCTCAGCGGCTGAATGATCGGGTCGCTTGACGCATCAGGTGGTACCACAGGATGACTTCCTTCTAACTCTGGGATATTCACATTCCACGGATCATCACCATATTCTGACCGACCACTGATATTGAAACACTCCATGAGAGACTGCATCTAGCAGTGCGTGTACGGATCCAGAGGATATGCTACCTGGACAAGTTGCATGATTACATCACGGATGAGGTGTAATGCATTATTAACCTTTGGATCGGCATCCACAAAACTGAATGTATGGGTAAAACACACTGTGAGCTCCAAACAAGTAGAAATTTCCCCTTGCAACTTAGCTGCAGTATACCATGAACGTGGTATCTCATCCAAAGTATGGATAAAAGCATGGACCCACTCATCTTTTGGTCGCGATACCCATAGCCACTGAAATTCCATCAAGTGACCACTCGGATCAGTCCGACCATCATACTTCCCAGTGTGGTAAACCTCAGTATCACCAAAATGTACCATCATTAATCTTTGGCATTTCGACCATCCATCAATCGATGCCTTGTGTGTCTCCCACTAGCATGCTGGAGCAGCCTTCAATGCTTCATTCAATGCTAGCAAGCACTATGGTTCGGAAACTCTTTCTTTGAACTCCATTAGAAAGTCGAATAAGCCAGGTAGTCCTTCGTATATTGGTAGTGTAACCGTTTCAGTCGCGACACGACATAATGATTGTGTGACCAACCCACACTTACGGAGCGACACTTCGTGGAAGCAGTTCTGCCAATATTCCAGTGCATCATCAGAGTTGGAAGACGTAGAGCTATCACTGTGTCATCCCAGCTCACCGTTGGCAGTCGGATGTATATAATCTTCAGAAATATTGAATGCATGGTCCCATCCATTGGGATCATCGTCCTTCATTGGCTCTATGTAGCGGCATCCTTCAGCCGGATCCAATGGGGCGATAAATCTAAGATCGCGATTTTCAAAAGTCATCATTCGTCGCTTGAAGTTGATTACAGCTCCACTATAATTAGCCCATCCAATCCCCAATAGCGTGGGATAAGAGTTGCTGCCTTTGACAACTTCTAGGACATCAAAGTCGGCATAGGTTTTCATACCCTCAATATCTACCACTAGCCGCAGAACTCACCCAATAGGCGTTACTTTCGCATGGTTAGCCAATCAGAGCTATACAGGAGACCAGCTCAATGGGGGGCTCCCCATCTTCTGCCAAGCCTACTTGGTCAAGATGTTGACATCCAAACCAAGATCCAGAATAACTAAATTAACATCATAGTCACCAATTTGAATATTCATCCACATCTCCTTACCCGTCTTTTGTTGTTGCAAGGAATTAACCACGAGCTCTTGTTGATCCTGGGTCAGTCGTCGCAACAAGGCTTCAATCACAGCAAGAGCATTGGGATCCTTTTCCAAGGAAAAACAATGTTCCAAAAATGCTCGAAGTGTGCTGGACCGCCGCAATGGGCTAACCTCTGAAGTAGCATCAAAAGTAGAGGGCATGTCATACATGACGGCTTTACCTTGGTCATTCCCTAAGGTCCTTCATGCCTGAAGAAACATCTCCCATTCCGCATCAATATCAAATGATACCTTCTTTTGTCCAGCTAACCGGATCATTGAGCTGTCTTCTCCAGTTGTCTTTCCTCCTTGAGTGACCACAGCAACAGAAGCATCTTGTGGTCTTGGTTCTACAGAAATTGTCGCGATGTTTGCACCCTACTGCTGATTCAGTGGTACGTTCCCCGGTTGATTTACATTTGGATTTATGTTTTGATTCAGCCACGGATCTGGATTCTGCACTTGTTGTTGTACTTGGTTATGAATGGGCTACTATGCCTGGGGCTGTGTCTGCAACTGGGGAGTGATCGCTGCCTGCCATCGTGCAGTCAACTGTGGACAATTCTTAACTATATGATCGTTAACAAAACAGAACGTACACTGGTTCTGCAGTAGTGAGCAGTCTTGCTGATAGTGTCCCCATATCGCATAGTGATAACATTGAATAGCTCCGTGACCAGCTCATCCTCCTCGATGACCAAATCCTCCACCACGTCCTCCCCTGTATCCTCCCCGGAATCCTCCCTGTTGCTGGTATGATGGTTGGTTAAACTATTGCTGCATTGGTACCGGTTGCATCCCTTTCCCTTGTGGTGCATACTTCAGTTGTTGTACGTATTGTGGCTATTGTGGAGCCATCTGCATTGGAGCATATTGCGGCATGAACTGCGGCGGTTTCTGTTGCTGAAGTACAAACTGCATCGACGATTGAGGTAGTGGCTGGGCTACCTGCGGCTGCGGTTGCGATTGTTGTATGGCACGTTGATCGTCCTTGACGTAGAATGCATCATACATTCTTTCTTGTAGCAACCCATATGCATGGCAATCTTTTTCATCATGACCCTCCGACTTGCAGAATGTACAATAAAGATTCCTCGAGGTGGTAACCATTTTCTGCATATAAGGGAAATTGTCATGACTGTTCCCATACACTTGGCAGACGCGACACCACAGCATGCTTCCACCATTCAACGGGTTTTGAGCCCTAACACCAAATAATTGTGGAAATCCAGGAAATTGTCCTTCGTATACCCTTCTCCTCGGCATTGTGTACACCATACTTCATCGCGTTGTTCCTTGCTTTTCTTCAAATCTTTCAATTATATAGTCAATTTAGCGAGCTGTGTTTGTATTTGTGACATCTCGGCTGCATTATTTCCAATCGGTGACGCCTCCAATCGCATTGCAATCTCTAGAGCTTCACTGGGTGTCGAGATGTTTTGTTGCATCAACGAAAACCGAATGTGTGGTAGCAGTGCCACAATGAACCACTCTTTATGTTGGACGGCGCTCATATCGAAACTAAACTTTTCCATCAACGTCTTGAATCGCTGGTCGAAATCCCATACCATCTCATTGGGATACTACTTAATTTCCTTCAATTCTGTAATATATTGAGCCTTAGACTTGGGCCTTCTAAATTCAGCAATCAGCCCATCCCGAATCGCATCCAACAACTTCTCTGGGGCTCCTGTAGGGACTAGAATGAACTTCATAAACCAATCTAATGCACGACCTCGCATAGTCATCGCTAACTGTCCTTTCCTAGTAGCATCATCAATGATCTGTTTTATGGTCCAGACCGCTTCACACAAAAACCAATACTTTTCTGGGTTGTCTGTCACACTCCCATGGAACAACGGTAACTTAGCATCATCGCTCGCCATTCTGGGCTTCCTTCCTCCTTTCGCTGTACTAACCAATTAATTTATGTGGAATTGATGAACTTGGTAGTGTCAAAGTGGTATTTCTTGTTGATGTATATGTAACTTCAGAATGTAATTCATATATGTATATTGTACTCCTATAGAGATGGTATTATTCCTCTATACGGAAGTGTTTATATTCCTATAGAGATGTTATTATTCCTCTATACGGAAGTGTTGTCATTTATATTGTAAGTGTCGTAAATTATACTTGATGGGTTATTAGACCACCTTGTTGGGGTCAGCCCTGTATAAGTCATGTGGGTCAAAGGGTTTTTAGACCACCCTATTGGGTGTCGGCCCAGTCAACATTGTGTTATGTGGTTAATTTGAGGCCGACCTAGTAAAGGTTATTAGGCAAGTCAAGTCAAGTATAAATAGAGTGCGGGAGGCACTCTATTTCATCATTATATTCTCACACACACTCTTCGGAGAGTGGCACACTTCTGGAGGAGGAGAAGCTGCTGCTAGGAGATTTCTATATCTTATGCTTGGGTTGTATCATTTCTCTATCTATCTCTGAGGAAGTTATTGGGGTTTTTCACCTTTATGGTTTTCCCCAAGTAAACTCTGTGTCTCTTGTGTGCTTGCATTATTGTGTCCATGACTGATATGCTGTAGATATGTTGTACATGTTTTTATCTTAGTTAAGATCCTAGATCATATTGAATTAAATTCTGAAAAACTAACATGGTATCAGAGCTAGCCTGGAAGAAGGCATGGTATGGCATGTATGACACTTGTTGCACTTGCGATGCTAGGGATTGATATAGCAAAAACCCGTCATCGTATCACTTTCTCTATAAATCCATTTTGGTGAAGTTTTCGGATCTGAAACGTTTACAGGTCGAATATCCGATCCCCATGTACCTTTTATCGAAAGCACAACTTCTAGTTCGCTGCGCTTTGTGTTTTATGATCTGTACAATCTACGGTTTTTTCCTCTTCCAGATCTGAGTCATAAACAGGTGACCTAGGAAAAAACGGTCATAACATGGGCTAGGTAGCTCCAAATGAAATTTCGTAAAAAGTGACAAGTAGTGCACGGACTCTACTTTCTCAGGTAACTTTTGTAGAGGCCGAAACTAAACCAGTGACACATGGCACTCCGTACACATTCACTCTCCTATCTTATCCCATAAACAGGTCACATTGCGACACTTGGCATAAATATCTCTGAGAGAATCCATTTGAGGTTAGACCTATAGGGTTGGAAATATGACAGGTCAGGCTACCACAAGAAACATGTTCAAACCCTGTGGATAAAAAATTTGAAAGTTACACTAGAAACAATCAGGTGCATATTTTTGTCAAAACATAATTATTTTTTAGCACCTTCATTCATGGCTCTGGGAATTAGGGTTTCGGAGAAAGTTGGTGTTTTGTAATCAGAGAACACGGCTTAATGCTACTCATCAAAATTGAAATTTAGAGACCAAGATCAAATTTTTTGGTTGGGTAGAAGGCCGGGCTTGATCAAACCCTAGTTCGAGACTTTGATCGAAAAAATGGAAAATTAGGGCTTCTGCAAAAGTTGGAATTTTTTAAGTCTGTGACCACGGCTGGAAGCTCCTCAGGAAAATTGAATTTTAGAGCTTTGGATTGAACCTTTTGGTTGGGTATAAGGGTGGGATTTATCAAACCATAGTTTGGGATTGTGTCTAGAAGATCTGGAAGTTTCAAAGGAAATTTTGAGGGGTGAAACTTTGCAGTTTTCAAATTCTAAGTATACCAGCTTGATCAGCTCATCAAGGCGCATCTTGCTATCCTTTCAGAAGTTTGAAATTCAAAGTTTGAATTTTTAGGGTTTCTCTGACAAATCCTAATCTAGCTCCAGATCCAGTTTCTACAAATCAAGTCGATTGGATTAATCCTAGAAGATAATCATTTGGTCACCTGCATAAGTGAAGAAGTTCCTGTTTCAGAGGGAGATGAGGCTAAGACCTTACATAAGAAGATTACAAGCAATCTCGACAGGTATGACTTATCCAAGTATGTTTCGAGATATGTTCATGATTAATTTTATGGTATGTTTGTCTTCATTAAGGTTAGTACAATCTTGATTAACTTTAGACTTTTCGTATCACCTTAATAAAATTATGAATGCACATATTCATTGATTATGGTTTTGACACTTATGATCGTACTAAGGCTTAGTGGTGTTGTATGAGGTTGATGTTGTCCGCTAACATGAAAGGTACATCAAGAAAGACAAATCATGTTTTAGTTCAAGAACATATGACCATGGTGACATGAAGACAAAGATTCGTCCATTGTCATGGATCACATAGAAGATCTACTTATGAGGTATGTATAACTTGGTTCTACAATGGTTAACTTATGAGACATGTAGGTTACTAGCACAAGTCATTGAAGAGAACCAGAAGAAATCATGCAGGTATGTTAGACATAACTAGCTAACATAGTAATCTAGGTATGTTTTCCCTATATCAAGTTAGAATCTTACCTTGTGTTATGATCCCTTATATAAGTATACTTGGTATGATTGGTTATGTTTATTCATAAAGTTATAAATGTAAGTAATCAAGGGTTTATGCATATTATGTCTCTTATCTTGATTGATGATTTGACTAACCAGTAAAGTCTTTTGGTCAAATAAAGAATATGCATGAGTAAAAGAAGTATTCCCTAAAACCTTGAATGATAATGCTTATTATCTGTGTTTGAAATGATCACTACTATACATGTTTAAGATTATTTTGTTTTTTGATAGTATACTAATGAATGTATGATTATTGATGAGATCTCAAGGATGACAGAATGATGATACTAGTAAGTATGCATATTTATCGAAGATGGATATAAGTTCAAAGACAGGTAATCCAGGAAGCAGAGATCAAGAGGGAGCACACTCCAGTAGTTCTTGCAAGGAAGCAAATATTGAGAGGGAGTCCACCCTACAACCAAACAAAGATAAGTATCTGAATTGACATTTTTGCATACTTGTTTGTTTAAATAATATTGCTCAATGATGTATATGCTTATGTTCCTAGACTTAGCGTGTGTATTATGCATATTAGAATAATTGCATTCATGAACAACATACTACTAATATGCATGTAATGGGTATGTGTCCTATGGCACTATACAACATTCCATTGCTACTTATCTAGAATGAAACCTCTTTGCTGACATGTTGAGAGTAGTGCAAAATTCTTAACAATGTAATGGTAGAGATTGGAAGGCATCTAGAAAGTTACAGGATATGGATGAATGTTGTATTGAAGCATTGGATAAAATAATTGCATGACTGTATGACATATTTCTTTATGTGTAAGAATTTTTTTTCTGAAAACTATGAGAAGTTTCGAATCATGCAATTTAACTTGTTTTGTAGGAAAGATCGCATACGAGCCCCTACAAAAGAAGGACTACAACATTTGTTCAAGCAACAAAGTTATCTATTGAAGATATTGAAGATATTGAAGTTCCCAGGATTCAAGAAGAATGCCATGATCAAGGAGTACCAGTCGATCATGAAGAATGATGTTTGGGATGCAGTCCCAAGACTTGAAGGGAAGTCTGTTGTGACTTCCAAATGGATCTATACGATCAAGCATGTTGCAGATGGTAGCATGGATAAATAAAAAGCAAGGTTTGTAGCTTGTGGCTTCTCCCAAAAGGAGGGATTGAGTATGAAGAGACTTCTACACCTATAGCCAAGCACACTTCCATTAGATCAAGTACTTGCTCTGGCTGTAGTGATGAAATGGAAGATAGACCAGATGGATGTCAAGATAGCTTTCTTGAATGGTGTAGTCGAAGAGGAAGTGTATGTGGAGCAACCACTCCGGTTTGAGACACATGACCGAGAGTCAGATGTGTGCAAACTGAAGAAATCCCTATATGGTTTGAAATAGGAAGCCAAGAGTAAAACGGATTCCAACCTTTACTAGAAGGTTGAGGAAGGCAATCTAGTGATACTACTATTGTATGTGGATGACCTGTTTGTAACAGCTGAGGATAGATTGATTGTCGACACGTAGCGGAAGTTTGTTGCTGAGTTCGAGATGAAGAACTTGGAGATGATGCACTATTTTCTAGGCATGGAGGTTTGGCAGAGTACAAATGGAATCTTCCTTGGACAAGGGAATTATGCAGTGGAGATCCTAAAGAGGTTCAGGATGATGGACTGCAAGGCCATAGCCACACCTATGGCATCAAACCTGAAGCTTCTGTGTGATGCTTCATCTGATCCGGTTGATGTCACAGTGTTTCATAAGATGATTGGGTCCTTGATGTACCTAACGAACATGAGACTAGATATTTTCTTTGCCGTGAACACATTGAGCTAGTTCCTGATGGATCCTAGAGGTGTTCACCTGGTTGTTGTAAAGCATATTCTGAGGTACCTGAAGGGTACAGTTGATTATGGGCTCAAGTACGATGCGAATCAAAAGTTTAACCTGGAAGGTTATGTTGATTCGGACTGGGCGGGCAGTACTGTAGATAGGAAGAGCACTTCTGGGTGCTGCTTCAGTATGGGATCAGGTGTGATCTCTTGGTTTGGCAGGAAGTAGTCCTGTGTAGCACTGAGTACAACTAAAGAAGAGTATGTTGCAGCTTGTTTGGGTAGTTGTGAGGCAGTATGGCTCCAGAAGCTATTGTCTGAATTATTTGATCTCTCGCTGGACGCTACTGGTATCTTTTGTGATAACCAGAGTTGTGTGAAGTTGTCTAAGAACCTAGTGTTACACGACAGGTCAAAGCACATTGAGATAAAATATCACTATATCAGGGATATGGTGTAGAGAGGAGCAGTGAAGCTCCTGTATGTTGCGACGGATGAGCAAGTTGCAAATTTGTTGACAAAACCACTATCCAGAGTGAAGTTTGAGTACTTCAGAGGGAGGCCTGGTGTTCTTTAGATTGATGACACTTCAAGGAAGAAGTGATGGACACATTTGTAGAATCCATTCCAAGCATGGTGGTAGGAGGATCCTCCCATGGCTGTGGATGTAAGTGTTGTGTGATGAGTATTAGGATGATGCTCCAGTTACTACTTTGGATATGATTAGTTGGATCATGTATATGTTTATGCATCATGTTGGATGCTGGATATGATCAGTTGGATCATGTCTATGATATGCATCAGGTGGATGCATGATATGCATCAGGTGGATACATTGTATGATCAGGTGGATCATGTATGTCATATGCATCAGGTGGATGCATGATATGTATCAGGTGGATACATCATATGATCAGGATGATCATGTGTGATGAGTATCAGGATGATGCTCTGGATGACATGCATCAGGATGATGCAGTGATGATGATCAGGATGATCATGTGATGATGTACATCAGGATGATGTATGGTGAGTATCAAGTTGATACTTTGTGGATGTGGAATAGGTTGTGCAGATAAGCATATAATCCATCCTTGGGAGATTTGCAGATGCTCTTGCTAGGTTTTTCCGCTGGCATATAATAGCTCCGTGGGAGATCTGGCAAATGCTCTTTCAAGGTTTTGCTTGGAGGGACATATAATAGCACCCTGGGAGGTTTGTAGATGCTCTTGCTAGGTTTTTCCGCTGGCATATAATAGCTCCCTGTGAGATCTGGCAAATGCTCTTGCTAGGTTTTGTCCATGGTATATAATTTCTCCCTGGGAGATCTTGCAGGTTGTGCTGGGAACGTAGTCAGCCCTGAGATGCTCTTGCTAGGTTTTGCTTGGTAGCATATAATGTCTCACTGAGAGATCTTGCAGGTTTTGCTGGACACGCAATCAGTCCTGAGATGCCCTTGCTAGGTTTTGCTTGGTCACATGTAATAGCTCCCTGGGAGATCCAATAGGTTGAGCAGTGTGCTCGTAATCAGTCATGGGATGCTCTTGCTAGGTTTTGTTGATGCACGTAATAAGTCCTGAGGATTCCATAGTCTGGCCAGTGATAATGAAGACCTGCAAGTGGTGGGACTAAATCCAATATGAAAAAGGACTGGTTCTATAGAAATTCCTATGATGAGTAGATTCAGATATTGATTGAGATAGTAGTGGCAGTGATGATAACGATTATCTAGTGATGATGATCCAGAGAAGAAGACTTGTGCTAGAATATCTGTGTTGAAAAATACCTTCCTAGTTAAGAGGGAGTGTTGATGTATATGTAACTTCATAATGTATTTCATATATGTATATTGTACTCCTATAGAAATGGTATTATTCCTTTATACGGAAGTGTTTGTATTCCTATAGAGATGTTATTATTCCTCTATACGGAAGTGTCATCATTTATATTGTAAGTGTTGTAACTTATACTTGATGGGTTATTAGACCACCTTGTTGGGGTCGGCCCGATATAAGTCATGTGGTTTAAAGGGTTATTAGACCACCCTATTGGGGGTCGGACATGTGGGTCAAAGGGTTATTAGACCACTCTATTGGGTGTTGGCCTAGTCAGCATTGTGTTATGTGGTTAAGTTGAGGCCGACCTAGTAAAGGTTATTAGGAAAGTCAAGTCAAGTATAAATAGAGTGCGGGAGGCAGTCTATTGCATCATTCTATTCTCACACACACTCTTTGGAGAGTGGTGCACTTGTGGAGGAGGAGAAGCTGCTGCTAGGTGATGTCTATCTCTTATGCTTGGGTTGTATCATTGCTCTATCTATCTCTGAGGAAGTTATTGGGGTTTTTCACCTTTATGGTTTTCTCCAAGTAAAAATCTGTGTCTCTTGTGTGCTTGCATTATTGTGCCCATGACTGATATGTTGTACATGTTGTTCTCTTAGTTAAGATCCTAGATCAGATTGAAGTAAATTCTGAAAAACTAACATTTCTTTCTATCTGAGAGATAGTGAGTGGAGGTGTGGGTACGTTGGTGTCAGGGTTTGGTCCTACCTCTCTCTTGGGCATAGCCTGGTTGTCCTTGTCAGGACTGTGAGGTCGCTTCAGCCCGCGTGGCCTTCCTTCACGGTCTTGCAGTTTGACCGCAGTAAGAACTTATCCTGTCCTCTGCCTCTTTTCCTGTCAGAACCTCGCTCCTCCCCTCGTAAGACCACTTTCTTCCTCGGCTTCAGTCATAGTCTCATCATGACCTGCACCGATCTACCCCTTACCATTCCATGTACCACCCCCCAACAATCGTGGTACCCCCAGCCTCTGCCCACTAGGCTGTCTACTGATCAAGATGCATCTTCAATATACCCTTTTCGCAAATAAGCATCTTGATCAATAGTTGAAGCGACAGTAAAAACGTTCCCTGAGGTTCACGAAAAAATACCTTTCGGCTTCACTATAGGAATTCTAAGTATCAACCGCGAACTCTGTGATATAGCCTTCTAGGATGCTATCGAACCACACTTCGACAGCCTGCGATGCTTTATTATCAACTTCCTGCAATTCCTTAATCAATTCGGGGGTCCAGGTCGTCGGTTCACCACCTTGGAAGTTTCTCTTTTGGTAGGTCAACTTTGCCAACCATTTGAACAATAGGACCAGAAATTTATAAAAGAAACATTTCTGTGGACCATCGTGAATGTATCTACTCACCCCGTGATCTACTGTCAATCGAGTGTTCTTGCTTTCCTCTTCAGCGAATTCCTGTAACTTCTTATCAAACCATTCTTGGATCTCCGGTTTCATCGGGTGCCACAACATGCCCTCCTTTTACTCCGTACATGGTCCCGGCAATAGAACCATTTGTTAACGTGATTCCAGTCGACAGGGGTCCGACTCACTGTCGACACATATAGTAGTCTTCCTGAGCACTGGTCTGGACAGGGTTTATCCCACCCAACAACACCTCCAGAGCAGATGAGGTCTCACCCGAGGCGTCCAGGAAGAGCAGACGGAACCATGTTTTCGCCGAATGAAGGAGGACGGTTGTGGCTATGACACTTAAACTTATTGTAACATAGTGACAGAGATATTTAAGCATTAAACATAGTAGTAAAGCAATATTCAACCCAAACATTCATCATTGCAACTATAGTAATTGTAAAGCAAGTATCGCATCAAAGAAGCATGACATTATTCGTATAGTGAAATATCACATTATCATAACTAAACAAATTGAACACAGGGATTGCACCAAAACAGGTTCATCACATTATCATTGTCAACCCAAATACAATGCCTCTGCGAAAATTAGATCTTCACAATGACTCTTGACATCAAAACATACCCGAAAATCATACAACCAACATCAGAGCTTTCCATTCTTCAGCTACCAATTCTCTCCCTCATGAATTATATAATCACTTACAATTCTTATCTATATATAGGATTCCACCTTACAACTCTTGTCCACTTACTACCGACTTCCTAACTGACACTATGGACAAATGACCCAATATCTAACTGACTTATCCAAAAACGACCAAAAAACCGCATTCTGCGGTATAGCCGACTCAACATTACATAATATGTGGTCCAAATGACCCAAAACTCGCATTCCACGGTACAATTGACCCAAAATGCATAACTAATCTTCCGCTCATCGCCATTCACGTCATCTTCTGTCTTGTCACAACATCGGAGATGCTGCGATAGCATTCTACCAAACCGCCTGCGAACACTACATCCACTGATCCCGAAACATATCTAAAGGGATTGAGCCCTCACAAAGATCCTGAGTATTTTGCAGAACCATCTACTCCACTCCATCAGACTGTGGACAGATTGACTTGAGACATAGCACAGTTAAAAATCCAGAATGAGAAGTACGTTGAGATAATCTCTGAGCTTTGCAAAGAGAATAAGGAACTGCGTATACAAGTAAAGTGTGTCAAACACCTGAACAACGCCATCACCTCTTATCATGAATCTCTCCAGATGAGGCACGATACCTTGAGAGCCCAGGCTAGGAAGTTCAAGCCTAAATCTACTTCCTCATCTAAGTCGAAGGCAGCTGCTACTGCAGCTCATCCTTCTTCCTGAATTCCTCTCTGTTTTGCTCAGTGGGACCTGGCATATCTCTGGTTTGGGTGAATGTTGACATCCATTTTTGTCATCGATTTTGGCCATTAAACGTGCTCTGTTGGCACTACTTTTATCATTTTTTGGCGTATTAATTCATACTTCTTGCCATTCAAACCGTGAATCAAACCCAGGTATGAATTTATTTGCATATCACACAAATCTTGATTAATTATCTTTATATTACCATTTATTAACATTAATTCAACATTTTTCGACTTTCTTGGAATATAGACCTCATTCTGTAGGATATGGGTTTCAAACGGACCTTCATTTAGATGTGCGTTCACTCTGAAGACGCCCAGCCGCATTCGGACCATCGTCCATCCTTCCATTCACACCATTGAATTTGTTGGGTGGGATATTTCGGGGCATTAAAGACAAAAACGGTGAGATGGGTTCCATTGGCAATGTGTCCCTCATGATTCGTGAACCTCCATTCTAGAAGATCCATGCTCCAGTCTACCCAGCTTGACAACACATTCTCTACCCACGTCAAAGAAAACCAACGCACAACTGCTTGCGTCAAGGAGAACCAACGCCCATGGAATAAGGAAAACGGCCTGTGTGCTGTGTTAGGCCATTTTTGTAGTCATTAAGACCTCCTATTTTTAGAGAGGTCGACCACTAAAAGGGTTGACCTTCTCTCTTATTGTAAAATTATATAAAGATGCCTCTAGTGGAGAAACGTAGCATAGCATAATAGAGTTAGCTAGTTAGCAGCAGTAGAGAGATACGCGGAGCTAGAGAATGAATTTGTAACCTTTGATTCAATTAATATAAGTTTATGATTCAGCTGTTGATGTTCTGTTAGTGATTAATTTGAGTTAGTTTCAATCCCTAATTGTTCAGAAGGGCCCCTCAACAACCAGAGGTTTTTATTGTGTATATTTTGTTATTTCTTTTCTGCAAGTAAATAGTTTTCATTTTCATTATTTAACTTGGTTTCTTGTAGATGTGTTTTATTTCCTGTAATATATTTACTGTTGCTAATATAATTTACTTTTTCAGAATCTATAACGACTGGTCATGCATAGTTCTTTTTAGTTCGCTTTCAGTTTTCCATTGCAAATAGATCGAGTTTAATTATTTCAATAGTTCAAGCTTAGTTGTAGTTAGATTTAGTTCTATTCATTTTCCTGAAGCTGTGGATTAGTTTCACTTACGTTTCAGCCTTGCTTTATAATGCAATAGAAATAGTTTATTTCCTTAGATAATGATTAGTATAAATGGCTTGTTGTCATTTCAACTCTAAATAGTTCATTTACTACTTTTCTTGCACTGTAGGTTCATATGCATAAACCAGCTGGCATTAGAATCATTCAGTCTACTCATTTTTTATAGTTTATATCATTTTATGTCATCTAGAGTGTCACTCAAAATGTCTTTCAGACTGTCATCCAAATTGTCATATGGACTTTAATATTTTCTGCATTGTTTTTATGCTTGTTTAGAGTTCAATTTCTTAGATTTTTGAATTGTAATATTTCTTGTAATTGATCAGCATTTATATATGTAATCAAGACCTGTTCTAAACCACATAGAGTTTCAATTAAGTTTCATATTCATTCTTAGTTTTCGTTCATTTTCTTAAACTTTGCTTTGGTTTGCTTTTGACCTCTGATTTCTTAACTTGTTATTGTTCTAGAACCTATCAATTCCATTCTTAGATTAGTCTACTTAATTCTTATTAGGATTAATTGTGGATTAAATTTAGTAATTTCATTCTCCAAAGCACATTAGTTTTTTAGAGCTTAATCATAATTTTAGCTCAAGCATAGGATTTGCTCTTTTCATTCACATAGTTAATGAAGATGTTCATAGGATAGGATTTGATTCAGAAATAAAATATCTTTATCAAGTTTTATACTTGCTTCTAGATCAAACTTATTCTCAAGTAAATATCTTTATTATGTTTTCTACTTGCTTCTAGATTACTTTGTTTCCAAGTCAATTGCTTATGGATAAAGAATAGACTACAATGTTTAAAGTTAGTTGTAATTGGACACTCTTTAGCTTGCATCTCTTTGTAGAAGTTAAACTAGATTTACTTCCGTTCTGTTTCTTTGTCACTTTTGAAAGTCATTTTGATACCTTTTCTCCCATCCCTATTACATTTGACACATTTCCTCAGAATCCTAAGGAGAATGGAATTAGGTAGCTTAGCTTAGGTTTGAGTATTTGTTGAATGCATGAATAGTTTAACTATTGAATTTATTAAGTAGTTTTGCTTTAAGATAATATAGTTTCTTGTTTCTATAGTTAGTTGTCCATTGAATCATTTCATAGATAGGTTTCCAATTTTATTCATAGTTGTTTTCTAATTCCTAGATTGGAGTTTTTGATCAATAGTTTCCATTTCCATAAGAATAGGTTTTGCTTTTGATAAAGTCTTGTTCCCTAGAATAATATTTCGTGTTTTTATCTTTTCAGTTATTGTTCATAGAGTAGAGTAGTATAGATTGATACTATTCTGATCTATTGGTTTAGTTAAGATTAATCAGTTTAGTAGTTGTATTTTTGAAGTTTGACTCGATTTTTCATTTTGAAAGATCTTTCGATCTTTTCATTATTAAAAATTTTTAAGGTCTGCCGAGCCGATGTCTTAGGTACCATTCTACCTTAGCATATAGTATGCCACAACTCTAAGATTACCAATCTTGGTCGATAATTAAATATTTGGTGATTCCTTAAGACAGTAAATACACCCAACACCGAGTGAAGGATATGGATATGGAAACTATTAAGGATGATGTTGTAGAATGGATTAGCAATCCTGGTACCATGGCTGGAAGCATCTCTTCCTACGACCACATGGTCATTACTTATTGGGTCACAAAAGAAATGTTGGACCATGTCCTAATGGACAAGGAGAACAAAGCAAGGGGAGACAAGGAACCTGTCAAAGCATGGAAAGAGCACCATTACAAAAATTTCCTAATGCATAAAATATTCAACCTCATTGCCCTAAATCTTGGAATCCTACTCCATCTGTAGAAGAATGAAGGTGTTGAGTTCAGATCATCTGCGGGTAAAAATAAGGGCCCTTACCCTATTCACGACACGAATTTCCAACCTTCTGTTGTGCAGGACAAATATCATGGAGGCCTACGCTCGGGAACAATGATTCACCGGAACTTTCCCCAGGTGTCGAAATGATGGTGACGTGGTCTGTGTCTGTGGGCAGCGAATGTATATTTGTTGTGTCTTGCTAATGCTTAGGCTGTTGTTAAGTTTTGGCTCTGATTAGTCTTTTTGCATGATTATTGCGGTGGCTTTAGCATGGTTTATGATAGTTTTGTATCTCGTTTTTGTGGTATCTTTTGAATGGATATGGAAATGTATAATTGTATCGTGGAAAAAAAGGATGATAAGTATGTAGCAGGGATAGATAGGGGGGAAAACAAAAACTTGTTGAATATCATCACGCAGTCCTGCAGAAGCCTTAATCAGGCTAGGCCATGTATGTCTTGACATATATGTACTGAAGGCTCTTTCTATAATATAATTGTGAAGAACCTCCAATAATTAATTAATGAAAACACACGAAATAACAGAAATAACAGAACTGAGAATCACTTTTATATTGATCGCAGGCCACTTCGAGGGGGCAACCTCCTTTGAGAAAGCTCAATACAAATAACTTCACCGTACCTTCATTGGTCTCAACAAAAACTTATATACTAAGTCTAGGCGTCAATACCATGTGTCAATACAAACCATGGGCTAATACAAAATATGGATCAACAGTTACTACAGGATGACTTACAAAGCATATGCATCCAACAACAATAATACAAACTATGGATCAACAAATACTACGAGATGAATTACAAAGCATATGCGTCCAATGACAATATACTAACAAAGTAAATAGAAGGGTTGACATGGGTTCCTAGCATCCCCTCTCCCTTAGTAAAAGCTTTGTCCTCAAAGCTTTAGATGTGAAATTGATGCAGAATTGGAAGGAGTGGTTCCCCTGTAGCATCCTCGGGTTGCATTCTGGGACATTGCTACCTTTTGAGTTTCAGGAGGATTGCTTGGAAGGATCAAGAAGAACCATATCAGCTATGTGAAAAGTGCACTTTGAATGGTGCTGATGGGCTTGTTGTTTCAGTCGAAATCTTTCCATGTGAAGATTGTCCTACAGAATGAGAAGAATCTGATCATGGTTTCGAAGAACCGAGTCAATTTCCTGAATTGGGGAGCTGCTAAGGGTGTATGGAAGAATAACTTGCGGTGCCTATCCATAGAATGCTTCGTATGGTGTCCTTGTAGACATTGTATTGTACCATTGGAGCGCTTCTAGGAAATCCATAGAAATAGTTGTCCAAATTTGTGTAGGGATGGGAAAGGGTTTGAGCAATCCCAAAAGGAGTGTCATTTCACCCTTGTTGACCTGGAAAGTATCACAGTCAACCACCATTTGTTGAATTGGCATTTTTAGTCCCTACCAAAAGAAGTTACATTGTTCCCCGGTATACTCTTGGAGGAACCTGGAGTGCCCTGCCGATGAAGAAGCATGGAGTTCATAGAAGAGATAGCCCTATTGAACATATTGCAACCGGTTTGGAACAAGTAGAGAAATAGCTATAAGAGAAACTGGGTCATCAAATGTGCAAGAAGGAGCATCTTCCACCATATTGTCCTTACCCTTCTTGTAAGTGATCGCATAGTCATAACCCATGAGGTAGATAACCCATTTCAGGTGTGATGGGGACGAGACCCGTTGTTCCAGAAAATTTTCTAGACTCTGGAGATCAGTCTTGATGTGGAAATAATTCCCTAATAGGGATGGCTTCCATTTCGGTACTATATGCAAAAGATCCATCATTTCTTGTTGAGATGTAGATGCAACTAAATGCTTACCAGAAAGGTCTCTTGAAGGCAGCAATCCCACTGGTGCAGCAAAGACACCTGCATATCTATCCAAGGAAGTAGTGGAGACCATTGATGGGTGCATCTGAATGGAATGGAGCTGAGCGATGACACCATGTGAATTCTTCTTAGGGATCTTTTCCAGGCGATGTCAACTGATGATGCAGAGAGACCCTGGTTGTAATCCTGTAAATTTTTGTTGTGTCCCATTGACTTAAAACTGCATCCAAAGTTCAGCAAAATCCCATAAGATGGGGACAAGTGTGCGTAACCATTGAACACCCAAAACCACATCACATCACATCTTCCTAAGGACAAAGCAAACATGTCAGAGCGCAGGTTATAATCTTCCAGAGAGATACACACATTATGACACTTTCCCTTGCAAGGTAAGGTGCCTCCATTGGCAACCATGACTTCAAAGTTGGAGCAAGGATGGAAAAAACAATCAACATGTTTGGAGATCCGGGGGTCAATGAAGTTATGAGTGCTACAAGAATCAATGAGTATTGTAAGAGGAAGCTTGTTGAAGTAACCCCTGACCCACATTGTTTGGGGGGTGGTGACACCAAATAAAGCATGGAGAGATATCTCTAGTTGTTTATCCTGATATGGGGGGTCAATAGGAGGCTCCTGAATGTTGACCTAATCATCCATTGTATCTGGAGCTTGTTCACCAATTTTAGAGGCAGGAGGAGAATCCATATCCAAGAGATAGAGCTTTTGTTGAACACATCTATGTCCCCGAGTGAATTTCTCATCACAATTAAACAAATCCCTTTTCTTTGTGTTCCTGCATCTCTGTTTTAGACAAATGCTTGATAAGAGCTGGTCGAGGAGCTGGTGGAATGGGAGGTTGTTGAGAACCCATGTTTCGGAAGGGAACAAAAGTGGGTTTGGAGCGCTGTTGGGATGCAATCTTTCCTTCTGCCAACTTAGCTAAAACTAGGACTTCCATCATTGTGTTGGGACAGAACATTTTAACCTCTGACCGGATTTCATCCTTAAGACCACTGATAAAACAACTCCTGTAGAATTCGTCAGAAAAGCCTTTTGTGTGATTGGCTAGTTTTTCAAATTCTGTCTGATACTCTCTCACAGTTCCACTTTGACGGAGTTTAGTGAGTGCTCCAGTGAAGTCATCAAAAGCACTAGGACCAAATTGTTGCAAAAGAAGTTGGCAAAAATCTGTCCATTTTGGCTCATCATAATCCTTGATGTACCAACGATACCATTGAAGGGCTTCCTGTTCCAAATGAAAGGATGCAAGTGGAACTTTCTGGACATCAAAAGTATTATGCAGACTGAAATACTGTTCTACACGATAGATCCATCCAGTCAGATCAGTACCATTGAAGCAAGGAAATTCAAGATTCAGACCACGGAAAGAGCTGGAGGAAGAGAACCCATTGGCTACAGAAGATTCTTATTGTCAGTTATTATTCATGGCTGAATGTTGAAGATGGAGGCTGAGAAATTTTTCATCCAGATCTTGGAGTTTGGTTTCGATGGCTGCAAGTAAGTCCTCCATGGTTTTTGCTCCTGCGCAGGTGGCAACCATAACCAGTAGTTTTTTTTTTTTTTTTTGGGGGGGGGGGTGGATACAAAAACACAAACAAAGCTTATTTAGTAAAGGGAAATTTGGATTTGGGAAAAACTCGGATGGGTAATTGGGGTTTGAATAGGTTTTGGACACTTTCTGATGGATAGGGAAGCAAAAAATGAGAATTTTAGAAGTGGGGTGAAAGAATGAGAAAATTTGTCAAAGAGGGACAAAGAAGCAGAAATAGGGAATGAACATGGTGGCAAAATTTGGAGGCGAGTGGATGAAAATTGAAGAAGTTATGGTAAACCCTAAAAATAGACAAATGTGAGATTTCTAGCTTTGGCAAGTAGAATTTGGGATAGGGTCCTTAGGAATGAAAGATGCAGAATGGGCTTACAGGGGTGTCAGGGAAGTTTCAAGGGAAACAGAGTGAAAACAAGGGAGATATGGAAAAACAAATTTATTTATTTATTTTATTTTATTTATTTATTTATTTATTTTTTTCAGAATGGATCTTCTACGGCACAGAAGGGATTGAAAACAGGTGGTTTTGCAACGACGTGGCAGTTATCGGCAACAGATGGATCTGAAACGACACCAAATGGATCTGAAACAGCTAGATCTGGAACGACTTTTAGAATGGATCTGAAACGGCACGAAAGTGATCGAAAATAGATCAGCTGAAAATATATATGGACCCTAGGTATGTTCGGCTTCCTAACAGTTCAGGGTTTTCACTCGACCACCAATGCTGTCTGACGGCTTGCGTATTGGGGAAGTACCCCTCACTCCACGGCTCAGGTAAAACTAATAACCTCTTTTCCACAAACGACAAATCTTGGTTTACCTCACAGGTGGGAACTAGTCAATCAGGTAGGGGTTGTTTCCTATTTCGCTGGCAGGTCCTCTCAATGGGATAGCTACTTTGGGGTTCCTGTGGTACTCCTCACAATTCATTTTAGGGCTTATGCCCAAGTACTTCCCACAGTTAAGCGGATAGGGATTATTCCCATATCCGAAGCTACAACAGATATGAAAAAAAATTTGGTCGAAATTTCACCCAGCGAGCCCAAGAAAGTGCTCTAATACCAGATGTCAAGAACCTGCAACAATTAATTAATGAGAATACGCAAGATAGCAAAAATAACAGAACTCAGAATCGCTTTTATTGATCGCAGGCCACTTCAAGGGGGCAACCTCCTTTGAGAAAGCTCAATACAAATAAATTCATGGTACCTTCATTGGTCTCAACACAAACTTATATACTAAGTCTAGGCGCTAATACCATGGGTCAATACCATCTGTCAATACAAACCATGGGCTAATACAAAATATGGATCAACAGTTACTATAGGATGACTTACAAAACATATGCGTCCAACAACAATAATATGAACTATGGATCAACAAATACTACGAGATGACTTACAAAGCATATGTATCCAACAACAGTATACTAACAAAGTAAATAGAAGGGTTGACATGGTTTCCTAACAATAATTTTCTTGCTTAAAAAAAATTATATAAGGAGGTGGAAAATTGTTTATCCCAGGTGTTATGGGATGTAAATATTCCATACCTATAGCTATATAATAGATGTGAAGCAAACCCTTTTAGATTATGCTGCAGAAACACACATGATTGTTACATGAAGTGACGATGGAATGTGATGTGATGCTTATGTGAGGATGCCATGTAATGTAATATGGAGATTTCAGAAGAATAATGAAGACCATACATTCCTGTGTATGTTTTCCCATTTGGGGTTTTACCACACATATCTGGTGTACTATTTATTTTTCTCTTGTGTCTTACTTACTATTTTGATTATATGGTGTTTGTATAGACATAAGGATAGACTAGTATATTCTTTCTATTGATTTGTTTGTTAGAAAATATATTGTTGTAGGTTTATGCATATTTCTCAATATTATAATAGTTGGCACAGGTTTGAAGGCGTTGGTATAAGGCCAAGGTGCATGGTTTATTAGCTCATACAATACTATGAAACAAGAGTAAATCATATATAATTGTTGAGCCCAAAATGTGACTTTCTACTTGGTTGAATTCGTTTATAGGAATACATCTTTGGCAATATTCGAAAAAAGGGATTTCACAAACCAATCCTCTAGAAACTAATAATGGATTTCATATTTGAATATCCAATGCCTCCACTTCCATTCATGATTATGATTAGATACGTGAGAAAAGGTATTTCCTCTTAAGGATGTCAAAATTTTAGTCTTAGTCTCATATGGATATTTTAATAGAAATTCTTTAGGAAACCATTTACAAGGATGCAAATCCATAGAAAGGAACAAGGAAGCTCACTATACCATTTAGATGTGCATCCTGCATACGATGTCACATACCCAAATTCTGAACATTATATGTTGTCAGAAAAAAAACATGTTTTATTTTATTGTAAAGTTTTATGTTATTGACCAAGTGGGATCATAGATGACTGTAATTAATTACTCTGAATATTTTATTATTAATAAATAAAAGAGGAGACAAATACCCAAAAGAGACTGTTGAATGAGTGTTCACTGACCCACTAGGAGGAATGGATTGGGGTGGAGAGCAAACTGACACTTTGCAGCATCCTCAACTCACTTCTAACTGTTGCAAGGGGGAAATTCCCTATTTATATGATCATGTTCCCCAAGAAAGTGGAACTGAGAGGTGGCTCATTTACTAAATACAACAGACGAAAAGACCTAGGCATGCTTATCTACCCATCGAATTCAGCAGGAGGTTGTTCATTCGTACCCTTGTGATAATTTCCGAATTGGAAAGACAAGAGCGCACAAGAGATTCGATTAGGGGAATGTTAGAAGTGTTTGAGTGAGCTAATACTGCATTCTGAACTAGTGCAGCCACATTGTTGAGTTCAATATTGCTAAAAGAAGGAAGTACTACTGTCAAGTGCTACTGCTGAGTTGTAAAGGAATTTATTCCATTTCTCCACAAAGCATCTTTGTCTTGGTGGTTCAGTGAACAGGCTCGGGGGTCCTAAGGAAAATGTTGGGTGGAATGGGATCCTTTGGCTATTTGTCTCTTCTATAGTTACCAGGTTTAAATTGTGTTATCTTATTTATTTTTTGCAAACTTGTTTACTAAGGAAATGAATGAATTTATGTTATCAGTTTTTCTATTTCATCCTAGATATTCTGGACAGTTAATAGATGTTTTACTTCTGCAATTATCTACTCCAAAAAATCCATATATCATTCAGGATAAAATGCTAATTGGATAGTTAAAAGTTGAATTGAGGAATGATAGAATAAAATGCTTCCCTGCATTTTTCCACACACTATTTTTAGTGTCGTACTCTAGTACAGGGAAGATAGAATTAAACTGGATTTGAATATAATTATACTGTAGATAGATTCCATTGACTGATTTGTATTTCTACGCATAATTTATCAATATAACTATTAACTTTTATACATCTGAGTAATATGGTATAAACACAGAATCTACACTTATATAATCTTACTTTATAAACAAGATGATTTAGGATAGAATCCTTGAATAAGTCATAACTAGTTTACTATCACAAGTATTTCACTTTCTTTTACAGAATTGATAATCTATGAATCAACTTACTCTCATAAGACTTACTTCCTTATTAATAAATTATAAACAATATTATTGTATTTAACAATATCAAAATATTCATAAACAATTTACAAAGAACCTTTACAACTAACTCATTTTTATAAATATTTATTATTACAGAACCCTAATAGTAGTACAAGTACAACATACAGGATAGTGGTATAAACAAATCAAAGTTATAGTATTGTTTGAGAACTCATCTATAAAAACAAACCTATTCTTTCCCATACATCATGTTCCCTGTACCAAACCATCATAATTTTAACAGAGAACTTCATTCTTACTGCTTCCTAGTGTATTTGTTAAAGAATTTCATTTTAATTTAATCATTAAAATATACTAATTACTAAGAAAATAGTATTAAAAAATATTTTATAATATATTCCAGGGTTGAAAAACCTATCCATAATCCACAACTAGAATACCGCATTCAACAAATGCATTCCTGTTTCCAAAACAAGATTTTAACAAGAGACCAAGGTTCCATACCCTAACAATTCACATAATTGTTTACGTTTTTATAAATGTTAAAAAAATAAACCTTTACAAGTTTATTCTATGCAAAAGAACAGGGTTCGAGCCATGGCTCGCCCTATCCTCTGAACATCTTTACAAAGCTTTCAACTAAAACCTAATTTCAAACAGGTTCGGGTTTCAAAACCCATAACATTTTCCTGCTAAACCATAAATATTCTTAACCTTTAAGGGTTTACACAAAACATCAAAACTATAGCAGAAATTTTTCCACGAGTTAATACTTTAGTTTCGATCTAAACATACAAGAGCTACAGGGTAGCCGTAAAATTAGTCTCAAAATAGCTTATATATTTTTACACAGTAAGAAATCCAAAAAGGCTTAATTTTTTTTATCAACCAAAATACTTAGTTACATAATAGCAATTACAATAACATGTTGAGAAAACAATGAGAGCTCTGAGGCTCGAGGTTTAAAACCCTCTTATACGAAAATGCTATACATCTTTAAAAGTTCGCAACCAACTGTAAAGTTCAAGTTAAAAACTAAAGAAGTCTCTGTGAAACCAACTAAGACTTGCACCGAGCCAAGCTTCTTCATTATGATGCCCATAGGGAGTCACTGAGGCTTACCAGAGCCAGGAAGTCCTCGTCATCCCACTCGGACCAACCCTAAACCACAGTTTTGGACTTGACCTGTCATAATATCAACTAACGAGTGGTTAAATCGTGATACAAATGGTTTCAACTCAAAGCAAAGTATTAGTTTATTGTAACATTTTAAAACCCAATGAAGATACTGTATTTTTTTATTGTGACATTAGATTTTTTTTTGTAAGCCTGAGCAGCTTCTCCATCATTGTATGTGGGGTTGTGTTCTCGGAACGGACCACCATTGAACCCAGCAAGAGTTGAAAACTTCTGTGACAACAATGGCATCAAGGTTTCACCATTAAAAAACCAACAAGGTTCAAAACCTGTACTAAAGAAACCTGGTTCATACGAATTTGAATTACAACCTACAGGATTCAAGGTCTATGTATCGAAAACCCGAGAGAGACTGCATTCACAGTTTACAAACCCTGAAAAATCGAAGAGCTTGTCGGCCTCTCCCAACACTTTTGCAAATGAATTGATTTTACGAAAGTGATGGATTATCAATGTAGGGTTAGGGTTTAGCCCAAAACCCAAGGCCATCTTAGGATCAACGACATAGAGCCATGCCATGAGGGCATGCCTTCATACAATCCACCAACTTCATTAAATAACATTTAAAAACTATAGCGACGAGCTTTGTACCTTGCCAACACACATTCCACTATGGTGAGTATCGTGGATCACGCCTTGCAACTGGTATGTAACCTATGGTATATGGTTTACAACCATTACATTATAGTATGCAATAGATCGTATTCAGACATAGTCTATAACCTTTAGAGTTTTTGTATATAGGACATATGCATATAGTTTCATAATCTATAGTTCATAACATAGCATATAGATTATAGCAAATAGATTATAATGTTTTGTCTCAAGGCATAGAATATAATCTAGAGATTTTGGAAGGGTCGGGTTACAACCATTGCTTGTGCATGGTTGTAACATTTGTTTTTATGACAAGGTTTGTTACATAAAAATCATAGCTCGATAATGAAAATAACAAACACCATTACAATTAAAACAAAGATGTCATGAGCCTGATACTCGAACAAGAAGTTAAACTCTATGGAAAATGAAGTAACATTTTATTAAGCTAATGATTGAAACTTAGATAAATCTTACCCTGGCATAAAATAATTTCTCTATGCTTTTGTGATTATCATCAAAGGCTAAAAGATGTACATTTAAGTCAATTTTGACAAACACTGATTATGCTTCAATTGGAAAATTTTCTTACCTATAATCTACAAATAGAAGTTAAGAGCGTTAGCTATCAATAGATAAGTAAGCCTCGGGGAACATCTAAGGACCCCTCCATCATCAAACAAACAAACATTTAGCACTTATAATTAAAACAACACCATAATAAATCTATGATGTCTATACTTTTAAAGAAGTAACCATTTTAAATCAGAAAGCAAAAATGGTGTTAAAAACATCCAACAGTATTTAGCAAGCATAAATACATACACTTAATATGTATGACAAAACATAGCAAGTAATCAACGCAACATGTTCATAATATTGGTGACTAAATGAAGGAGTGTCGCCACCAGTCTGTCGTCTAGTTAAACAAATTAACATTTATTCTACTTCCGCATAGCGATTGTAGCAATTTATGCTACCTAGAAAATTTCTAATTTTTTGTGAATTTTTGGGGTGTTACATGTGGTATCAGAGCGCAAGTTCAAATACTAGGCCTGAAGTGGCTCACTCGCGCAAAAATAAAGTTTAGAACATAATTGCAAATTACTAATTTTTATTTTATTTTGTTTTCAGTTTCAGCATTTTATAAATTTAGTCTACAGGTATGGAAGGACTAGAAGACTCAGCTGAGGACGGGTCCCTTAATAATGAATAGAATAATAATGAACAAGGACACATTAATGCAGAAAAATTATTTGTTGAACTGGATAATAATTCATCTGAATTATTAAGAACAGTAAAGGATTTAAAGATTGAGATAAAAAACTGTTAAGGAAGAAAACAAACGAATCCTGAGAGCTCAAGAGGAGCTAAATCATATCTTGCTGAATAATTTTCATAATAATGATAAAGATAAAGGGACAGAAAATAATGTCGAATATGAAACTATGTCCTACCAATGTAAGGATAAAAAGATAAAATTGACTAATTATGACAGCAGTTCATCTTCTGAATTTTATGAACAAGCACGTAAGAAAAAGCACAAGTATTCTAGTGATAGTAGTGACAGTGACTGCTACACTAAGAAGAAGAAGAACAGGCCTTATGAAGAAATTTCTGGCGAGTTTAAAAAGATCAAACCACCAACTTTTAATGGAGAAACAGAAAAGAGTGAGACAGTCGAAGCATGGTTGTTCAGTATGAATAAGTATTTCCATATTTACAACTACTCAAGTCATCTAAAAACTAAAATGACAATTTATAATCTGACTAGAAAAGCAAACATCTGGTGGCAAGATCTGAAACGAGTAAAAGGTTTAAAAGAGAAAAGTGTAAATTGGAGTAATTTCAAGAAATATTTTAAAAGAAAGTTTCTATCAGAACAGTATTATGAGGAATGGGATAAAGAGTTCTATGAGTTAAAGTTAGGTTCCATGGATATGAGGGAGTTATGCAGCAAGTTTTTAAATTTATTAAGGTATGTGCCTTATATCACTGAAGAAAATCCTAGGGTATAGAGATTTCTGAGGTGTTTTCCCTCTCATATAAAGGATAGGATTGAATATGATGGTCCTTGAACTCTTGAAGAGGCCATGAGAAAAGCGAATATTTGTTATGAACAGAATAAGAAAAGAGAAGGCATACCAAGCTGGAAAGCAAAAAGGCCTAATAAATTTGAACAAAGGAAGAAGCAATTCTATTTTAATTGTAATTTTGGAAATAATAATTCACGTAATTACTCTAACAGAAAATTTCAAGGCAATAATGCAACAAGTAATACACAGTCAAAATTTACAGCTGCAATAAACAGTGATCCACCTAAAAATTTTGTTAAAAATAATGAACAGAAAGAACCTGTTAAATGTTGGGACTGTCACGGACCTCATTATGCATCCAACTGCCCACTTAGAAAGAGGACTATCAACAACATACACATAGTACAGGAGGAGGCTATTGTTGGTTACTTAGCAAGGGAGATGCCCAGGATAAATGCAACTTTGGAGAATAGACAAGTTGATCATCAAACTTCCATGGTTGAAGTGGAAGGTATGCTGAAAAAATAAACCCAGTTCTATTTTAATTGATCCATGAGCAAGTCTTAGCTATGTGTCACCTGATGTAGTTAAATGTTGCAATCTGAAAATAGACAAGTTTGATAAATCATGGTTGGTTCAAATAGCTACTGAAACAAAAAGAAAAGTGACTGATTATGTAAAAGAATGTGAATTACTGATGAATCAGTTTAGGACACATGTTAAGTTGAATGTGTTACCTTTAGGTTCTTATGATGTTCTGATTGGAATGGATTGGTTAGAGAAGCATATGGTAGTGTTAAATTTCTTTGAAAAGACTTTTACTTGTTTGAATGATGAATGTGAAACTGTGATAGTAAAAGGAACTCCTAGAAAGACATATGTTAGACAAATTTAAGCTTTACAAGTTAGAAAGGTTGTTCGAAAAGGGTGTAAGTTGTTTGCTGTAAATGTAATTATTGACGAACAATCAACTAAGGAAGATAAGTTAAAGTTGGAATACATACCCATTCTAAACGATTTTTCTGATGTATTCCCGGAAGAAATTCCAGGTCTACCTCTGAAAAGGGAACTTGATTTCACCATTGCATTAGTACTAGGAGTCGTACCAAACTCAAAGGCTCCTTACAGAATGAACATTTTGGAGCTTAATGAACTGAAATCATAGCTTAAGGAATTGATTGATAAAAATTATATAAGGCCCAGTATGTCTCCATGGGGAGCACCTGTAATTTTTGTTAAAAAGAAAGACGAAACTATGCGCTTATGCATAGATTACCGTGAGTTAAATAAAATGACCATAAAGAATAGATATCCTTTGCCTCGCATTGATGATCTGTTTGATCAACTACATGACACAAAGATATTTTCTAAGATAGACTTGAGTTCAGGGTACCATCAAGTCAGAATTAAAGATGAGGACATCTTTAAGATTGCTTTTAGAACCCATTACAGGCACTACAAGTTCGTGGTTATGCCTTTTGGGCTAACCAACTCTCCAGTAGTTTTCATGTGTATTATGAATAATGTTTTACATCATCACTTAGATGAGTTTGTAATTGTTTTTATTGATGACATTCTAATTTACTCTAAGTCTAAAGAAGAGCATGACGAACACTTAAAAATAATTTTGCAAGTGTTAAGAGAACACCAACTTTACACTAAGTTCAGCAAATGTGATTTCTATAAAGATAAAATACAGTACCTGGGGCATGTGATATCCAAGGATGGAATCGCAGTAGACCTGGACAAGATAAAAGAAATTAATGAATGGCATGCCCCTAAAGACGTAACTGGTGTACGATCTTTTATGGGAATTACAGGTTACTACCGTAAATTTATAGAGGGATTATCTAGAATAGCAAATCCTATAACATATTTACAAAAGAAAGGTAAGAAATTTGTGTGGGATAAAATGTGAAGAAAGTTTTAAGAAACTAAAAGAGATGTTAACAACATCAACTATTCTAAAAATTGCCAATCCAAACAAGGATTTCATTATATGCATTAATGCATGTAATGATGGAGTTGGTGGGATCTTAACACAAGAAGGTCATGTGATTGCATATGAATCTAGAAAGTTAAATATTCATGAGAAGAACTATGCAACTTATGACCTAGAGTTGGATGTCGTTAATACATGTGTTAAAGATGTGGCACCATCACTTAATTGGAAGAAAATTTACTTTAATGACAGATAATAAAGGTTTAAAATATTTGTTGGATCAACCAAATCTGAATGCAAGGCAAGCTTGGTGGCTAGCTTTCCTTAGCGAATATGATTTTGAGATTCAACACATTAAAGATAAAGAGAATAAAGTTGATGATGCCTTAAGCATAAATGCTAGGCTAAATTTTATTTCAGCAATCAACACTTATAAAACTGATCTAGAAAATCAAATTAAGGAAGGAATCAGAATGGATGAAAAACACCAGAAATTGCTTAAAAGGGTTGTTGAAAACAATGCTGAAAATTTAATAATAGATTTCAGAAGTGCTAAAAGAGGGTTACTGTTGTATAAAAACAGACTTTATGTGCCTAATGTTGTTGAAATTAAGTTGCTGATTTTAAATTAATTGCATGAAAGTCCATACTTAGGACATCTTGGTTACCAAAAGATGATAACAATGTTGAGAAAAGATTTTTTTTGGCCATGTATGAAAATTGAAGTAGCTAAATATATTGCTAGGTGTATAGAGTGTCAGCAAATAAAGGTTGAACATCAACACCCAGCTGGATTGTTGCAGCCACTTCCTATTCCGCATTGAAAATGGGACATAATTAGTATTTATTTTATTACTAGTTTACCTAAAAATCAGAAACATAATGATTCTGTAATGGTAGTCGTGGATAAGCTTAGTAAAGAAACCGACTTCATACCTGTTAAAACAACCTACAAGGCTACTAACATTGTTGAAATTTTTATGAAACAATTTTTTCGTTTGCATGGGATTCCAAAAGTTATAATTTCTGACAGAGACTCAAAGTTTACAGGAAATTTCTGGAAGTCTTTATTTAAAGGTTTAGATACTACTTTAAATTTCAGTACAACATTTCATCCACAAACGGATGGATAGACCAAAAGAGTCATTCGGATTCTTGAAGATATGTTAAGAATGTATGTTAGAGATCAGCCAGGTAAATGGGAAGAATATTTGCATCTTGCTGAGTTTGCTTATAATAATCATTACCAAGCTTCAACAAAACTCAGTCCCTTTGAAATTTTATATGGTAGAAAATGCAGTACTCCTATTTCATGGAGTAATCTAGTTGACAGGTTAATGTTAGGACCTGAGTTATTAAGAGAAATGGAACTAACCATGAAACAGGTTCAAGGCAATTTGGAAATTGCACAAGATAGACAGAAAAGTCATGCAGATCTCAAAAGAACCCAAAAAGAGTTTCAGGTCAGTGAACATGTGTTCCTCAAGGTAAAACCCAAAAAGAGCTCCTTAAAGTTAGGAATTTGTGCTAAACTAGCACCACGGTGTTGTGTACCTTTTGAAATACTGTCCAGGGTAGGACCAGTGGCATGCCAGTTGGCCTTGCCACCAAATCGTAAAGTACATAATGTATTTCACACCTCTCTTTTGAAAAAGTATGTGCATGATGTTACTCGTGTGATTAATTGGAATGATGTACAAGTGGAACCAAAAGGATATTATTTGGTGGAGCCAGATTGCATCCTCGACAAGAGGGAAATTTTGCTAAGTAATCGTACCATTGCACAGGTAAAGGTGGAGTGGAAGCACATTAGTATAGATGAATCAACTTGGGACTTGAAAGTAATATGAGGGTGGCATATACAAATTTGTTCCAGGAGGAACTAGAGGATGATGAATAAAGGAACATCGACGACAATGTTGAATTTAAGAGGGGGTGTTTGTCACATACCCAAATTCTGAACATTATATGTTGTCAGAAAAACATTATGTTTTATTTTATTATAAAGTTTTATGTTATTAACCAAGTGGGGTAAAGGATGACTATAATTAATTACTCTCAATATTTTATTATTAATAAATAAAAGAGGAGACAAATACCCAAAGGAGACTATTGAATGAGTGTTCACTGACCCACTAGGAGGAATGGACTCGAGTGGAAAGAAAAATGACACTTTGAAGCATCCTCAAATCACTTCTAACTGTTGCAGGGGGAAAATTCCCTATTTATATGGTCATGTTCCCCAAGAAGTGGAACTGAGCAAGTGGCTCATTTACTAAATACAATTAACCAAAAGACCTAGGCATGCTTATCTACCCATTGAATTCAGTAGGAGGCTGTTCATTCTTACCCTTGTGATAATTTCTGAATTGGAAAGACAAGAGAGCACAAGAGATTCAATGAGGGGAAGGTTAGAAGTATTTGAGTGAGCTAAGACTGCATTCCAAACTAGTACAACCACATTGTTGAGTTCAATATTGCTAAAAGCAGGAAGTATTATTGTCAAGTGCTACTGCTAAGTTGCAAAAGAATTTATTCCATTTCTCCACACAACATCTGCGTCCTAGTGGTTTAGTGAACAGGCTCGGGGGTCCTAAGGAAAGTAACTTGGCTGTCTTTAGGAAAAGGTTGGGTGGAACGGGATCCTTTGGTAGTTTGTCTCTTCTACAATTACCAGGTTTAAAATGTGTTATCTTATTTAGTTTCTGCAAACTTCTTTACTAAGGAAATGAATGAATTTATGTTATCAGTTTTTCTATTTCATCCTAGATATTTTGGACTGTTAATAGATGTTTTACTTCTACAATTATCTACTCTGATAAATCCATATATCATTCAGGATATAATGCTAATTGGATAGTTAAAATTTGAATTGAGGAATGATAGAATAAAATGCTTCCCTGCATTTTTCCACACGTTGTTTTTAGTGTCGTACTCTAGTACAAGGAAGATAGAATTAAAGTAGATTTGAATATAATTATACTGTAGATAGATTCCATTGACTGATTTGTATTTCTGCGCATAGCTTAGCAACATAACTATTAACTTTTATACATCTGAGTAATCTGGTATAAACACAGAATCTACACTTATATAATCCCACTTTATAAACAAGATGATTTAGGACAGAATCCCTGAATAAGTCATAATTAGTTTACTATCACAAGTATTTCACTTTCTTTTACAGAATTGATAATCTACAAATCAACTTACTCTCATAATCCTTAATTCCTTATTAATAAATTATAAACAGTATTATTGTATTTGACAGTATCAAAATATTCATAAACAATTTACAGAGAACCTTTACAGCTAACTCATTTTTATAAATATTTATTATTCCAGAACCCTAATAGTAGTAGAAGTACAACATACAGGATAATGGTATAAAAAAATCAAATTTATAGAATTTTTTGAGCACGCATCTATAAAAACGAACCTATTCTTTCCCATACATCATGTTCCATGTACCAAACCATCATAATTTTAACAGAGAACTTCATTCTTACTGCTTCCTAGTGTATTTGCTAAAGAATTGCATTTTAATTTAATCATTAAAATATACTAATTACTAAGCAAATAGTAATAAAAAAAAGTTTATAATCTATTCCAGGGTTAAAAAACCTGTCCATAATCTACAACGGGAATACCGCATTTAACAAATGCATTCCTGTTTCCAAAACAAGATTTTAACAAGAGACCAAGGTTCCATACCCTAAGGATTCACATAATTGGTTACGCTTTTATAAATGTTACAAACAAAAACCTTTACAAGTTTATTCGATGCAAAAGTGCAGGGTTCGAGCCACAATTCGCCCTATCCTCTAAACATCTTTACAAAGCTTTCAACTAATGCTTAATTTCAAAAAGGTTCGGGTTTCAAAACCCATAACATTTTCCTGCTAAACCATAAATCTTATTAACCTTTGAGGGTTTACACACAACATCAAAACTATAGAAGAAATGTTTCCACGAGTTAATACTTTAGTTTCGATCTGAACATACAAGAGCTACAAGGTAGCCATAAACTCAGTCTCAAAATAGCTTATATATTTTTACATAGTAAGAAATCCAAAAAGGCGTAATTTGTTTTTATCATCCAAAAAACTTAGTTACATAATAGCAATTACAAGAACATGTTGAGAAACCAACGAGATCTCTGAGGCTCGAGGTTTAAAACCCTCTTATACAAAAATGCAATATAGCTTTAAAAGTTCACAACCAACTGTAAGGTTCAAGTTAAAAACTAAAGAAGTCTCTGTGAAACCAACTAAGACTTTCACCGAGCCAAGCTTCTTCAATACGATGCCCATAGGGAGTCACCGAGGCTTCCCACATCCAAGAGGTCCTCGACGTCCCACTCGGACCAACCCTAAACTATAGTTTTGGACTTAAACTATCAAAATATCAACTAACAAGTGGTTAAATCGTGATACACATGGTTTCAACTCAAACCAAAGTATTAGTTCATTGTAACATTTTAAAACACAACGAATATACTGTATTTTTTTTACGGTGACATTACCTTTTTTTTTTGCAATCCTCAGCAACTTCTCCATCATTGTATGTAGAGCTATGTTCTTGGCATGGACCACCATCGAACCCCGCAAAAGTTGAAAACTTCTGTAACAATAGCGACGTCAAGGTTTCACCATTAAAAACCCAGCAAAGTTCAAAACCTGTAGAGAAACCAAGTTCATACAAATTTGAATTACAACCTATAGGATGCAAGGTCTCTATATCGAACCCCCAGGAGAGACTGCATTCATAGTTTACAAACCCTAAAAACTCGAAGAGCATGTTGGCCTTTCCCAACACTTTTGCAAATGAATTGATTTTACGAAGGTGATGGATTATCAACGCAGGGTTAGGGTTTATCCCAAAACCCAAGGCCATCTTAGGATCAATGGCATAGAGCCATGCCATGAGGGCATGCCTTCATACGATCCACCAACTTCATTAAATAACTTTTAAAAACTACAGCTACGAGCTTTGTACCCTTCCAACACACATTCCACTACGGTGAGTATCGTGGATCATGCCTTGTAACTAGTATGTAACCTATGGTATATGGTTTACAACCATTACATTATAGTTTGCAATAGATCGTATTCAGACATAGTCTATAACATTTAGATTTTTTGCATATAGGACATATGCATATAGTTTCATAACGTATATTTTATAACATAGCATATAGAATATAGCAAATAGATTATAATGTTTTGGCTCAAGGCATAGAATATAATCTAGAGATTTTGGAAGGGTTGGGTTACAACCATTGCTTGTGCATGGTTGTAACATTTGTTTTTATGACAAGGTTTGTTACATAAAAATCATAGCTCGATAATGAAAATAACAAACACCATTACAATTAAAACAAAGATGTCATAAGCCTGATACTCTAACAAGAATTTAAACTCTATGGAAAATGAAGTAACATTTTATTAAGCGAATGATCGAAACTTAGATAAATCTTACCCTGGCATAAAATAATTTCTCTATGCTTTCGTGATTATCATCAAAGGCTAAAAGATGTACATTTAAGTCAATTTTGACAAACAATGGTTATGCTTCAATTGGAAACTTTTCTTACCTGTAATCTGCAAATAGAAGTTAAGAGCGTTAGCTATCAATAGCTAAGTGTAACATCCCGAATTTTCATAAAAATTTAAAACTTTTGTAAATAACATTTAATATGATAATTGTAATTGCGGAAAATAATAATTGTCTGAGTACAACAGAAATGATTAAAGGTCGTTAGTATTAAACATAATTTAAATTCTATATTAGTAGCATTATGATAATGACAACTTTAACACACATTTGTCAAACCTGATTAATGTAATCAAATGTACTGACAGGTTAGAAGTATGACATGAATTTTGTATATATTGACAAGACACTGACAATTTTATTTTTTATTTCCAAGGGTGTCCTACGAGGTACCCTGGAGTTTACTTAGTTGCAACGCTAAGGCATTTGAAATGTTCTATGTGCAGACGATAGGTAAGAAGTTCCATGACTGCGTAAATTAAAAGTATGTGTATAGTTCAAATTCAACGTCGTAGATAAATAGACTTTTAGAAATCTGTTGCGACTCACAATAAGTATGCAGGTATGTATTACATTGTTATAATTACTGTTTTCACATGCTGTGTTACCAACTCAACAATGTTTAAAGCAAAGTTATCTGTGAACGTCATCAAGCTAATAGGTTTGTCGCTGTAATATTTTTCGTTGTTGTAGCCAGCTTTGTTGTCGTCTTAAGATAATTAATTATCTTCATATTACTGATGTAATAGATGTACCGCAAAAATCATTAAATGTTTGTAATGAGAAAATATGGTAAGAAACTCATAACATTCAGTTAGTTTTCATGCTAAATATTTATCATTGGATTCATTGAAATATCTACTATACAAACTATTTATTTTTATAATTGCAATAATAGAAATTATATGAACACAACCAATGTTACAAAGGTAATAATTAAATCTATTATGTATGGACTATGCTAACCATTATTTTACGATGTTTAACTAGATGTGATACTTATAATCCTTTAAGGGCTTATATATAGTATCATTCATTGTATAAATTGCATATAAATGAAACTATGTCAATTTTGTGACTATGATCATCCTAGCAACTATATCATAAACAATATATTTAATATTTAGAATCTACAAATCTTACCTTGGGAACTATATAAACTATAAAATGTTAATCTATGTAACAATATGATTCTTATAATGCAATAAAGGCTTGGAACTATATATATATAAATGTTGACCAATGAATGAAACTTAACACAATAATATGTGTTGTAATCGTAACTTGGAAACCATATAAACTTTGGATTATAGTTAGCATATCTCGTAATGTTTTTAACGTTGTGCAATATATACACTTGAGAACTATATTGTTGGAATGAATAGAGTACTAACAAGCATTAACTGTTGATTGAAAGGTTGATGGGTGGCATGCATTACGAGTTGGCATTGGTGATCATGTTATAGGACTGCATTAATGGTCGTCCAAATACCGTGGTGATGAGGACTTAACAATCTTCCACGTAAATGCAAACTAGTGCATACGATGACTCTGAAGGTTGTCATGTAATATTTCTTGTTAATAATCCTTCGAGCTGGCTGTCAATGCATCCAACGTAAGCAAAAAGTCGCAAGGCCATGCTATGGAAATGAATGAAACATAATTGCAATGGCCATGCAATAGCCAATGTAAAAGTGTTGGCAATTGTGATCGTTGATTGACTTTGATCCTGGCCATTGGATGTAACCCTAGTATTGTGCCGATGTGTTGGGTTGATGAGGAGTGAAAGTAGTTCATTGTTACGGTTGTCTTGGCAGTAAGGCCGACAGGCTGCTGCTTTGTAGGGTTAGAATACAATGTAGGAGGGTTTCGACCCTGCGACCTGTAAGTTAGGTTTGAAATGGTGCAGGATTCGTCTTATTGTAATGGCGTGAACACTTGTTGTGTCGTGGGTTTGCAACACTGTCGAGTTGATAGGTTAGTTGTTTCTTTCTCTGAGTTTTTAGTGGAAAGATATCTTCCTACAACCAAATTTAAATGGTATTCCATTCTCGTATGAGGAAAGGAGTTCATCATGTATAGGCGTATGTACAGAGTTCGGCCTTCAATTGTAAAGGTAAGTGACTTCCCAACTCGGAGTTTCTAGTAACGTTTGGTTTACAGTTTTAAAAAGTATGATGTTTAACGTTTGAATGTTTGTTTGCCAGGAACCAGTTTCGAAAGGGGAACGTGAACCAGGGTTTACAAAAGGATGGCCATGCTCCATTCCTGGCAAGCTCCGGGTCTTCCAAAAACCCTCGTAGGTGATCCTTTGGTCTTGGTTGAAGTGGTTGTTTCAACAATGAGTAACCAGTCTTGCCATGTTTCGGCGTCGTCTCTTGGTTGATCTTTTAAGAAGATTTTTATGTTGAAGTGAAAAATCTACAGGGAAAGACCTTCGTCTAGTTAAATGTTACTCTGAATTTATTTTTGATGCCTAGTTTCGTCCAGTTGGAATTGTATAAATCGTGTTTAAGAGTTTAGAGATGGGGATAAGCCCTGTGGGGTTTTCGTTTCATAAATGTAATGTTGACCTATGAATGTCGCTTCCTTTTTGAAGCTTGAACCGGTGTTGGTTCGAACCTCAAACTTGGGAAATGTTTTGGTTTTAAAGTTTGTATGAAAATCAACTTTAGAGATGAATCTCATTGACTCTATGTGCTATAATTTTAATTCTCAGAAATGTAGAAATCTGTGTTGTGCTATTCATTCTGCGTTATATGTTTGAGTATGGTAGAAACCGTGACCGTCGAGCTATGTGAGGATCTAGATGCGTTTTTGTAGAGGATAAAATTTTGTGTGATGCGATGATAGAATGGTTTTTCTTTTCATATGAAAGTGGGAAAGAAACAAGGCCACACCCTAAATCGAATCTTGTCTTTGAAAAATAAACAAATGTTTAAATGTAAACTTCTAGAAAGGGGTTTGAGCCAAAAACTAGGATTCGATCTGTGTAACATACCCTTTAAGCTAAAAAACATTTTGTGTCAAGAAAAAATATGATAACTTTTATTGTAAAGTTTATGTTGGACAGGTGTCCAAGGATGACTGTAATTTGCACAATATATTATTATTTAATAAATAAAATAGGAGACAAACACCTAAGAGGACTATTGAAAGAGTGGTTACTAATCCACTAGGTGGAATGGAATATGGGGTAGAAGGCAATCGAAAAATGGCAGCATCATGATGCAACGAAATAGCTATTGGTATGGGACAACTCTCTTGAAATGTGGTCATAGTGCACTGAAAGATGGGACTGGAGCTTGAGGCTCATTTATTCTAAACTGGCCACTAAAAGACCTAGGCAGGCTATATAATATCCATCAAATATTGAATTGAGGTTCAATCACTTTTCCTGACGAGGAAATTTACCTTGGGGTTTTGGTGTGTTTGCACCCAAGAGATTTGATGAGGGGATATGTTGTTGTTGATCATGTTGTAAGTCTGCCAAACTCTTATTCAGTTCAGGAGGTTGATGCTAAGTGGTGAAGGTATTTTTCAGGATGTTGATACCGAGTGGAGAAGGTATTTTTGGAGTGGCTTGCTTCTACACAGATTCCACCCACTTACTGGATCAGTAAGCAGGCTCGGGGGTTCATTCGAAGTCACAAGTTGGGAGGAATAGGCCTCCTTGGGTGTTTGTCGACCTATCATCAGTCACAGGTTCTATTTGTCTTATCTATTTTATTGTCAAGTTCTGTTACTTATTTTTGTGTATTTTTAAAGGTTCTGTTATCTACTAGTTTTTACTGTTTAAAGTTTTATCTCAGTTTATTGAATGATTTAATAATTCTGTGTGAATCAAAATGATTGAATAAAATAGTCTCTACATTTTTCCCCATGCAAAAGTAATAGAATCGTACTCTAGTACAGAGATAAATTAAAATAGATAAGTCTAATAGGCAAATAGCCATGAGATTGAGAAAATTAATTTATCACAAATTTCTCAAAGTATTCTACTTCTGTTTAATTCCTGTATTTACGTTATAGTACCTTCATTATTACTTATTTTATTAACTAACTATTTTCCTAATTTACATATATGTTTCCTTAATGATAATTATCTTTATTTTCAAAAGAATCAGAGTTCTGCACAAACAGTAAATATTTTATCTATATTCAGTAGTTGTAATGGTCATGTTTATATTAGGAAACTTATAGATTTACAGAAGAGAAATATTTCCTCTTTAGATAATAGCATTTTCCAATTATTTCATGCATACTTTCATACATTGTTTTTCTCAGTTTCCTGTACAAAAGCATGTTAAATAAAATATTCAAGTTTACCATTTCCGATCGTCGATTTTTACATTTTGTTTTCAACTTTTACACACATATCATGATACACCTATTTCACTATAAATTTATTTATCTTGATACAAAACCAAAAATACATACTCTCTCGACCTTTGAAATTATATTTTGACTTTACAACCTACATTAAAGAAAACCCTAAACCCTGCAATTCTCTGACAAACCCTCAACACATCGAACAAGCATTTTATTTCTCTATTTTTGTTTTCATAAGTAAGTTACAACTATCATTTCTTTTACAATGACAAATTTTAGAATAGTTAACATTTCAAGTATTCGTTTCACATTCGAGTTCATCAGTCCAAAAAACAAAGACGATAGCAGCTAGAACTTTAAACACTAGCTTGCAAGCTACTTTTTAAAGCTAAGCACAGAACTCTGTTACAATCCAAGCTTTCATTTCAACATTAAAACTTAAGAACATGATATTCTCGGGTTGAAACCCTTTTAGACAAAATTTTCTTACTATTATTTCTTTTCATGTTTTTATCATCAAGCCACAGGTTAGGTTATGGGCCAAGCCCTTATGAAATGGAGCCATTACTGCAACATTGTATTTCCTCTTATTAACAGAAAAAAACTCGATAGAGCTTAAAAGAAAAACTATCAAACAATAGAAGTACATCGTTTCGATTTAAACTCAGAAACCCTAAACACAGTAGGTTTTAAACATTGTTGCTTTGACCCTTAAGTTAAAAGGTAGCCACACTACAGGCGTGAGAAAATATGCTTTTACAACTATGGCCAGATCATTGCTAAGACTCCAATGCATTCCTTTAATGGAAGAATCCAGGTCTGCATACTTCATGACAGGAGTACCCACAAGGGTTATGCCACCGAGGCTTACCGGTGAAAGCAAGACCAAATCTCCTTGGAGCTTTCAACAGTCGCAGCACCCAGAATCGATATAAATTTTACCCGCAACAAAACCATCACATTTTGTTTAAGTCACGACCTCTACTAATTCACTACAAAAGAAAATGATACAACATTATAAATTTCACTCTTTGAAAAACTAAATACATTACCTTGAAGTTTATAAGCTTGAATGCTGGAGATTCAAGTACAAAAACCAAAACTCGAATCCATCTAACAGTAACTATATGAGGACTCTTGTTTAAAATCCTTCGTCAACAGTTGCAAACTAAGATCTTACACTCACTATCTATCCCTTAGCATCGAGCTAAAATAATAGCGATAACCAGAGGTTTCACCATCGATTATGGGCAAGAGAGTCATGATTTCTCAACAGAAGAAAACCCTACTTTCAAGCAGCCTGTTGGCTAACTCTTCCATACTCTACCCTTTCAATTGAATGCCTAAATGCATCACTTACATTATGGCAAGAAATGCCTTAGGATTTTACCCAACTCATTATTCGAGGCAGGAGATCAATGTCCAGGATCGAGCCAGCGAATTAAGATAGTACTAAGGTAGAGCCACTACCAAACAACATTTATTAACCATATTCATTATCCATTATAGTTGGATGCCACATCATTCAAGGCTGAGCTTACAGCTCGACGATTTATCACCACACTCACAACAGTGTCACGTGGAGCTAACAACACACAGGAGCCAACGAAGCTTACCATTACCAACACACAGGGTTCTATTTAATACTAGATTATCTGCTGCCAGGACTTTACCTGCAATCACATTTATTGGCTGTCAGTCTCAAGTTATGGTTTTAGCTAAGTATCAAGATCATGTCATTACTATGTAGCAATTACAATACAACTAGTGGCGCAATCTGCAAAACCATAGAATAATACATGTCAAAGTCATAATCATCACATTATAAGTTATCAACCATAGTATAGAAAGGTCGATGTCATACTACAACGAGTTTTAATCACAACCCTAAAATTATCACGACAGTTTCATTCACACTAAGAGCATTAACTTGTTCTAAGATCGTATAGCACATATTTGCAATACACATCTGAACTATAGGATTTACTTATCACATTTCTTCCATGATTTTCACATAGCCTCCATATATTATCATAACTAAGGAATTGGTATATTTTATATACCAAGCATGTATTAATTATCAATATAATGCCTTAGTATGATAGGCACGACCATAAAGTTATTTATCTAAGCTGGTACATTTAACTTAAACAAGCATTACGATTTTAGCTAGAACACTTTACACATCTAGGGTTTGACCCAAACCCTATGTGACATATACGATTTTGTCTAGTAATACCTTGTACATAAGTTGACACAGCAGAACTTCATCACTTTAATGTTTCAAGATTTATTATATCACAGCCATCATCTCTAGGCGATTTAACTAATTTTTACAATGACTCTATCATTCATAGGATCATTTTGATCGCATTTTTAGACTGTTGAACCAAGTTGTAATCTACTAAACCTCCCAACAGGCACAAAAAGTATAATGCATAACACTACTAGCAACATTATCAAATAGTACCATAAAGATGATGTAGAGACGATGAAGTGGAAACCGAAATTACATACCATTAGAATCTTCTTACATGGCAGATTACATAATTATCTTAAACATAGAGAGGACAAGCGGAAGCTTAGAACTTGTCTTGTAAAAACTGGAATTACTCTCTTACCTCACCTGCAGATCTGCGAAGAAAGAATCCAATGCTTTAGCTATCAAATCTAAGTAAACCTAAGCGCACCTTGTAGGAACCCCTTTCATAAATATGCAAGCAATTTATCAGTATTGTTACCAGTTCTTCAAGCATTTTGAAATAAACCATATTCTATCGCATTTCATTTACAATCAAGTATCTTTTTATATTTAAAAATAAACACAATAGTTTATGAAGTACCTTTCATAATTTAGTTAACAAATTATTGTTCCGCAAATAGCATATATCTCATAAAATAGGCTATACCAATTTTTTTTTATTTTGCAATTTTTGGGATGTTACATGTGGTATCAGAGCGCAAGTTACAACTCTAGGCCTGATTAGGCTCACGCGCGCAGCACAGGAAATACAATCTAAAAAAGTTGTTTACTAACTTTTTATTTTTATTCGGTTTGTATAGTTTGATAAATTGTTTCACAGGTATGTTGTTACTGGAAGAGTCAACAGAGGAAAAATCACCTCATCATGAACCTAGTATTATTGAAAATCCTGAAGGTTTCTATCTCGAGTTGAATAACAATTCTTTTGAATTTCTGCATACTATAAAAGATTTGAAGTCTAATATAAAAATAGTTAAAGAAGAAAATGAGCTTATTCCGAAGGCATAGGATACATTAAATCGTATTTTAATGGATAGATATCAAAATGAGGAAAGGGGAAAAAAATCAGAGGTCAAATCTGATTCTGTCATAATGACTCAAGGACACAAGCACGAGAAATCAAGAAAGGATAAGAGTACTAGTTATTCATCCTCTGGTTCACATCAAAGTCATTATCACTCTAATGAGGACAGCAGTGATAGTGATTTCTGTTCAACAAGGAGAAAGCAAAACCATCACGAACAGATCACTGGAGAATTTAAGAAGATTAAGCCACCCACCTTTAACGGCGAAAATGAGAAGGGTGAGACAGCAGAAGCTTGGCTGTCTAGAATGAAGAAGTACTTTAATATATATGACTGCTCTTTTCAACTGAAAGCCAAGATGGCTATTTTTAATCTGATAGGCAAGGCAGATATATGGTGGTAGGATCTAAAAAGAACCAAAAGTTTAAAAGAAAAAGACGTAACATGGAGTATGTTTAAGAAGTTATTCAAGAAAAAAAATTTGTCAGAACAATATTATGAGGATAAATGAAAGGAGTTTTATGATATGAAGTTGGGCACAATGAGCATGAAGGAATTGTGCAACAAACTCCTCATTCTACTGAGATATGTACCATACATGGTTAAAGAGAAGCCAAAGGTACAAAGGTTTCTCAGCTGTTTACCATTCCATATAAAAGACAGAATAGAATATGACAATCCTACCACAGTGGAGGAAGCTAGGAGAAAGACAAATTTTTGTTTTGATCAAAATAGAAGAAAAGAAGGAACAACTGGCTGGAAGGGCAGCAAAACAAATCAGTTTGATTATAAAAAGAAAAATTTTAACCAAAATTCTGGAAGTTTCAAGAAGAATTTTCATAACAGAAACTTTCCAAATAGTAATGCTTATAAGAGTAATACACCCCATAACTCTTCTACTGCAAAGAATGTACCCAACAACTATAATCACAGCAACAATAATAACAGATATGATGAGCAAAAAGGACCTATCAAATGTTATGAATGTGGCAGACCACACAAGAGATCAGATTTCCCACGCAACAGAAAAACTGTCAACAATATTCACACAGTACAAGCAGAGCCTACAGTTGGAGATGTAGCGAGGGAAATGCCTAGAATCTATGCAGCATTGGAGAATCGTCAAGCAGACCATCAAACATCCATGGTGGAAGATGAAGGTATGTTGCAAACTAAGTCTATTTCCATTTTAATAGATCCAGGTGCTAATTTGAGTTATATCTCACCCGAATTAGTGAAAAATTGCAAGTTAAAGATAGAAAAATTTGATAACCCATGGTTAGTTTAGTTTGCAACTGGTACAAAAAGAAAAGTTCAATATTTTGTTAAAGATTGTGAATTTTTTCTAAGTCAGCTGAAAACGAAAGTGAATTTGAATGTTTTACCATTAGGATCTTATGACTTGTTAATTGGTATGGATTGGCTTGAACAGCATAGAGTTTTATTGAATTGTTATGAAAAATATTTTGTTTGTTTAAATAATGAAGGTGAAGCTGAAACTGTTAAAGGCATTTCTAGGAAGACTTTTGTAAGGCAGATTTCTGCCTTACAAGTGAAAAGAGATGCTAGAAAAGTTTGTAAATTGTTTGCTGTTAATGTTGTTAATGATGAATGTACATCCAAAGAAGACAAGATAAAACTAGAGGATATTCCCATCCTTAGGGACTTTTCTGATGTTTTCCCGGAAGAAATTCCAGGATTACCTCCGAAAAGAGAACTTGATTTCACAATTGAGTTAGTACCCAATGCGGTACCAAACTCAAATCCCCCCTATAGGATGAATATTCTAGAGTTAAATGAGTTAAAATCTCAGCTGAAAGAATTAATAGATAAAAAATACATACGACCCAGTGTGTACCCTTGGGGAGCACTAGTAATATTTGTTAAAAATAAGGACGGTACTATGCATTTGCGCATTGACTACCGTCAGCTTAATAAAATGACAATTAAAAACCGGTATCCCTTACCCCGCATAGATGATCTATTTGATCAAGTACGCAGAGTAGAGATATTCACTAAAATTGATCTAAGGTTTGGTTATCATCAAGTCCGGATAAAAGACGAGGACATATTCAAAACTGCATTCAGAATGCGTTATGGACACTACGAATTTGTAGTTATGCCTTTTGGGCTAACTAACACACCTGCAGTGTTCATGTGTTTAATGAACAACGTTCTGCATAAATATTTGGATAAGTTCGTAGTGGTATTCATTGATGATATCCTGATTTACTCAAAGACTGAGGAAGAGCATGATGAACATCTAAAAATCATTTTACAAGTACTTAGAGATCACCAACTTTACGCTAAGTTTGGTAAGTGTGATTTCTATAAAGATAAAATTCAGTATTTGGGTCATATAATTTCAAAAGATGGTATTTCTGTTGATCCTGATAAAATAAAAGCAATAAATGAATGGACTGTCCCAAAAGATGTAACTGATGTATGGTCATTCATGGGAATAATGGGGTATTATAGAAATTTTATTGAAGGGTTCTCTAGAATTGCTAACCCTATCACTTCTTTGCAGAAGAAAGGGAAGAAGTTCATATGGGATCAAAAGTGTCAAGACAGCTTTAATAAGTTAAAAGAATTGTTAACTACTGCACCCATATTAAAAATTGCAGATCCTAATAAGGATTTCGTTTTATGCACGGACGCATGCAACGAAGGACTTAGAGGAGTCTTAAGTCAAGAAGGTCATGCAATTGCTTTTGAGTCAAGGAAGTTAAAAATACATGAAAAGAATTATGCTACGTATGATCTTGAGTTGGCAGCCGTGATACATGCTTTAAAGATGTGGTGCCATCACTTGATTGGTAGAAAATTCATTTTAATGACTAACAATAAGGGGTTAAAGTATTTATTGGATCAAACAAATCTGAACGGAAGGCAAGCTAGGTGGTTAGCTTTCCTTAGCGAGTACGATTTTGAGATCCATCACATTAATGGAAAGGAAAATAAGGTGGCTGATGCGTTGAGCAGAAACACTAGATTAAGTATTGTGGCAGCAATCAGTACTTTTAAAACCGTTCATGAAAATCAGATCAAAGAAGGAATTAAGCAAGATGAAAATTATCAAAAATTACATGATAAAGTGGCTGAAAATTCATCTGAAAATGTTATAACAGATTACAGTATTAATGAAAAAGGCCTCTTAACTTACAAAAACAGAATTTATGTGCCTAATTTTTCGAAAGTTAAGTTGTTGATTTTAGGTGAAATCCACAAGAGTCCTTATTCAGGACATCCTGGTTATCAGAAAATGATAACTATGTTAAGAAAGGAGTACTTTTGGCCTAACATGAAGAGTGAAGTTGCTGAATATATAGCTAGATGCTTTGACTGTCAGACTATTAAAGCTGAACATCAACATCCAGCTGGGCTATTGCAGCCCTTACTAATTCCAGAATGGAAGTGGGAGATCATAAGCATTGATTTTATTACAGGTTTGCGTAAAAATCAGAAGCAGAATGATTCAATTATGGTTGTTGTTGATAAACTTAGCAAAGCTGCTCATTTTATTCCTATTAAAACTACTTTCAAGGCTTCTAACATTGCAGATATTTTCGTGAAGCAAATTTTTTGCTTGCATGGAATTCCAAAGGTAATCATTTCAGATCAAGACTCTAAGTTTACTTGTAACTTTTGGACAGCATTGTTTAAAGGATTAAATACTAAGTTAAATTTCAGCACTTCTTTCCACCCACAAACTGATGGTCAAACAGAAAGAGTAAATCAGATTTTGGAAAATATGTTAAGATTATATGTTAAAGATCAGCCATATAAATGGGAGGATTACTTACACCTAGCAGAATTTGCCTACAATAATAATTATCAAGCATCTGCTAAGTTAAGTCCATTTGAAATTTTGTATGGAAGAAAATGTTCTACTCCAATTTCGTGGGAAAATATTGTAGATAGATAGATGTTAGGACCAGATCTATTGAAAGAAATGGAGCTAACTGTGAAATAGGTTCAATGTAACTTAAAAGTTTCCCAAGATCGGCAGAAAAGCTATGCTGATTTAAAACGCACAGAAAGAGAATTTCAGGTAGGAGACCATGTATTCATAAAGGTAAAGCCCAAGAAAAGTTCTTTGAAGCTTGGGAGTTGTGCTAAATTAGCACCGAGGTATTGTGGACCATTTGAAATCCTATCAAGGATAGGATCTGTTGCATATCAATTGGCATTACCATACAATTTAAAAATCCACAATGTTTTTCATGTTTCTGTTTTAAAGAAGTATGTGCATGATGCTACTCATGTGTTGAATTGGAATGACATACACGTGGAACCCGAAGGATATTTACAGGTGGAACCAGACTGTATTTTAGACCAGAGGGAAATTATGCTTCGGAATCGCACCATAGGGCAGGTAAAGGTGCAATGGAAGCACCTTAGCCCTGATGAATCTACTTGGAAACTGGAAAGTATTATGTGAGCAGCATATCTAGTTCTATTACATGAGGAAACTGATGATGAATAAGAAACATCGAGGAGGATGTTGAGCTTAAGAGGGGGTGTTTGTAACATATCCTTTAAGCTGGAAAACATTTTGTGTTTAGAAACATGACGATAACTTTTATTGTAAAGTTTATGTTGGATAGGTGTCCAAGGATGCCTGTAATTTGCACAATATATTATTATTTAATAAATAAAATAGGAGGTAAACACCTAAGAGGACTATTGAAAGAGTGGTTACTAATCCACTAGGTGGAATAGAATCTGGGGTAGAAGGCAATGGACAAATGGCAGCATCATGATGCAACTAACTAGCTGTTGGTATGGGACAACTCCCTTGAAATGTGGTCATAGTGCCCTGAAAGATGGGACTGGAGCTTGAGGCTCATTTATTCCAAACTGACCACTAAAAGACCTAGGCAGCCTATATATTAGCCATCAAATATTGAATTGAGGTTCAATCACTTTTCCTGATGAGGAAATTTACCTTGGGGTTTTGCTGTGTTTGCACCCAATAGATTTGATGAGGGGATATGATGTTGTTGATCATGTTGTAAGTCTTCCAAACTCTTATTGAGTTCAGGAGGTTGATGCTGAGTGGAGAAGGCATTTTTCAGGATGTTGATACCGAGTGGAGAAGGTATTTTTGGAGTGCCTTGCTTCTACACAGATTCCACCCACTTACTGGATCAGTAAGCAGGCTTGGGGGTTCATTTGAAGTCAACAGTTGAGCTGCTTCTTCTGAAGCAGGTTGGGAGGAACATGCCTCCTTGGGTGTTTTTCGGCCTATCGTCAGTCACAGGTTCTATTTGTCTTATCTATTTTATTGTCAAGTTATGTTATTTATTTTTGTGTATTTTTAAAGGTTCTGTTATCTACTAGTTTTTATTGTTTAAAGTTTTATCTCAGTTTATTGAATGATTTAATAATTCTGTGTGAATCGAAATGATTGAATAAAATAGTCTCTGCATTTTTCCCCATGCAAAAGGAACAGCATCGTACTCTAGTACAGAGATAGATTAAAATAGATAAGTCTGATAATCAAATAACCATGAGATTGAGAAAATTAATTTATCACAAATTTCTCAAAGTATTCTACTTCTGTTTAATTCTTGTATTTACGTTACAGTACCTTCATTATTACTTATTTTATTAGCTAATTGTTTTCCTAATTTACATATATGTTTCCTTAATGATAAATATCTTTATTTTCAAAAGAATTAGAGTTCTGCACAAACAATAAATATTTTATCTGTATTCAGTAGTCGTAATGTTCATGTTTATATTAGGAAACTTATAGATTTACAGAAGAGAAATATTTCCTCTTTAGATAATAGAATCTTCCAATTATTTCATGCATACTTTCATACATTGTTTTTCTCAGTTTACTGTACAAAATCATGTTAAATAAAATATTCAAGTTTACAATTTTCGGTCGTCGATTTTTACATTTTGTTTTCAACTTTTCCACACATATCACGATACACCTATTTCACTATAAATTTATTTATCTTGATACAGAACTAGAAATGCATACTCTCTTGACCTTTGAAATTCTGTTTTGACTTTAAAACCTATAGTAAAGCAAACCCTAAACCCTACAGTTCTCTGACAAACCCTCGATACATCGAACCAGCATTTTATTTCTCTATTTTTGTTTTCATAACTAAGTTACAACTATCATTTCTTTTACAATGACAAATTTTAGAATAGGTAACATTTTCAGTATTCGTTTCACATTCGAGTTCATCAGTCCTCAAAACAAAGACTATAGCAGCTGGAACGTTAAACACTAGCTTGCAAACTACTTTTTAAAGCTAAGCATAGAACTCTGTTACAATGCAAGCTTTTATTTCAACATTAATAATTAAGCACATGATATTCTCGGGTCGAAACCATTTTAGACAAAATTTTCTTACTATTATTTCTTTTCATGTTTTTATCATCAAGCCACAGGTTAGGTTATAGACCAAGCCTTTACGAAATAGAGCCATTACTGCAACATTATATTTCCTCTTATTAACAGAAAAAAACTCGATAGAGCTTAAAAGAAAAACTATTAAACGATAGAAGTACATCGTTTAGATTTAAACTCAGAAACCCTAAACACAGTAGGTTTTAAACATTGTTGCTTCGACCCTTAAGTTAAAAGGTAGCCACACTACAGGCGTGAGAAAATAAGATTTTACAACTATGGCCACATCGTTTCTAAGACTCCAACGCATTCCTTTAGTGGAAAAAGTCAGGTCTGCATACTTCATGATAGGAGTACCCACAAGGGTTATGCCACTGAGGCTTACTGGTGAAAGTGAGACCAAATCTCCTTGGAGCTTTCAACATTCGCAACACCCAAAATTGATATAACTTTTACCTACAACAAAACCATGGCATTTTGTTCAAGTCACGACCTCTACTACTTCACTACAAAAGAAAATGATACAACATTATATCGTTCACTCTTTGAAAAACTAAATACATTACCTTGAAGTTTATAAGCTTGAATGCTGGAGATTCAAGTACAAAAACCAAAACTCGAATCCATCTAACAGTAATAGTATGAGGACTCTCATTTAAAATCCTTTGTCAATAGTTGCAGACTAATATCTTACACTCACTATCTATCCCTTAACGCCGAGCTAAAATAACAACAATAACCAGAGGTTTGACCATCGATTCCGGGAAAGGGAGTCACGATTTCTCAACAGAACAAAACCCTACTTTCGAGCAGCCTGTTGGCTAACTCTTCCATACTCTACCCTTTCAATTGAATGCGTGAATGCATCACTTACGCTATGGCAAGAAGTGCCTTAGGGTTTTACCCAACTCATTATTCGAGGCAGGATATCAACGTCCAGGATCGAGCCAGCGAATTAAGATAGTACTAAGGTAGAGCCACTACCAAACAACATTTATTAACCCTATTCATTATCCATTATAGTTGGATGCCACATCATTCAAGGCTGAGCTTATAGCTCGACGATTTATCACCACACTCACAACAGTATCACATGGAGCTAACAACACATAGGAGCCAACGAAGCTTACCATTACCAACACACAGGGATCTATTTAATACTAGATTTCACGTATCTCCTGCCACGACTTTACCTGCAATCACATTTATTGGTTGTCAGTCTCGAGTTATGATTTTAGCTAAGTACCAGGATCATGTCATTATTATGTATCAATTACAATACAACTGGGGGCGCAATTTGCAAAACCATAGAATAATATATGTCAAAGTCATAAGCGTCACATTATAAGTTATCAACCATAGTATAGAAAGGTCGATGTCATACTACAATGAGTTTTAATCACAATCCTAACATTATCACGACGGTTTCATTCACGCTAAGAGCATTAACTTGTTCTAAGATCATATAGCACATATTTGCAATACACATCCGAACTATAGGATTTACTTATCACATTTCTTCCATGATTTTCAGATAGCCTCCATATATTATCATAACTAAGGAATTGGTATATTTTATATACCAAGCATGTATTAATTATCAATATAATGCCTTAATATGATAGGCATGACCATAAAGCTGGTACATTTAACTTAAACAAGCATTACGATTTTAGCTAGAACACTTTACACATCTAGGGTTTGACCCAAACCCTATGTGATGTATATGATTTTGTCTAGTAATACCTTGCACATAAGTTGACATAGCAGAACTTCATCACTTTAATGTTTCAAGATTTATTATATCACAGCCATCATCTCCAGGAGATTTAACTAATTTTTACAATGACTCTATCATTCATAGGATCATTTTGATCGCATTTTCACACTGTTAAACAAAGTTGTAATCTACTAACCCTCCCAATATGCACAAAAAGTATAATGCATAACACTGCTAGCAACATAATCAAATAGTACCATAAAGATGATGTAGAGACGACAAAGTGGAAATCGAAATTACATACCATCAGAATCTTCTTACACGGCAGATTACATAATTATCTTAAACATAGAGAGGACAAGCAGAATCTTATAACTTGTCTTGTAAAAACTTGAATTACTCTCTTACCTCACCTGCAGATCTGCGAAGAAAGAATCCAATTCTTTAGCTATCAAAGCTAAGTAAACCTAAGGGAACCCTGTAGGAACCCCTTTCATAAATATGCAAACAATTTATCAGTGTTTTTACCAGTTCTTCACGCATTTTGAAATAAACCCTGTTCTATCGCATTTCATTTACAATCAAGTATCTTTTTATATTTAAAAATAAACACAAGAGTTTATGAAGTACCTTTCATCATTTAGTTAACAAATTATTGTTCCGCAAATAGCATATATCTCATAAAATAGGCTATACCAATTTTATTTTATTTTTGCGATTTTTGGTAGCTTGTGTAGATTGTGTTTGATTATATTTGCAAAACGATGATAATGGAAATCGAAATTCTATCTAGAGTTTGATACGAACTCAGTTTTGGAAATCAATATATGCAATTTATAATATGTACAAATAAGATGAATGAAGACGAATTAAGGTTTATCACATTTTCATTATTTGATAGAACTAAAATAATCATTGCAATGTTATAATAGGGGAAAAAAAACAATGTGTGTGTAAAACGTGAAGACTGTAAAATGACTATGGATTGCAGCTTTGTCCATAATTTATACATTTATTTAATTGCAGTGATACTATTTATAATGCAGACATGATATGATGTATGGGAAAATTGGACTCTATTTATTTCTTATGTGCATAATAATGATAAGGAAAATACAATGTAACTATATAGGAAATAAACAATGTTTGTTTTTCATGAAACAAAGGAACATTCTGTAATATATTAGATATTATACAGTAATTATTACTGTTATTAGCTATAGGGAAGAAAATGAAACACAACTCAATTATTGTACTTATCTATCGAATCAATGGCAGTTTGCATATCTTTTCATCTATACTTAATTTACTTCTCTACACTAGAGTACGATGCATAAAACAACATGTGGAAAAATGTAGAGATTGGTTTATCAATTCATATTATCATTTAACTTAGCATTCAGACTCTACACAATATCAGAGATCAATTCTTTTACAAAAATAGAGATTACTAATTTTACTGAATAGAACTATTAACTGAGATAAAGTAGAAAACTATAAAACCTGGATTAATCTGTAAGGCAACAAACAACCCAAGAAGACTATTCCACCCAACCAATTCCTGGAGACAGTTAAGTACTTTCCTTAGGACCCCCGAGCCTATTCATTGAACCACCAGGAGAAAGAAACTTAGGAATTTAGGATCTCTTCTTGCAGTAGCAAATAACTGTTGAATTTTCAAGAGCTAGTAGTCTAAGGAACCTACTCCAACACCTCTGGTTCTCCTTAACAAATAGTTTGCAGACTTATGATTGCACTCACAACTGGCCTCCCTATTTGAATCTCTCAGTGATGACCTGATGCACATGAGGAAATATTTATGTACAAATATTGTGTAAGAGCTGCCTGCTCAATTCGAATTTGCCTTATGTAGGCTTCCTAGGTCTTTTCAGTTGTTACTGGGTCATTAAATGAGCTTCCTGCTCACTCCCACCACCTGGGGGATAATGCCACATTTTTAGGGGTAGTTGTCCCATAACCAACAGCTAGTGGTGTTGTTCAATTGTTTCCATTTGTCCCATACCTTCCAACAACTTCCATTCCTCCTAGTGGGTCAATGAACACTCATTTACCAGTCCCCTTCGGCGTTTGTCTCCTAATTAATTTATTTAAATAATAATAATCAGTAATTACATTCATCCTTGATCAAAATTGATCATAATTACAAAACTTTGTAATTAAATTTAACATAAAGTATTTTGCTAATAAAATAATAATTTCTGAAATTTGGGTAGGTGACATACACCCCCCCTTAAGTCTCAACATCATCCTCAATGTTGGTTAATCACTCCTTCAGTTTTCCTGAAATAGAATTGGGTATGCTGCCTACATACTACTCTCCAATTTCCAGTTTGTCTCTTCCGGGCTAAGGTGCTTCCATTGCACTTTCACTTGCCCAATGGTGCGATTTCGGAGAATAGTTTCCCTCCTTCCGAGGATATAGTCTGATTCCACCTAAAAATTTCCGTCTTGTCCCACCTGTACATCATTCCAGTTTACAACATGAGTAGCATTGTGTACATATTTCTTTAAAAATGATATATGAAAAACATTATGTATTTTTAAGTTTGGTGTCAAATCTAGTTGGTATGCCACTGGTCCAACCTTGGACAATATTTCAAAAGGACCACAATACCTGGGTGCCAACTTGGCACAACTTCCCAATTTCAATGAACTCTTTTTTGGTCTTACCTTGAGGAATACATGTTCACCAACCTAGAACTCTTTATGAGTCCGTTTTAAATCTGCTTGACTCTTTTGCCTATCTTGGGCAGCTTTTAAATGTCCTTGTACCTGTTTCACAAATAGTTCTAACTCCTGCAATAATTCAAGTCCTAAAATAACTCTATTTACTGGATCATTCCACAAAATAGGTGTAGCACATTTCATACCATAAAGAATTTCAAAAGGACTAAGTCTGGTTGATGCATGATAATGATTATTATAAGCAAATTCTGCTTAGTGCAAGTAGTCGTCCCACTTACTAGGCTAATCCTTAACATACATTCTTAAAAATCTTCTAAAACTTGATTTACCCTTTTTGTTTGTCCATCCGTTTGTGGATGAAATGCTGTGCTGAAATTTAAGGTTGTATTCAACCCCTAAAATAGTGACCTCCAAAAGTTTTCGGTAAACTTAGAGTCACGATCTAAAATTATTACTTTTGGTATCCCATGTAGTCGAAAAATCCATTTCATAAATATTTCTGCAATGTCTGGAGCTTTATGAGTAGTCTTTACAGGTATAAAATGTGTTGCTTTGCTAAGTTTGTCCACTACCACCATGATAGAGTCATGTTGTTTCTTATTTTTAGGTAATCCATTAATAAAGTCTATGCTGATCACTTCCCATTTCCAACTTGGTATCGGTAATGGTTGCAACAACCTAGCAGAATGTTGGTGTTCAACCTTCACTTTTTGACAATCCAAACATTTAGCTATGTACTCTGCTACTTCATCCTTCATTCTAGGCCAATAGTATTCTTTCCTTAGCATAGTAATGGTCTTTTGATAGCGTGGATGACCGGAATAATGACTTTTATGCATCTCATTTAATATCAAAATTTTTATTTCTGGTATGTCTGGTATATACAATCTGTTCTTATACAGCAACAATCCATTTTCCTTCATGCTATAATCTACCATAAAAATTTCAGAACTGTTGTTTGCTGTCTTTTCCTTCATTTTTCTGTATTCTTCATCTATTTCACTCTTTTCAAGAATCTGATTTTCCAAATATGTTGAATAAGTACTGATGGCAGAAATAAAATTCAGTTTTTCCTTATGACTCAAGGCATCTACAACCTTGTTCTCATTTCCTTTAATATGCTGAATTTTGAAATCATACTCACTTAAGAAAGTCAACCATCTAGCTTGTCTAGCGTTCAGATTTGTCTGATCTAATAAATATTTCAGACCCATATTATCTGTCAACAATGTGAATTTTCGGCCAATAAGGTGATGATGCCACATTTTTAAAGCATAAATCACTGCCAATAGCTCTAAATCATAAGCAGAGTAGTTCTTCTCATGTATTTTCAGCTTTCTTCATTCATATGCCATCGCATGCCCTTCCTGTGTTAGGACTCCACCGATTCCATCATTGCATGCGTTTGTACAAACTATAAAATCCTTGTTAGGGTCCGCTATCCTCAAGATAGGTGTTGTAGTTAATAATTCCTTTAATTTCTTGAAACTGTTAGAACATTTATGATCCCAAACAAATTTCTTCCCATTCTTCTGCAAAGAAGTTATGGGGTTGGAAATCCTTGAAACACCTTCTATAAACTTTCTGTAATATCCAGTAATGCCCATAAATGATCTTACATCTGACACATACTTAGGAACAAGCCATTCATTAATGGCCCTTATCTTGTCAGGGTCAACCGAGATTCCTTCTTTCGAAATTATGTGTCCTAGATACTGAATTTTGTCTTTGTGAAAGTCGCACTTACTAAACTTAGCGTATAGTTGATGATCTCTTAGAACTTGTAAGATAATCTGTAAATGTTCATCATGTTCTTCCTTACTTTTAGAATATACTAAAATGTCGTCTATAAATACAACAACAAACTTGTCTAAGTATTTGTGCAGAATACTATTCATCAAACACATAAATACAATCAGGGGATTAGTCAAGCCAAATGGCATGACTACGAACTCGTAATGTCCATACCAAGTTCTGAAAGCTATCTTGAAAATATCTTCATCCTTAACCCGTACTTGATGATATCCTGATCTTAGATCAATCTTTGAAAATATCGTTACTCCGCGCAGCTGATCAAATAGATCGTCTATGCGGGGAAACGGATATCGATTCTTGATCATCATCTTATTAAGATGGCAATAATCTATGCACAGTCTTAAGGTTCCATCTTTCATCTTAACAAATATGACAGGTGCTCCCCAAGGAGACACCCTGGGTGTTATATAATTCTTATCAATCAGTTCCTTCAACTATGATTTCAATTCGTTTAATTCCAGTATATTCGTTCTATATGGAGCTTTAGAATTTGGTACTGCTCCTAGTATTAACTCGATGGTAAAATCAAAATCTCTTTTAGGAGGTAATCCTAGAATCTCCTCAGGAAATACATCCTTAAAATCCTTTAGGACAGGTATGTCTTCTAATTTTAGTTTTTCCTCTTTACCGATAAACCCATCATTTACTACATTTACTACAAACAACTGACACCCTTTTCTAACTGCGCTCTTAACTTGCATGGCTGAAATTTGTCTAAGGGTTACCTTTCTTGGGATGCCTTTTATTTCTACAGTTTTTCCTTTGTCATTTAAACATGTAAAACTTTTTCTGTAACAGTTCAGAATGACATGATGGGATTCTAACTAGTCCATCCCATCTATAATATCATAAGATCCTATAGGTAGAATATTCAACTTGATTTGTGTTTGTAAATGATCCATGAATAAAGAACAACTTTCTATCAAATCTGACACTTTCCTCCTTGTTCCAGTTGCTAGTCTAACTAACCAAGATTTACTAAACTTTTATGTTTTCAATTTAAGACTTTCCACAATATCTAGTGATATATAACTTAAGCTAGCACCTGGGTCAATTAAAACAGTAACAGGATGATTTTGTAACATACCTTCAATCTCTACCATGGAGATTTGATGATCTGATTTCCTGTTGTTGAGTGCTGCATTAATTTTGGGCATCTCCCTCACCACTGTTGATGTATATGTAACTTTGGAATGTATATCACATATATGTATATTGTATTCCTATAGAGATGTTATTATTCCTCTATACGGAAGTGTCGTCATTTATATTGTAAGTGTCGTAACTTATACTTGATGGGTTATTAGACCACCTTGTTGGGGTCGGCCCTATATAAGTCATATGGGTCAAAGGGTTATTAGACCACCCTATTGGGGGTCGGCCATGTGGGCCAAAGGGTTATTAGACCACCCTAGTGGGGGTCGGCCCAGTCAACATTATGTTAAGTGGTTAAGTTGAGGCCGACCTAGTTGAGTAAAGGTCAAGTCAAGTTAGTGTATAAATGGAGAGTGTGTCTCTCTCATTTTACACATTCTATTCTCTCACTCACACTTGGGAGAGTGGCACACTTGTGGAGGAGGAGGCTCTGCTGCTAGGAGAAGACTATCTCTTGTATTCTGGTTGTATCATTGCTCTATCTATCTCTGAGGAAGTTATTGGGGTTTTTCACCTTTATGGTTTTCCCCAAGTAAATTTTGTGTCTCTTGTGTGCTTGCATTATTGTGTCCATGATTGATATGCTGTAGATTTGTTGTAAATGTTGTTCTCTCAGTTAAGATCCTAGATCAGATTGAAGTAAATTCTGAAAATTTAACATGGTATCAGAGCTATCCTGAAAGAAGGCATGATATGGCATGTATGACACTTGTTGCACTTACGATGCTAGGGCTTGATATAGCAAAAACCAGTCATCGTAGCACTTTCACTAAAAATCCATTTTGGAAACATTTTTGGATATGAAACTTTTATAGGTCGAATATCAGATCCCCATGTACCTTGTGTCCAAAGCAAAACCTCTAATAAGTTGTACTTTGTGATTTATGATCTGTACAATATAGGGTTTCTACCTCTTCCAGATCTGAGCCAAAATCAGGTGACCTTGGGAAAAAGGTCATAACTTGGGCTAGGAAGCTCCAAATGAAATTTCGTAAAAAGTGACACGTACAACACAGACTGTAATATCTCAGGAAAATTGTTTAGAGGCCGAAGTTGAACCAGTGACATGCGGAACACCGTACAAGTTCGCTCTCCTGTATTATCCCATAAACAGGTCACGTTGCGACAATTGGAATAACTTTCTCTCAGAGAATTCAATTGAGGTCAAACCTATCGATATGGAAAGATAAGAGGTTGGGATATCTCAAAAAAATATTTCAGAGGCAGAAGTTGAACCAGTGACATGTGGCACGCCGTACAATTTCGCTCTCCTGTATTATTTCATAAACAGGTCACGTTGCGACACTTGGCATAAATATCTCTCAGAGAATCCAATTGAGGTTAGACCTATCGGGATGTAAATATAACAGGTCAAGTTATCTCAATAAAAATTTTCAGACCCTGTGGATCAAAATTTTTAGAGTTACACCGTAAACAATCAGGTACATATTTATGTCAAAACAGAATTATTTTTGAGCACCTTCATTCATGGCTTCCGGAATTTAGGGCTTCGGAGAAAGTTGAAATTTCTCTAATCGGAGACCACGACTGGATGCTACTCATCAATATCAAAATTTAGAGACAAAGATAAGATTTTTTCGTTGGGCAGAAGGTCGGGCTTGATCAAACCCTAGTTAGGGACTTTGATCGGAAAGATGGAAAATTAGGGCTTCTGCAAAACTTGGAATCTTGGAAATCTGTGACCACGGCTGGATGCTCCTCAGAAAAATCAAAGCTTAGAGATTTGAATCAAATATTTTGGTTGGGGAAGCTTCGGGAAACTCAAACCCTAATTCAGGGTCCTCCCCAGTGAATCCAGAAATCTAAAAGGCAATTTCGAGGGGTGAAACTTTGCAGTTTTCAAATTCTGAATATACCAACTTGATCAGCTCATCAAGGTGCATATTTCTATCCTTTTGGAAGTTTGAAATTCAAAGTTTGAATTTATGGGGTTTCCTTGACAAACCGTAATCCAGCTCCAGGTCCATTTCTTGCAAATCAAGTGGATTGGGTTAATCCTAGAAGAAGATGGATTGGTCACCTGCATAAGTGAAGAAGTTCCTGTCTCAGAGGGAGATGAGGCTAAGGCCTTCCATAAGAATATTACAAGCAATCTTGATAGGTATGGCTTACAGGTGTTTCATGGTTAATTATATCATATGTTTGTCTTCATATCATTATAGTACAATCTTGATTAATTACTAGACTTGCCGTATCACCTTAATAGAAGATATTCATTGATTAAGGTTTTGACACTTATGAATGTACTAATGCATTGTGATGTTGTATGAGGTTTATGTTGTTCGCTAACATAAAAGGTACACCAAGAAAGAGAAATCATGTTCTACTTCAAGAATATATGATCATGGTGACATGAAGACAAAGATTCATCCATTGTCATGGATGACATAGAAGATCTACTTTCGAGGTATGTATAACTTGGTCATACAATGGTTAACCTATGAGACATCCAGGTTACTAGCACAAGTCACTGAAGAGAACCAGAAGACATTATGCGGGTATGTTATACATAACTAGCTAGCATGCTAATCCAAGTATGTTTTTCCTATATCAAGCTAGAATCCTACCTTGTGTTAGGATCTTATACTGTTGTGTTGTTGATAATGATTATTCATGAAGTCAAAGGTTTGAATAGTCATGGATGTATGCATATTATGTTTCTTACCATAATTGATGATATGAATAACCAGAAGAATCATGAAGGTATAGGTTTGAGTAATCATGGGTTTATGCATTGATGATTTAACTAATTAGAAGAGTCCTATGATCAAATAAGAATATGCATGAGTAAAAGAAGACTTCCCTAAAACCTTGAATACTAATGTTTATTATCTATGAATGATCATGACTATACATGTTTAAGATTATTGTGTTTTGATAGTATTAAGATTATACTAATAAATGTGTGATTATGTATGAGACCTCAAGGATAACACAATGATGATACTAATAAGCATGCATAGTGATTAAGGATGGATGTAATTTCAAGGACAGGTAATCCATGAAGAAAATATCAAGAGGGAGCACACTCCAGTTGTTCCTACAAGAAAGCAAAGGAGCACACTTCAGTAGTTTCTGCAAGGATGCAGATATTTAGAGGGAGTTGACCATCTTTCTACATTCCACAACAGAAAGGTGTAGAAGAAGCTACTTCAGTAGCTCCTGCAAGGAAGCAAAGACTCAAAGGGAGTCCACCCAGCAACCAAACAAAGATAAGTATTTTTAATTATCATTTCTTGCATATTTGTTTGTTTAAATAAAATTGTTCAATGATGTATATGCTCATGTTCCTAGACTTAGGATATGTATTGTGCATATTAGAATGATTGCATTAATGAACAATATACTACTAATATGCATGTGATGGGTAAGTGGCCTATGGCACTGTACAAAATTCCAGTGCTACTTATCTAGAATGAAACCTCTTTGCTGACATATTGAGAGTAGTGCAAACTCTTAACAATGTTCTGGTAGAGACTGGAAGGCATCTAGAAAGTTGTGGAACATGGATAAATGTTGTATTGAAGCATTGGCTAAGATAATTGCATGACTATATGAAATATTTCTTTATGTGTAAGAATTTGTCTGAAAATTATGAGATGTTTCTAATCATGTAATTTAACTTGTTTTGTAGAAAAGACCATATATCTTCACCTACAAAAGAAGGACTACAACATTTGTTCAAGCAACAAAATTATCTATTGAAGATATTGAAGTTCCCAGGATACGAGAAGAATGACATGATCCATCGATCATGAAGAACGATGTTTGGGATGCGGTCCCAAGAGCTGAAGGGAAGTCTGTTGTGACTTCCAAATGGAACTATCAGATCAAGCATGCTGTAGATGGAAGCATAGAGAAATATAAAAGTGATGAAATAGAAGATACACCAGATGGATTTCAAGACAGCCTTCTTGAATGGTGTAATCATATATGTGTGCAGAACTTGGTAGGATAGACAGCTTTCTATCCAGTTTGGGCTTTACCAGGAGTAAAGCGGATTCAAACCTTTACTACAAGGTTGAGGAAGGCAATCGAGTGATACTTCTTTTGTATGAGGATAGCCTGTTTGTTACAGGTGAAGATAGATTGATTGCCGACACACAGCGGAAGCTTGTTGCCGAGTTCATGATGAAGAACTTGGGGATGATGCATTATTTGTTTTTGGCATGGAGGTGTGGCAGAGTGCAGATGGAATCTTCTTTGGACAAGGGAAGTATGCAGTAGAGATCCTGAAGAGGTTCAGGATGATGGATTGCAAGGCCATGGCCACACCTATGGCATCGAATCTGAAGCTTCTTTTTGATGCTACATCTGAGCCGGTTGATGTCTCTATGTATCATCAGATGATTGAGTGCTTGATTTACCTGACGAACACAAGACCAGATATTTGCTTTGTGGTGAACACATTGAGCCAGTTCCTGACGGATGCAAGGAGTGTTCACCTGGTTACTGTAAAGCATGTTCTGAGGTACCTGAAGGGTACAATGGATTATGGGCTCAAGTATGAAGCGAATCAAAATTTTAACCTTCAGGGTTATGTTGATTCAGATTGGGCTGGCAGTGTTGCAGATAGGAAGAGCACATTTGGATGCTGCTTCAGTATGGGATCAAGTGTGATCTCTTGGTTTAGCAGGAAGCAGTCCTGCGTAGCACTGAGTACAGTTGAGGTAGAGTATGTTGCAGCCTGTTTAGCTAGTTGTGAGGCAGTATGGCTACAGAAGCCATTGTTTGAGTTATTTGATCTCCCATTGGATGCTACTGGTATCTTTTGTGATAACTAGAGTTGTGTAAAGCTGTCCGAGAACCCAGTGTTTCATGATAGGTCGAAACACATAGAGATCAAATATCACTATATCAGGGATATGGTGTAGAGAGGAGCTGTGAAGCTCCTGTACATTACGACGGATGAGCAGATTGCATATGTGCTGACGAAACCACTAGCTAGAGTGAAGTTCGAGTACTTTAGAGAGAGGCTTGGTGTTCTTCGGATTGATGACACTTCGAGGAAGAAGTGATGGAAACATTTGCAAAGGCCATTCCAAGCATGTTGGAAAGAGGATCATTTACATGGCTGTGGATGTAAGCGCTGGACGATGAGCATCAGGACGATGCTCCAGTTACTACTCTATATATGCATCAGGATGATGCTAGATATGATCACTTGGATCATTTATATGTATATGTATGTATGCATCATGTTGGATGCTGGATATGATTAGTTGGATCAATTATGTATGTACGCATCATGTTGGATGCTGGATATGATCGGTTGGATCATTTGAATGTATTTTGTATATGCATCATGTTGGATGCTTGGACCATGTATCTGTATATATGTATCAGGTGGATACATTGTATGATCAGGTAGATCATGTATGTTGATATGTATCATGTATGATCAGGTGGATCATGTATCTGTATATGTATCAGGTGGATACATTGTATGATCAGGTAGATCATGTATGTTGATATGTATCATGTATGATCAGGTGGATCATGTATTTGTATTTGTATCAGGTGGATACATTGTATGATCAGGTGGATCATGTATGATGATATGTATTAGGTAGATACTTGGTATGCATTAGGTAGATGCATGATATGATCAGGATGATCGTGGATGATGAGCTTTAGGATGTTGCTCCAGATGACTTGCAGCAGGATGTTGCAGTGATGATGATCAGGATGATCATGTATACATCAGGATGATGTATGGTGAGTATCAGGTTGATACTCTATGATCGTGGATCAGGTTGTGCATATGAGCATATAATTTGGCCCTGGGAGATTTACAAATAGTCTTTCGAGGTTTTTCCTATGGCATATAATTTTGCCCTGGGATATCTGGCAAATGCTCTTTCGAGGTTTTGTTCTAGGAGGACATATAATTTGGCCTTGGGAGATCTGTAGATAATCTTTCAAGGTTTTTCCTATGGCATATAATCTGGCCCTGGGATATCTGGCAGATGCTCTTTCGAGGTTTTGTCCTATGGAATATAATATGTCCCTGGGAGATCCGATAGGTTGGGCTGTGTGCCCGTAATAAGTCTTGGGATGCTCTTGTGATGTTTTTCCATGACCACATATAATCTGTCCCTGGGAGATCCTATAGGTAGAGTTGTGTGCTTGTAACAGCCTGGGATGCTCTTGCGAGGTTTTGTGGTGAGGTCACATATAATATGGCCCTGGGAGATCCTATAGGTAGAGCCATGTGCTCGTAACAGCCTGGAATGCTCTTTCGAGGTTTTGTGACACACGTAATAAGTCCTAAGGATTCCACAGTATGGCCAGTGATGACGAAAACCTACAGGTGGTGGGCCTACATCCAGTATGAAAAAGGACAAGCTCTGTAGAACTTCCTATGATGAGTAGATTCAGAGATTGATTGAGATAGGAGCTGTCAAGCACTCTAATTGCAGATAATTAAATATCAACACACAGAGCGTATGAAATTTATTGTCAACCCGAGAAAGTATTTTTATTTCAAAGGACAAGTGCACAATATATGCTTAAACACAAACCATTAGAAGTGAATACTTCTATCTTCTATTATCTATGTTCATCCCAAGAATCTACGCAATCCCAATTGCCTTCTAACTGCTGTACTACAATCCTTTTCTATTATGCATCAAGAAGAACGAATATCAGATCTAATCAACGATTGCAGGAAGGAAATCTCAATTGCATTCTAAAATAATCAACTGTCTAATGAATTCAAGCTGGAAATCATGAAGCATGACCTGAATATTACTCTAGAATTTAATAAAGGAAATTGAAGCAACTGTTCTAAGATACTGAATTGCAAAATATAAATCAATCCACACATAACAGGAAAGCTAATTCGTAGGAGCTTCTGGGATTATGTTTCAGCTGTAGGATGAGCACAACAGTGTGAACAGAAATTGAATTACATAAAACAAACCTGACTCAGTCGACTGTTATTGATACCATTCACCAATCTCACAATAAATCAATTACTGAGAAATCCACACAATGAATATTACTGCTGCGTACAAAAGAAAGATCAAATCATCACACAACAGAAAGATGAAATCCTAAATTAACACAGCAATCTCTGTGGAAGACGGGCCCAGTCTTCACACAGAGACGCTGGTTGAACAACACTCTCTTTAACTCAGAAACAACTCTTTATATTAACAGAAGGATGAGTACATAGTTTCGGCTTGACTGCTAATACAAGATGAATTAATTAATTGATGTCCAACCCCTCGATCGAGGTAATACCACATATTTATACATACAGTTGCAACATCTAAACCTATAATTGGGCGGCCATGAAGATCTATGATCTTCAGGCGCCCTAAATAATCTGGCTGTTACAATGCGTGGCAGAACTGAAATATCCAAATATAAGAGGAGTTATCAACTGTCCCAAGAGTGGCGGTCCTTCCAGCTCACAGCTGGATTTGAGCAGCGACATACTTAAGATAGAACTTTATGTTACAGCTGCCCTGCCACGACTGTGCCTTGATTGACGAATTGAGCCCCAAGGAACCTTCCTTAAGCAATGGACGTCCCTTCCTCCGTGACTTGTTCAGCTCCGATCTTCCTGCAGTCCATTTATCTTACTACCTTCATAATTTGCATCATGTTAGCACGAATTAAGAGATGCACAGCTTAAATCATCACAATCATAAGTATTAATACAATAAAATGATAATCGGCCATACCTTGGTAAATTGGGGAATATATAAGGACAATAAGTTGAATTGCCAAGGTAATTGGTGTGAGACAAGGTAAGGGACAGTGATAAATGATGGTCAAAAAGGGCCAATTCTGGGCTCAACATCTCCCCCCAACTATCCTGTTGCATGTCCTCATGCAACAACCTGCATCTGAATATTGTACTGAACCTTGTCCAGGCAAGAGGAAAGAATGTAGATAAATCAGGCATCCCCTCTATCCCTTTGAAAAATTTCTGTGAGCAACCCAGCAGTTCCCAACTTTACTGTTCCCCTTCCCCCGCTACTTGCTAATATCTGCAGTTCTCTTATGCTTTGCCTGGGGAAGTTGAAAAGACACACTCAATCTGAATCCAATTCAATAATACCTGTAGGAGGTGGAAGCACTGGTTCTTGTGGGACAGTGTCTTCCAGCGCATCTAATCTTATCAAGGGAGTTGCTGGTTCTTGTGTAACAGCAACATCCCTTAAACCTTCTTCAGCAGCTGCCTTTATTGCTTTTGGAGACACTGGTTCTTGTGTAACAGTGTCTTCTTTGTCAATTGGCTGCTGAGATTGGATATCCTTTTCAATTTGCAGCTCCTCCTCCAAGATTTCAGTGTCACCTAAGCAGGGTGTCTGTACCTGTTCATCATCACTCCATTGTGTATCAGGAATGATCTCTACTCCCGGGTTATCCTCCAACTGCAGTTCAGGGGTTCTTGCTGCAGCATCCAAGGATGTTGGTTCTTGTGTGACAACATCCTGGCTTACATCTTCATCTTTATTTTGCTGCAGCTCCTCTTCTACGAGTTCTGTATCATGAGAGCTTTCTGGGGTCACCACCCAGAGTTCATCGTTGAATGCCAGAATATCCTCTGTCCCGGCTTCTTCTTCTGTCTGCTCAGTCGGTTGGACGGTCAAGTTCAGGATTGCTGGTTCTTGTGTTGCAGCATCCTGTTTCAACTTGTCACTGTCCTGCATTTCCATTTCTCCTTCTAAAATTATTGTGTCCTGGGAACGTTCTGGGGTTACAGCACAAAATTCTTCACTATCCTCTAGAGTATCCCTTGGCTCCATGATCTCTGTATCAAGGGAACATTCTGGAGTCTCACCATATTCTTTTATAAGCTCCAGAGCATCCTTCATTTCCTGTTCTTCTCCCATCTGTTCCATGATTTCTGTATTGTGGGAGCAATTTGGGATTGCCATACATTCCTCATAAATTTCCAGGGCATCTTCCACTCCCTGTTCTTCTCCCATCTGTTCTATGACTTCTGCATCATGGGAAGTAGCAGTTGCAGCAAGGATGTTTAAAGGTGCTGGTTCTTGTGTTGCAGCATCCTCTTTCTCCACTGCTTTCCCTTCTGTGGCTACAGGCTGTTGTGCTGAATAGGTGCTAAGTAAAATTTTATGGCCTGCTTCCTCAAAGATCTCCCCATAGGTGGGGCAGAGTATTCGCTCATCCTTTTCTCCAGCTTCAGCAGAAGCTGTTTCCTCGACTTGGTCTGCAGCCTCTATTAATGTATACATCTTTCTTCCACCCTGCTTTTGGCAGATTTCCTTCCATGTTTCCAGCTCCTTTCTAAGTGCTTGGAGGTCCTCTTTCAGCATTGCATTCTCATACAAGAGTCCCTCAACTCCCGGCTCTTCCTCCACTGGCCTTTGTGGAGCATCCCTCGGTTTCGGTGTAAGGATTGGGGGTTCAACCTGTGTCTCTAAGGTTGCCCATTTTGTTCTGGCTGCCTCTGCTGCTGTGATTGACCGAGTTCGTTTCCTTCTGATTGGTGCCACTAAATCAAACTCATTGGTGGCCCTCTTCCTTTTCTGTGGGGGTTTCTTTTGTGACTTTCCTTTTTGTAGTGTTTCTTCTCGTGGAGCTGGAATATAGGGAGGCAAAGCTGAAGTTAAAGGAATATTTACCTGCCCCCCATGCTGTTCTTCTTCAATCACAGCTGCTCCTCCTGCCCATTCCGGTGAAGACTCAATTGTGACCAGCTCAATGTCGTCCTCCATTGCTCTGGCTCCGTCGTCTTCAGGTTCCATTGTCGCAGCTTTTGATGCTGCTCCAATTTCACCTTCTGCTGTCGGAGCTGCCCTGTTATCTAGGTTTTCCGCGAGGGTTTCATCTACATTGTCCCCTGGCAGATCTGTTTGAGCTTCCCCTCGCTCTTCTTCAAATGCAGTGTCATCCCCCACTGGTTCTGCTTGTGCTGGGGATTCATATACTTCAAACGGCTCTGCCTGTGCCTCGGGTTGTTCTTCTTCTGTAGTTTTGTCAACCCCTGATGTTCCTGCCTGTGCCCCCTGTTGCTCTTCTTCCATTTCATTCCTCCCGGATGGTCCTGCCTGTGCCCCCTGTTGTTCTTCCTCCGTTTCATCCCTCCCCCCAACTTCGCTGGAGGAACTCCGGTCCTCCTGTTGTGGCGGAACCGGTAATTGCTGTAATGGAATGACCCTTAAAGGAACAGGTTGCTGTGGCCGGGTAATGAATTGCTCCCATGTTATATTATGTTGGGCCAGGGTTCTCATAATAATTAACTTAATGAGGCCATGGTGTGTGAGGGAGGATAATGGGTGTTTTGCAGATTGAACGAATGTTGCCATATGGCGCAAATCATGCAATAGATAAAATGGAATATTTAACAAAATGCCATGACGGAGATGAGAAAGCAAAGGAAGTTCAGAGTTGTACACAGTTTGGTATCTACCTTCGCAAGTTATGTATTTCTTGAGGAAGATAGCGACAAGGTCCCATGGCTGCGGCAGTGACTTCAATGCAATCCCTCTCCTGGATGCTTCAACTTGTTCCCCTGGAAGTAAAAATTGTTCTCGTGCAACTGTTGCAGGAACTCGACGGTTAAACCAAGGTTTTCCCACCAATGGGATAGCTGTAACCTCGGATATAATGACCTCCGAAACATCTATACACAGCCCCCACACCGTGGAGTGTGTTTTAGTGAGATTCAATGCAAATTGCAGGGCTGCGTCCCGGTCGAATCCATCCAATCGTTCAAAGAACTCGACCCAGCCAGCGGCTTGAAAAATGGCCAGAACCTGCAAATTCCGTCTAAGTTCCCGGGTATTGAAAGGTTCATGGCGAACTGGAATGCCCATGGTCCTGGCTGCAAAATAGAACTGCTGTTCGACAGAGTACAGGATCCAGAATGGAAGTTGCAGCGCGGAGAATGCACGAATCGTTGAGCGGAGACGTTGAGCGAATGAACTAATTCGGAAAGTTAAGCGCAGAGAGGAGTTTAAAATTTTCATGCCGAATTGGGGAAGGTGGCAGTTATTAGCATTACGTCGTACGAGGGAAAGGTTCAATCAGATATAAATGGTGGTACGAGTGAAGGTACGGCCAATCTCGTTTACATGATATCAATACTTAGTCACGTGATAAATGAAAGCCATACCTCATAAAACTGTGCGTCGGAAGGCTGCGGAAACTGGTGGAGCATGGAGTTGTGACGTCATGGAGCCGAACGCGTGCACAATCAGACGTGGAATCATGATGACTCGGATAAGGCACTGATTTCCTTCGCCGGTAAAACACAAGGCGTCGCATCCTCCGGGTTGAAATGATGAGTTCGCCGGCAGGACTGGGCTGAATCAGCATCATAATTAGCAAGTTAAACAATCCTTCTGTTAACACGGGAGTTACCACTGCAAATTGCCAAAGAAATGATCACACGGCCGATGAAAAAGCTTGTTGCAGCTGACAAGAAAGAAGTTACAGCCATCGGGAAAGAATTCGTGGCAGCCGGAAAAAGATTCACAATATCCGGGAAAAATTACGGCTGTCACGGGAAAAATTTACAGCGGCGGAAGAGACTTACGGCTGGCGGGAAAAGATTTTTCGAATATGGGAAATATGTCGCAGCCGCTGGAAAGAAATGACAGCTGTGGTGTGGAAGTGACTTGGTCAATGAGGTGGCGGCCGGGAAGTGATGTGGCGACTGCGAGAAAAAGATGTTGCAGCCGCCGAAATTACAGCCGCCGGGATTGCAGCTGCCGGAGTTGCAGCTATCGGAAAAGATTTGACGGTGGACGGGAAAAATTTACGGCTACCGGGAAATGGAGAATACGGTTGTGGCTGGTAAATGGAATGGCAGCTGCGGAAAATGAGATGGCAGCCGTGGAAGATGAGGTGGCCATAGCTGGTGAATGAAATGGCAGCTGCGGAAAAATGAGATGGCAGCCGTGGAATATGAGGTGGCAGCCGCGGAAACTGGAGTTGCAGCCGCCGATGTTGCAGCCGCTGATGTTGCAGCCGCAAAAGTTGCAGCTGTCAAAAAAGATTGACGGCTGTCGGAAAGGGCATTTACGGCTCCCGGGAAATGGAGAATACGGTTGCCGGAAGAGGATATACGGCTGCCAGAAAAATATGTTGCAGCTGCCGGAAAATATGTTGCAGCTGCCAGGAAAATATGTTGCAGTTGCCGAAATTTTTTTTTTTTTTTTTTTTTAAACACAAGGACGGCACAGAGAGATTTTCATTATGGGCCCCAAACTGATCATTCTCCTGGCGCTTCCCTGAAAAATTTTTCTTAAAAGACAACAGCAAGCAAAGAGATCAAATGCAAAAAGAAAGAAAACGACAATTATACGCTTCAGCAAGAAATTATTTATGTACAGCAAATATGATTTTCATTTTAAGATTTGGTAAAGGTAGAAAAATGTTCCTGCTCTGGTGCCAATTGGTAGTTTGGATCAGCAGCAATCTGTGAAATGAATGCATCTTTCGAAATGGGCTTCCGATACAGTCGCAGCCAGTGGCCATTAACAAGTAATGGCATACGGTTTTCATCAATGGTGACCAGGCGAACAGTGCCGTTGTCAAATACCCTGTCAACCAAATACAACGGCGCCAAAATGTCAAGCACTCTAATTGCAGATAATTAAATATCAACACACAGAGCGTATGAAATTTATTGTCAACCCGAGAAAGTCTTTTTATTTCAAAGGACAAGTGCACAATATATGCTTAAACACAAACCATTAGAAGTGAATACTTCTATCTTCTATTATCTATGTTCATCCCAAGAATCTACGCAATCCCAATTGCCTTCTAACTGCTGTACTACAATCCTTTTCTATTATGCATCAAGCAGAACGAATATCAGATCTAATCAACGATTGCAGGAAGGAAATCTCAATTGCATTCTAAAATAATCAACTGTCTAATGAATTCAAGCTGGAAATCATGAAGCATGACCTGAATATTACTCTAGAATTTAATAAAGGAAATTGAAGCAACTGTTCTAAGATACTGAATTGCAAAATATAAATCAATCCACACATAACAGGAAAGCTAATTCGTAGGAGCTTCTGGGATTATGTTTCAGCTGTAGGATGAGCACAACAGTGTGAACAGAAATTGAATTACATAAAACAAACCTGACTCAGTCGACTGTTATTGATACCATTCACCAATCTCACAATAAATCAATTACTGAGAAATCCACACAATGAATATTACTGCTGCGTACAAAAGAAAGATCAAATCATCACACAACAGAAAGATGAAATCCTAAATTAACACAGCAATCTCTGTGGAAGACGGGCCCAGTCTTCACACAGAGACGCTGGTTGAACAACACTCTCTTTAACTCAGAAACAACTCTTTATATTAACAGAAGGATGAGTACATAGTTTCGGCTTGACTGCTAATACAAGATGAATTAATTAATTGCTGTCCAACCCCTCGATCGAGGTAATACCACATATTTATACATACAGTTGCAACATCTAAACCTATAATTGGGCGGCCATGAAGATCTATGATCTTCAGGCGCCCTAAATAATCTGGCTGTTACAATGCGTGGCAGAACTGAAATATCCAAATATAAGAGGAGTTATCAACTGTCCCAAGAGTGGCGGTCCTTCCAGCTCACAGCTGGATTTGAGCAGCGACATACTTAAGATAGAACTTTATGTTACAGCTGCCCTGCCACGACTGTGCCTTGATTGACGAATTGAGCCCCAAGGAACCTTCCTTAAGCAATGGACGTCCCTTCCTCCGTGACTTGTTCAGCTCCGATCTTCCTGCAGTCCATTTATCTTACTACCTTCATAATTTGCATCATGTTAGCACGAATTAAGAGATGCACAGCTTAAATCATCACAATCATAAGTATTAATACAATAAAACGATAATCGACCATACCTTGGTAAATTGGGGAATATATAAGGACAATAAGTTGAATTGCCAAGGTAATTGGTGTGAGACAAGGTAAGGGACAGTGATAAATGATGGTCAAAAAGGGCCAATTCTGGGATCAACAGGAGCAACAGTGATGATGATGACGACTCGATGACGATTATCCAGTGACGATGATCCAGAGAAGAAGACTTGTGCTAGAAGACCTGTGTCAAGAAATACCTTCCTAGTTAAGAGGGAGTGTTGATGTATACGTAACTTTGGAATGTATTTCACATATATGTATATTGTATTCCTATAGAGATGTTATTATTCCTCTATATGGAAATGTCGTCATTTATATTGTAAGTGTCGTAACTTATACTTGATGGGTTATTGGACCACCTTGTTGGGGTCGGCCCTGTATAAGTCATGTGGGTCAAAGGGTTGTTAGACCACCCTATTGGTGGTCGGTCATGTGGGTCAAAGGGTTATTAGACCACCCTAGTGGGGGTCGGCCCAGTCAGCATTATGTTAAGTGGTTAAGTTGAGGCTGACCTAGTTGAGTAAAGGTCAAGTCAAGTTAGTGTATAAATAGAGAGTGTGTCTCTCTCATTTTACACATTCTATTCTCTCACTCACACTTGGGAGAGTGGTGCACTTGTGGAGGAGGAGGCTCTGCTGCTAGGAGAAGACTATCTCTTGTATTCTGGTTGTATCATTGCTCTATCTATCTCTAAGGAAGTTATTGGGGTTTTTCACCTTTATGGTTTTCCCCAAGTAAATTATGTGTCTCTTGTGTGCTTGCATTATTGTGTCCATGATTGATATGCTGTAGATTTGTTGTACATGTTTTTCTCTCAGTTAAGATCCTAAATCAGATTGAAGTAAATTGTGAAAATTTAACAGCCACGTCTCCAACAGTAGGTTTAGTCTGAATAGAGTTGATGTTGTTAGTCTTTCGCTTGCTCAAGGGGCATTCTAATGCGTAACGAGGAACTTGGCATTCAAAAAATTTGATAGGTGCCTTTTGCTCATTAGTCCTAATATTATTTGGAGCATTTTTGGGTGTTGTAGAATTCTGTTGTTGATTGTTTCTGGAATTATTCCCTTGGAAATTCCGATTCTGAAAATTCTTCCTTTGGAACCTGGAATTTCCACTGAATCTGAAATTTTTCTTTTTCAACTCAAAATTGTTGGGCTTATGACTTTTCCAGTTCGACATTCCTTCTCTTTTTCGATTTGTGTCATAACAGAAATTTGCTTTTTTGAATAGACTCTTCCAGGGTCTTTGGACTATCATACTCGATTTTGTCCTTAATATTGAAAGGTAGGCAGCTCAAATATCTTTGAATTTTTGGTTTCTCTTCTATAAGGTATGGCACATATCTTAGTAGATTCAGAAATTTACTATTCATTTCCTTCATGTTCATACCTCCAAGCTTCAAGTTGTAGAACTCTTTGGATTTTTCTTCATAGTACTGTTCAAATAAATACTTCTTTTTAAAGTATCGTTTAAAGGTACTCCAGCTTACATCTTTATCTTTGATGCTCTTTACTCTTTTGATGTCCTGCCACCAAATATCCGCTTTTTAGGTCAAGTTATATATAGCCATTTTTTCCTTCAAGGACTCTAAATAGTTATAGATCTGGAAGTATTTCTTCATACCAGACAGCCAAGCTTCAGCTGTCTCGCCCTTCTCAGTTTCTCCATTGAAAGTTGGAGGTCTAATATTTTTGAACTCTCCAAAAACATGCTCATACTCCTTATGATTTTTCCTTCTAGGTTTGAAATCTCCTTCATTGCTATCACTGATGTAGTTACATTTCTTCTTACACACTTCAATAGCATCTCCTGATGAGGTTGAACTGTTGTTCACCGAGCTGGTTTTCATTTTCTTATTTTTGTTAATATGAGGCAGATCCTCAACATTGGATATATCTTCATTATCTCTCTCTTGCTCCTCAGTTGGGCACTGTTCAAATAGTACTTGGTTTAATTGTTCTTGTGCTTGTAGAATCCTTTCATTGTCTTGTTTCACAGATCTGATTTTTGCCTTTAATTCATGAAAAGCACGTAACAATTCTGATGAACTGTTATTTAGTTCACCGTGACCTTCTTCTACATAGTGTTGTCCTGAGTTGTGGCTGTTTGGTTGAAATCTGTCTTCAGCTGAATTCTCCATACTTGTAGCTTAAAATAATTTATGGACAACATCATAATTAAAATTCAAATTAGTAAAATTTTCTGTTGTATAAAATTTTTGTTGCGTGTTTTTGGACCTCTTCCAGGCCTAGAGTTCGAACATGAGCTCTGATACCACATGTAACATCCCAAATTTTCATAAAAATTTAAAACTTTTGTAAATAACATTTAATACGATAATTATAATTGCGGAAAATAATAATTGTCTGAGTACAACAGAAATTATTAAAGGTCGTTAGTATTAAACTTAATTTAAATTCTGTATTAGAAGCATTATGATAATGACAACTTTAACACACATTTGTCAAACCTGATTAATGTAATCAAATGTACTGACATGTCAGAATTATGACGTGAATTTTGTATATATTGACAAGACACTGACAGTTTTCTTTTTGATTGCCAAGGGTGTCCTACGAGGTACCCTAGAGTTTACTTAGCTACAACGCTAAAGCATTTGAAATGTTCTATGTGCAGACAACAGGTAAGAAGTTCCATGACTGCGTAAATTCAATGTACGTGTATAGTTCAAATTCAACGTCGTAGATAAATATAATATTAGAAATCTATTACGACTCACAATAAGTATGTAGGTATGTATTACATGGCTATAATTATTGTTTTCACATGATGTCTTACAACTCAGCAATGCTTAAAACAAAGTTATCCATGAACGTCATCAAATTGGTAGGTTTGTCGCTGTAATCGTTGTCGTTGTTGTAGCCAACTTTGTCGTCGTCTTAAGATAATTAATTATCTTCATATTACTGATGTAATAGATGTACCGCAAAAATAATTAAATGTTTGTAATGAGAAAATATGGTAAGAAACTCATAACATTCAGTTAGTTTTCATGCTAAATATTTATCATTGGATTCATTGAAATATGCACTATACAAACTATTTATTTTTATAATTGCAATATTAGAAATTATATGAACACAACCAATGTTACAAAGGTAATAATTAAATCTCTTATATATGGACTATACTAACTGTAATTTTACAATGTTTAACTAGATGTGATACTTATAAGCCTTTAAGGTCTTATATATAGTATCATTCATTGTATAAATTGCATATAAATGAAACTATGTCAATTTTGTGACTATGATCATCCTAGCAACTATATCATAAACAATATATTTAATATTTAGAATCTACAAATCTTACCTTGGGAACTATATAAACTATAAAATGTTAATCTATGTAACAATATGATTCTTATAATGCGATAAAGGCTTGGAACTACATATATATAAACGTTGACCAATGAATGAAACTTAACACAATAATATGTGCTGTAATCATAACTTGGAAACCATATAAACTTTGGATTATAGTTAACATATCTTGTAATGTTTTTAACGTTGTGCAATATATACGCTTGAGAACTATATTGTTGGAATGAATAAAGTACTAACAAGCATTAACTCTTGATTGACAAGTTGATGGTTGGCATGTGTTATGAGTTGGCGTTGGTGATCGTGTTACAGGCCTGCATTAATGGCCATCCAAATACCGAGGTGACGAGGACTTAACAATATTCCATGTAAATGCAAACTAGTGCATACGATGACTACAAAGGTTGTCATGTAATATTTCTTGTTAATAATGCTCCGAGTTGGTTATCGATGCATCCAACGTAAGCAAAAAGTGGCAAGGCCGTGCTATGGCAATGAATGAACCTTAATTGCAATGGCCATGCAATACCCAATGTAAAAGAATTGGCAATTGTGATCGTTGATCGACTTTGATCATGACCATTGGATGTAACCCTAGTATTGTGCCGATGTGTTGGGTTGATGAGGAGTGAAAGTAGTTCATTGTTACAGTTTTCTTGGTAGTAAGGCCGACAGGTTGCTGCTTTGTAGGGTTAGAATACAATGTAGGAGGGTTTCAACCCTGCGACCTGTAAGTTATGTTTGAAATGGTGCAGGATTCATCTTATTGTAATGGCGTGAACACTTGTTGTGTCTTGGGTTTGCAACACTGTCGAGTTGATAGGTTAGTTGTTTCTTTCTTTGAGTTTTTAGTGGAAAGATATATTCCTGCATCCAAATTTAAATGGTATTCTGCTCTCGTATGAGGCAAGGAGTTCTTCATGTACAGGCTTATGTACAAAGTTCGGCCTTCAACTGTAAAGGTAAGTGACTTCCCAGCTCGGAGTTTCTAGTAACGTTTGGTTTAAAATTTTAAAAAGTATGATGTTTAATGTTTGAATGTTTGTTTGGCAGGCATCAGTTTCGAAAGGGGAATGCGAACCAGGGTTTGGAAAAGGATGGCCATGCTCCATCCTGATAAGCTCTGGGTCTTCCAAAAACCCTCGTAGGTGCTCCTTTGGTCTTGGTTGAAGTGGTTGTTTCAACATTGAGTAACCAGTCTTGCCATGTTTCGGCGTCATCTGTTGGTTGATCTTTTAAGAAGATTTTTATGTTGAGGTGAAAACTCTACAGGGAAAGACCTTCGTCTAGTTAAATGTTACTTTGCATTTATTTTTGATGCCTAGTTTTGTCCAGTTGGAATTGTAAAACTTGTGTTTAAGAGTTTAGAGATGGGGATAATCCCTGGGGGGTTTTCATTTCAGAAATGTAAGGTCGACCCGTGAATGTTGCTTACTTTGTGAAGCTTGAACCAATGTTGGTTCGAACCTCAAACTTGAGAAATGTTTTGGTTTTTAAGTTTGTATGAAAATAAAGTTTAGAGCCGAAGCTTGTTGACTCTATGTGCTATAATTTTAATTCTTGGCAATGTAGAAATCTGTGTTATGCTATTCGTTATGTGTTATATGTTTGAGTACGGTAGAAACCATGACCTTCGAGCTATGTGAGGATCTAGATGCGTTTTCGTAGAGGATAAAATTCTATGTGATGCAATGATAGAATGGTTTTTCTTTTCATATGAAAGTGGGAAAGAAACAGGGCCACACCCTAAATCGAATCTTGTCTTAAAAAAATAAGCAAATGTTTAAATGTAAACTTCTAGAAAGGGCTTTGAGCCAAAAACTAGGATTTGATCCGTAGCTTGTGTAGATTGTGTTTGATTATGTTTGCAAAACGATGATAATGGAAATCGAAATTCTATCTAGGGTTTGATACGAACCCAGTTTTGGAAATCAATATATGCAGTTTATAATATATACGAATAAGATGAATGAAGACGAATTAAGGTTTATCATATTTTCATTATTTGATAGAACTAAAATAATCATTGTAATGTTATAATAGGGAAATTAAAACAATGTGTGTGTAAAACGTGAAGACTGTAAAATGACTGTGGATTCCAGCTTTGTCCATAATTTATACATTTATTTAATTGCAACAATACTATTTATAATGCAGATATGATATGATGTATGGGAAAATTGGACTCTATTTATTTCTTATGTACATAATAATGATAAGGAAAATACATTGTAACTATATAGGAAATAAACAATGTTTGTTTTTCATGAAACAAAGGAACATTCTGTAATATATTAGATACTATAGAGTAATTATTACTATTATTAGCTATAGGGAAGAAAATGAAACACAACTCAATTACTGTACTTATCTATCGAATCAATGGCAGTTTGCCTATCTTTTCATCTATACTTAATTTACTTCTCTACACTAGAGTATGATGCATAAAACATCATGTGGAAAAATGTAGAGATTGGTTTATCAATTCAGATTATCATTTAACTTAGCATTCAGACTCTACACAGTATCAGAGATCAATTATTTTTCAAAAACAGAGATTACTAATTTTACTAAACAAAACTATTAACTGAGATAAAGTAGAAAACTATAAAACCTGGATTAATCTGTAGGGAAAAAAACAATCCAAGAAGACTGTTCCACCCAACCAATTCTTGAAGATAGTTGAGTACTTGCATTAGGACCCCCGAGCCTGTTCACTGAACCACCAGGAGGAAGAAACTTAGGAATTTAGGATCTCTTCTTGTAGTAGCAAATAATTTTTGAATTTTCAAGAGATAGCATTCTAAGGATCTTGCTCCAACACCTCTAGTTCTCCTTAAAAAATAGTTTGCATACTTATGATTGCACTCACAACTGGCCTCCCTATTCGAATCTCTCAGTGATGGCCTGATGCACATGAGAAAATATTTTTGCAGAAATATTGTGTAAGAGCTTCCTGGTCAATTTGAATTTGCCTTATGTAGGCTGCCTAGGCCTTTTCAGTTGTTATTGGGTCATTAAATGAGCTGCCTTCCCACTCCCACCACCTGGGGGATAATGCCACATTTTTAGGGGTAGTTGTCCCATAACCAACAGCTAGTGGTGTTGTGCAATTGCTGCCATCTATCCCATACCTTCCAACAGCTTCCATTCCTCCTAGTGGGTCAGTGAACACTCATTTAACAGTCCCCTTGGGTGTTTTTCTACTAATTAATTTATTTAAATAATAATAATCAGTAATTACATTCATCCTTGATCAAACTTGATCATAATTACAAAACTTTGTAATTAAATTTAACATAAAGTATTTTGCTAATAAAATAATAATTTCTAATATTAGGGTAGGTGACACTAAGTAAGCCTCGGGGCACATCTAAGGACCCCTTCATTATCAAGAAAACAAACAGTTAGCACTTGTAGTTAAAACAACACCATAATAAATCTACGATGTCTATACTTTTAAAGAAGTAACCATTTTAAATCAGAAAGCAAAAATGGTGTTAAAAACATCCAACAATATTTAGCAAGCATAAATACATACACTTAATATGTATGACAAAACATAGAAAGTAATCGACGCAACATGTTCATAATATTGGTGACTAAATGAAGGAGTGTCGCCACCAGTCTATCGTCTAGTTAAACAAATTAACATTTATTCTACTTCCACATAGCAATTGCAGCACTTTATGCTACCTAGAAAAATTTTAAATTTTTGTGAATTTTTGGGATGTTACATAGGTTCACTAAAAAAGATTCAATATCCCACTATCATCCACTAAGGAGTTCAAGGAACATCAAAGGTAGAGTGTCATGATGTGAGTGGAAGGGTCTTCTGTCAATATAATGTCAAATTTAGGAATATCGAATGGTAATGTAGTTAATATGATGGGTAGAGATGAGTTTTGGAAAATTGGATCAGTCATTAACTAAAACAGGTCTGCTACATTCAAGGTTTCCAAGAATGGTAATTGAGAAACTGAAAAGCAATTCGGTTTTCCAAAGTAATCCCCTTGCACCCCACCTTAAATTTTACTACGATGGACATGACCTATGTTAGTTGGATCAACTACAATCAAAGGAGCATTCCAACCAAAAGGAAAACTCATGTTTGGAACTGTGGATCTACCTATAGGAATATCATATACAAAAGTGCACCCTCCTTCTACTTGAATTCTAAGAACATCCCCACTTCCAACAAGGAAATTGGAACTGAGCATTTAAACATTGATTCCACAGATTTGAAAACTTGGCATACCATACGTAGGAATACTTGCATTAAATTATGACATCCTGTAAGGAGGCATGAAATAGGTTTGTAGAATATGGGCAATAGGAATAGCCCCACTAAATGATGTTTCACTGGGAACAAAAGTGATCCCAACCACAACAGTAGCCATAATTTAAGTATAACATCCTATACTAAATAAACCTATACCGCTTGAAATTGTGGATGTGATGATGTGAAGGAAAGAAAAAGGATCTCCAAAAGGGAATCTAACGACCACAACTAGCAATGGATCTTCAAATTCATTCATAGGAGGACTGAAATGGATCAAAGAATGTTCTTCAAGTGTTCCTATTTCAAGGGGACTAAACTCTTCTATAATAGGAGGGAAATGACATTCCTCAATTATGATATTATGAATGTGTATTCCTCGTAAAATCTCCTCCCTAGACATGTTGTCAACAAACTTAGTGTTTATAATCATCTCTAGTTATGATAACTATGCTAGTTTGTTTCTCATCCTCTTACTCACTATTATGGATTTCATCGATATCAATCTACCTTGACAACTACTTGATGGTTCCTCAATATTAGGAGGATATCCCCTCAATCTCTTAGATCGATGAGGATATGGGTCATCCACTTTGAATGTTTTAGGTTTAAGAAATCATTTTTTCCCAAAGAGATAAATTTAGTCAAACCCAATGCCAACTAGCTACAAATCACAAAAGGAAAAACACCCCTCAAAAAACTAAAATAAAAACCAAGCAGACTAACTCTCCCAAATATCAACTTGAGGTGGCTAAAACACCAATATTAATTAGTGGAGATATGAAGAGAGAGCCTTTTTAAGGATACCCTCAAAGGGATAGGGAACAATACAATAATCAAAGATGCAAGGACTATTTATAGTAACCTTATGTGACTTAATCACCAAAGATGCAATTTACCTCATGAAACAATACAATAATCAAAGATGCAAGGACTATTTATACTAACCTTATGTGACTTAATCACCAAAGATGCAATTTCCCTCATGAAGATAAGAAATCCTCAATGGATTTTGATTATAGAAACCTCCATAAGATATAATGAGAATGAGATATACTATTTGATCTAGGCACCACAAGATTAAAAAATCCTTGAGAATGAGATATACTATTTGATCTAGGCACCAAAAGAATAAAAAATCCTAGGAAGAGCCACTAATGATACCACTTGGAAATTGGTAGTGGAGGGAAATAGTCATTGGTCAAGATTTTGGATTGGGTTTGAAATAAAAGTCAGTCATATACATGTAACTTTACTAATAAAGTGCCACTTTGACTAAGATGCCAAATTATCTCAACATTCCCGAATACTGCATCCACCAACTACTTCAAGTGCTAAGGGATAACCTTGACACTTTAAATATCTTGACCTAGTTCTTGACACCTATGTAAAAGTTTCTTTCCCAACAAGTACTATTTTCTATTAGATTATTTTTCTCTTTTTAATCAATCGTAGTTTTCATTTGGTGGCCTTAAAGGTTTTAGTCCCCAAACTACACCTATGTGATTTTTCTGTTAAGAAAATAAGTCTAGTATTATTCAAAAAGATGGTATGAAGTGCAACTATTATGGCGGTTTTATGACATTGAGATCTATTGAAAATAAAGAAACCAATCAATGTAATACGTTCATTAATTATTTCCTTCAATGAATCACCACAAATATTATGTTTACTCTAATCTTTGTGTAAGAGAAAATGAGAGATCCACTTTAACTTGTTAAAGTAATGCAATTTATGCAAATTCCTATTATGCAAATTTCAAAATTAATTAATTCAATAGAAATACACGCCATTTTCCAATCATCATTTCGTAAATATCCTAAAACATAAACAAAAATCTTTGTATGCAACTATTTTTTGTTTCTATTCAAATTTCAAATTACTCTTTGATCAAAGAAATTCAAATTACTCATCAAAGAAACATTGGTTGACTTATTCAAGATCAACAATTTTCACCATAAGAATAATTCATTGGATACAAAAATTAAGATTCGGGTTGGGTGGGTGGGGTATTTCCACTTTATGCCATCTATAATATATGATAGCATGTTCAAATACATAAACTGGTAGGCACTATATAGTTCCCATGATTATCTTAAAGAAAATCCATGAGTGAGGGGAAACATATAAACTGGTAGGCACTATATAGTTCCCATGATTATCTTAAAGAAAATCCACGAGTGAGGGAAAAAAATCAAATAAATAAGAAGTCTTTGAAATAAAAAACAAATAAATTCCACAATTTTATAACTAACATAAGGGTCTATAGGAAAATTGTTTGAAAAAACAACCTAAAGAATGATAATATTCAATGAATCCTATCATTAGTTGAGTAGCCATTTCTATTTAAGGAAAATTTCCACCTATTGGTGAGTGGGTTGATCTCATCAATAAATAGAATACATATTGCTACAAAATATTTCCCATGATTCTCATGCAAAACAATAACAAAAGTGGAAGTGAAAAAGAATACATGTTTTGATGATGGTTGTTCTTGGTTGATTTGTTTCCAAATCCAAAGTCTACTCAATAAATCTGCATGTACAAAGAAAACAACACCAACCTTCCTCATTTCATTTATGCAATAATAAAATAACAATACCTATAAAATTAATCCCTACTAAGACCAACATCCATGAATGATAGTTATTCAATAAATACACAATATGTTTTTAGGGGGTAGGGGGTGGAGAATAATGTAGATCTAGATTAATAATTAGAGATACCAACAATAACCCAAATATTTGAATCCTATTGTGATACCTCCTTCACTAAATTTTAAGGTCTCTTTTCCCTATCCAGAAGTATTTATCCTTCCACCAATCAAGATGGTATCACACTTGGTAAAGACTTCAAGATTGGTTACCTATACTATACACCATGGTAAATCATTAATAAGAGAAACAATTCCTCATTTTTCAAATGGGGAAGCAAACCTCAACCCTAGACTTCTTACTTATATAAAATGGGGGTGATAATATTGAGGGAAAGTGTTACGCATAGCATGCAGGTACAAGTGCTAGACATTCAATATTTATTGGATCCTATTCATGCATCATGTGCACTTCTTATCTTTTATAGATATTTAAGAGGTGCCCATGGGTTTTATATGGAAGAGTTGTATGATGCTATGATGACTTTCACTAGGAAGACTTGTGTTATTGTGACTCGAGATGGTAAAATCCATGGGTGAGCTATAAAAGGTGAATTTGAAGCTCTAGACAAGTGCAACAAGTTTTTGGAAAATGTATGTATTTGAATTAACTCAACTAGATTTGTCAATCCATACAAGTTGGTCAATTGAGGATGGAACATAGTTGAATTGGCTTCTAAATTTTCAAACAAAGGGCATAGGGAAGTGTTCTTATGTGTCTTTTCTATATCGCCAATTGGATCCTTGACAATAGTGGGAGGTATTATATCATCAACTTTGGGTATTTGATCATTATTATAATGAGAAAGTGTGGTAGGTGAAGGGTTCAACTTCAATCCTTTATATTTTGAACAACCACATGCTACTTGGATTTCATAAAAGAAATCCAATTCATAGTAAATTACTATCATCCCAAGATTGTTGCTAGAAGATGGCATAATAAAATTGGTGAGGTAAAGTAGCTCACTATTTTTGTCTACGCTATTTGTAGTATCTTGCTCCTAAAATGATATTGGAATTTTTTTGAATTGATTTTCCATCCTGTGCATCCAGGATTGAACTCAAATCAAGATCCTGCAAAATTCAATGCATAATTATTCAAATTCACTTTCAAAGGCATGATAAATTGAATCAATTACTCAAAATATAAATAAAATTTGGACTTAATGCAAATAGAAAGGAAGAACTTGAAGAATTTTCCATTTGATATTATAACCTTTTTCCACTATATTTGAACCAAAACCATAATGAATACATGTCTACATTGTTAAAATAAAATTCAGAAGCATTTAACATTTTATCTTCAAATAGATTTTTGAATGTCTTTTTAAAATATTTAGTGTGCCTAATATAAATTAAATGCATTGGAACACACACACACACACATTAGCGTTCTAAATTATGATATGTATTGACAACAAACATCCACAAATTTTTAATTGCATAGGTTTCAACTTTTATCTTCTTTGTATATTGTTTATTATCCATGTTTAATTCAACCTAGCACACATGTGTGTCTATGTTTGTATGACATTATCAATCAAATTGAAAAAAATAACATGTGCGTTTATCATCAATGCAATGAAATATCAAACAAAAAATCAACAAGCATTCCATTTTATAAAAGTAAGTTTATAAAAGAAACCCTAGTCATTTAAAAAACAAATCCAAAATTAGAGTGGATACCTTTGAAAGAGAAAATTAGCACAGAATAATTTGGAGTGGATATATTTCTCTAAAGAGTTGATTCTACAAGAGATAGTCATATGTCACAACAAAATTTGTAGAGGAAAAATTTAAGGTATGTAACTCCACTATATTCATCTCAAATTTACCTTCAAACGATTCAAAATTTATATAAATTTATTATTTATTCTTACATTTAGTATTTACAATGCATTTTCAAGAAAATAGAAATGTTTCAAAATTACCTTCAACGCTACAAACCCTAGTTTTCATTTTTCTTCTCTTTTGTTGATACAAACTCTAGCATTGGGGTTGTTCTCCCTACTATTTGAGAATGAGGTATTTTTTAGGAAATGGATATTTAGTGGATTTTGTATTTGTATATGTAACTATCGATATCTACTAGATTGTAACCACTCATTGCTTTGAATCTAAAACATTGCCACTATACGTTTTTGTCCTAATTTCGTTGTTCATGATGCATATTTTAAAATAATAATGCAGTAGTGTGATTCTTATTTAAGGCATAGCATTTTGATGATACTCTTTTTTTTTTTTAATTACCAAGTTTATTGGTACACATTGTGCAATAATGGTGGACTAATTCTTAGTGTGTCTTAAGTGTATACTATTATTTTGTACATACTACCTAACCCATAAGCATTTTTAGCCAATTTTTTTAACTTATTTTTAAAACATATTTCGTAGTTCATATGTAGATTTTTTTTTTTTAGAATATGGTTCATAGATGACTCACAAAAAAAATATTATAGCAATGAAGGAAAGGGAAACGTATACCAAGATGATACCATGGCAAGTTTTTTTAAATTTTAATATAAAAGTAACATATTTGAATTATTCATATTGGGTGTTAGTTTTTATTTAAAAAACAGGGTTTTTTTTAAAAATTTTTGGAGGTTTTTATTTAAAAACTGTTTTTATGGTTTTTTTTACCACGCCCCGTTAATTGGAAATGTGGTAAAGACAGGAATTAGGTGGATCAAAATGTAACCAATATGAAGTTTTTCTATGAATTTTTACTATAAATGTACTTCTTAACAATAAATGCTAACATGTTTCAAACATTTTATTTCACATTTGTTGAATGTTGTGTAGGGATCAACAATGAAGGAAGAGAAAGTTGGCCTTAGAATATAAACATTATGAAAGATGTAAATGATGATGATTTTCAACCTAAGTTCATATGAAGTGATGCTACAAATTAATGAGAAATAAAAACAAATTTTATATAATTTTGATTGATAATGGAAAGAAATTATAAAAATTCTAAGTTCCATTTACAATACAAAATCATTTCAGTTACTTCAAGAATCATGTTATACATAAACTACAACAAGTTTTTCTAAAACAATAGCTAGTAGGACCCCTTAAAGTAGCATTATAAAAAGACATACAATAACAAAATAATAATTTAAAAGATATTATTGTTAAACATGTTTTTGTAATATGCATACATTAGCAATTTTTTTCTATATTTATTTTCATATAGATATTAAATGATTTTTAATATGTTCTTCATTCGTGGGAAGTTTGATAAAATTCGAAATGACAATTGACATGATATACAAAACATGCCTGTAGGGATGTCAAAAAACTTGTACAAGGACCATGTGATCAAATAAATGAGAAAAATTTCATGAAGGAAGGAAAAATCCCAACGAGAACATGTATCAAACATATGTATTCATAGATATTTTGTATTTTATTTATTGCATGAAATATTATTTTTCAATTTGTTTTCTTGCAAATAAGAAAACATAATGGAACTCATTCAATTCATAAGATAGGATGACAAGGAAACAAAGGATTGATGACAAAGTTTGTGATTAATCAATGCATTTTCCTTAATTTTTTGTATTTGTTGTGATGTATATATTCGAGAACTGATTTATAGTCATTCATGAATATTTTGTAACAAGTTCTAACATACACAGAGTAATCATTCTAACATTGAATTGATATTGGATTAAGTATAGGTTCTAAGTATATGTTTGGAGTATCATAAGTTAATTTGTAAGTAACTATGTTGTTTTATTTCCCTTATATTTCAATTAGTGAAACAATAATAAACTTTAAATTATATATATGCTTTTTCATGGGGTATAAAAATCACAGAAAAGAAGTAGGGACTAGAGTTAATAAAATAAATATTGAGAGATAGAAGGAACCTTGGTTTCAAAAGAATGTGTAGAGTTTACTAATGAATTACTACTATGGTATGATTTTTTATTTATGCAATCAAGTATATTGTATTAAAAATGTAGGTATACTTCATTACACTTTATTTCTATGTTTGTAGTTGGAACATGAAGGAGTGCAATCTCAAACTCAAACCATTCGATAAAACATTCCAAATTATCCAACTGTAATATCTCATGCAAGTGATGATGAAATGAGACATGCAACCAAATCAAGCAATGGCAATAGTTAAAGTGATGAATGATAGTTCCATTTAACTTGAATGTTACAATATTTCACTATGGCAATCATACATGTTATTTAATGTGAAAATATTGTCCCAATTGGATGACGACTTTTACTAATTACTATCACAATTAAATTTATTGACATTTTTAATATTGTGGACCTTTATGTTGTTTCATTTTGCATAATGAAGGGTCTCTTATCTATATATAATGAATAAAATTTCATATTCTATTGCATTGTCCAATGTTATAAAATTTTATATTATTAATTAAATATATGGATGATTTACATTATTACTAAGAATAGAAATTGTAGTATGCAAGACAATATATGCACCAGTTATTTATATATGTAATATGCAATATTAAGAATTCATAATATAATACACTATTTTTAGTTAAAGTGTAAATTAGAAAATGTTTTCCTTGTAGAAATATTTCATTCCAATAAATTGAGAAATAATAGCTCAAATGCTTGAGAGAGAATTTTTTCTCATCCCCCGAAAACCTGAGATTAAATCCCTGTGTTATCATCTCTTTTTAGTATTTTTTCTAATTGCCATAAAATACAAGAAAAAAGGTATAAATGAGCGCATTTATGTGAAGCTTAATTGCATGCCCCAGCGATTGGGTGATCAAACGGAACGAATTTGGATTATAAAAACAAAAACTATCTCTGACTTTATTGATGTTAACGCGATACATGAACATTTTAACGTATTGTCGGGGTGGTTATATAAAAATTTAACGTATTGTCCAAGCACATCATTTATTTATAAAGGTTGACCTAAAACAATGTTTACTCAAATGTGTTTGTGTATGAATACGATGAGTTTGTGTTTGAATACGACGAGTTTAAAAAATGAAAGTTATTTATTATATTAAAAAAATTGAATTATATAATAATTATGGTGAATTAAGAATTGTTTATTAATTTTATAATAGAAAATTTAAAAGAACAACTTTTATTATTTTAATATTTTATAAATTTATCAACTTTGGTATCATTAGAGTTAGTAATTATCATAATCATCATCATTATTTTGAATGATGATGATGGTTATCCAAGTCAGAAAATATGAGAGCAACCATTAGATAGATAATTTACACAAAACTTATCGTATATTACTCACAAATCATATTACATTTATAGGGAATGAATGGTTTCAACAGACTCCGATAGACGGATCCGAAACCATTTATTTTCTAATCATGACATTTATCCATTATTCTCTAACCATCCATAAGATCAATTTTGATTTTTTACACTTTAAAAAGGTAAGGAATCACTTAGTTCTAATTATAATTTTATTTGTGTTCATTGTTTTTGTTTTGAAGAGAAGCATTCCTAGTTCATCATAATTGCTATGAGTTAAAGGGTTAGGATGGTCAATATTATAACATATATTTTGAAATTGCACTCCTTTCTTAAGTTGTAAGTGGTTTTGAGTGGGAGTATGAAGCAATCTTAGGGAATGGCTTATCTTCCATGCTCTTTATGTTGTTCTTTTACATTAGGTACTTGGTCATGGCCATGTTTTGAACAAGGGGAGGGGGAGACTAGCTTCTATGAGGAAGATAGTATAAGGTGTATTGGCTTTAATTTTGTGATTATATGTTATAAAAGGATTCTAGATTTGCTCTATCCTTTATAAATGCTACAACCAAAACTTCACATCCATATAAAATAATAGAAGTGAAAAGTCTCAAATAGAAACTTCTTCTTATCATAAAGTAAAAAATTTGATAATTTACAATTGTTTCAAGTCCATAATAATCTTTTCATCTTCCATTAATCATTTTCTCAATACCATAATTTCATAAAGACTAATTTTTATATAAAATCACTTTCTCCAAATTATTATTATCATACATTAAATTAAATTAGTGCAAGTCATTTTTTTTATTTGATAGTATATTATAAAGTGTAATTTAAATTTCAAAATAAAACTATACAAAGTTGTAAGTTTTTAGATACATTATTGAAAAATAAAAAAATTGTCATTATTAAAAGTATTATCTCAACCAAATTTATAAAATTTGACGTTATTAAAAGTATTAACCCAACCAAATTTAAAAAGAAATTATTATGTAAATATAAATTATAAAATAAGAAAACACTAATTTATAATAAAAAGGTTGTTCAACGCAAAATTACAAAGTATAATTCAGATATATATATACACACTAATAAAGACAGAAATCTCATATAATAAAATTAAATAAAATAAGAATAAAAAATAAAATTAAATAAAATAAGAATAAAAAATAAAATAAGAATAAAATAAGAATAAAAAATATCCAGAAAACGATCATTTAATTATCAATTTTGTTAAAGACCTAATAATTCAACGATAATCTTGAACAACTAGCTTATTATTATTATAATTCAATATTAGTAGCTTGAACAACACTTTTGTAAGTGCAAGGCATTTTCTCAATCCAACAAAAAGGAACATTCGGTGAACATGTCCGAGTTTATATGTTGAAGAAGTCCGAATTTATAAGGAGCTGTAGGAAGTCCACCAAAATTCCTGATTTCCCGATTCTCTCAAATATATAAATTTGTCAGCTGGTTTCCTATTACAGGAAAACATGTCAAGGAAGTGATCAAGTCGGTATTAGAGAAAATATGGTGGACTGCGCAAGGTTTCAGGCCGGCTTAGGCTCGGAACAGGTGATTTCAGTATTTTTGTATGTTGGGTTTTAGTGCTCTTGGTTCTCAGATCAATTCATATTGCGGTGAATATTGCAGGGAATAAATTAATGCGTTGCGGAAGGATATCTGTGGAAGGTGAAGCAGAAAAAATCGCTATCTCGCCGGGGCCCAGATCCTTGCAGAAACATGGGAAGAGTCCGAATCCTTATTCCACCATAGGGCTTGACAAGTTCGAAAGCGTATGTGCCGAGCTCTCTGCCAAAAGAGAATATATTGCCAAGGAGATTGGTACACCAGAGGCCCTGGTCAGGTTCGTGGATTCGAAGAACAGATGGATTCCGGTTGTGGTGAGACCCGGTGAGGTAATCCAGAAGAAAAACAGCAGCGAGGGTGCGGCTGGGGTTTCGATCTTGGGACCTGTGGAGATGAGTAACGATGTTACTCATGAGCAGAAGCATCATGATAACTTTAAAGCTAGAAAGTTTATAAGGGTTGTGCCTAGCCACAGATTTACTAGACCTGCGAGACCTGTAGAGGGATTTCATAGTTTCTACAGGAGGACAAGTCCAGCCATGGCCTACGACGCCAGGCTGGGTGCAGCTGTTATGATCATCACGCTGTTATGTTTGGTCTTCTATGGCCGCCTCTGTACAATCTTGTTATGGTTGTATGTACTCGCCAGGTTTAGAAAGAACTGACCCAGCTATTCCAAATTGTGATTTGAAAAATATAGATATCAAATTTTAGTGGTTGATGCATAGTGTTCTTCCGACAGCATGGGTACTCTGATGTTTCCTTAGTTTACAAAGACTTGGAATGTGAAAGCAGCCATAGATGAAAATAGAGCGATCGATACTGAAAAGTAGTGTGGAGTTAATCTGACTCAGAGAACGAAGTGCAGATCTCAATCATTTTACGAGTTGTATTTAGTCATTCAAATTTTATAATTTCCATCTAATTTAAAACAAATGACTGTGAGGGTGTAGATTTCAGTGTCAAATAGATTTTATTTATTTTTTAATTTCAAATATGGAACAAACTTCTTTGCAATTTAACTTAACTTGTCATAGCTGAATTTCTATAAACAGATTAAATTCACCACATTATTGTCTAATTTCTTTCTTTAGACAATTGAATGTGGAATTTCCTCAACAGCGATGCACGGTTATATAGCCCTATCAGAACCCGCTGATTGAAACCCAGCTGCTCCTCCTCCAGATCCTAGATCCCTGTCCTTGCCAGAGTTTATCTAAATAATACCACAGTAGCTGCAGAGGCTTCGAAAATTCAGTTGCCAAGCCACTTCCAAGAACTCCAGATTAAGTAAAAACCGTGACTAAAAAAACACTCCAGATGAAGTAAAAACTGTGATTAAAAATAATAATAAGAAGTGTGATTATATATATATATATATATATATATATATATATATATATACCATGTTCCTTATAATGGAAGCCATTATTATAAGTCTGCTTTGCATGCCATGTTCCTTATAATGGAAGCCATTATTTAAAGTTCAATATATGGAAATAAATGTAAATTTTTTAATATTAAAATATGATTTAAAAACAAAAATGTCAAGACGTTATTATTTTATTTATTTATTTCTCTATTCTAATTAATGATTTATTATTAGTTTTCTTAAAGTATTTTCTCATCATTTAGTTTTTTTAATAAAATTAATAATTAATTTTATATTTCTTTAATAATTCTTTATTAAAATCCACATTGTCCACATATTCCCCATGCCACAATCACTGGAAGAGCCTTCATATTTCTTGAGATGGTTTCATTGCTCCATGCTCTAAATCCCTTTGCCTTGTTGTTTCCAGTCTATGTGATTAAGCCCCAAGTGCTTCTCCACTTCTATCCATACTTCCCTTTTGTATTCACAATCCATCATTAGATGGTTGTTTGTTTGTTCTGCATTGCAACATAGTGCACATATTCAACGATGATTGTAGTTGCTTTTTTGGAGTTTATCCCACATCCAAGCTTTGTTGTTCAAAAGGAACCACATTAGGAATTTTTCCTTTGTTGAGCAATTTACTTTCCACGGAGTTTTCCACCACGAAATAACTTATTCTTCTCCTTTCTCTAGGAATTGACTAAGGTATCCATGATGAGGTGAGTAGTTTCCTGAAGATAAGAAGGCCCATATCAAATCATTCGTTGAGTCTCATATGCTAATATGGAAGTTTATCATAATTGTGATAAAATCTATCCATATTATGTATTCCTCACCAACCCAACCAAGCTAAGCCACCCTAATCCAACCTTGTCCCCATATCTTAGATGTACCAAGATCAATGATTTGTGAAAGAAAGATCAACCCTCTGCTCCTGAGGGATATTATCAGATGTAATATGTGGTTTCTTCTACTTCCCAACCATGAATCTATATCGACCTAAACCTTTGATCCCCCCACCCACCCCCCCCAACCTTCTAGGCCAGTGAGTTACCTATCAGAGGAAAGTAATTTATCACTTCTTTCCATATTACTGACGTATTCAAGCAGACCTTATTCCTTTGTCTAATCTACTCTTCCATTATATCTGGGAAAATGTACTTATCTTACAATCTTGCTCCATAATCCTCCTCATTTCACCAGTGTTTATACACTTTTGGATGCAAGTTCTGTGGAAAACATAAAGATAATGTTAATTCCCCAACCTCCTAGAAATTTGGGAAGATCCAATCTCTCATTTGACCCAAGGAATATTTTTCTTCTTTTCTATGCCTCCCTACAGAAATATGAAACTAATACTTCTTATCTTTTCCAGAATACATATGGGTATCCAATATCGTGACATCCAAAATACTAGGGTTGCTTCTAAAATAGTCTTAACTAGTACAAGGCGTCCTCCCCTTAACAACCATCTGTAGTTCCATGAAGTTAGCCTTTTTTATATTTTATCCACTAGCCATCTCCAATCATTCTTGAGATAATTGTTTGGCATCAAGTTAAAACCCATGTATATCAAACCATCCTCTAATTCCACCTTCCAGAAGGGAAAATTATTCAAAGTAGTACTCAATTCCTCAACTTCAAGATTATTTACAATAATTATCGATTTTGTTCCATTTCTTATATGTGTCTTACCATTTCTATTGCTACACTGTAAAGTTCCATGATAGTTTTCATTTTCAGCATGTATCTTCGTGAGCCATCATAGAAAATTAGTATATCATCCATGAATAATAGGTGTGTGAGATAGAAACTATCTCCATTTTTAATACCTCTGAGTAATCCACCCCTTTTGGCCTCAATTATAGTCATACTCAGATCCTCTGCAACTACAAGAAAATGAAATGGTGAAAGTGGTTATCCCTATTGGATTCCATTACCTTCCTTAAAGAACATAGTCGCAACTCCATTTATAAGCACTACAAAACTTATTATGGTTATGCAGCTCATTATCCAGCTAATAAAGGGTCCATCAAAACCTAGGTGTGTCATCGACTCATCATGAGTAGGAGGTATGTCCAGTTTACCATGTTATAATATTTTGATTGGTCTACCTTGATTACCATAGTTTTCATGTTATGCTTCTTAACATTGTGAAGTCCTTCCTAGGCTACACCTATGACTTTGCATATTTTCCTTCCTGATAAAAATCCAAATCGCTCCCTTGAGATAGAGTTAGATAGGGGAATATTGATTCTAAGAGCTATGATATTAGCCACAATATTGTATATATTGTTACATATTGATATCAACCTAAATTCCTCAAAGGTTTTATGGTTACTGGTCTTCGGTATCAATGCTATAATGTAGCATTGAATGCTGTCAACATCGTGCCTCCCTTTCTAGATTTTTCTACTACCATGTGAACACCAATTTCTATGACTTCTAGAAAACTAAAGAAAAACTATATCGTCCAGCCATCTGGTCATGGACTCTTCTCTTTGTGGATACTACTTATTGTTATTTGATTTCATCCATAGTTACAAGTTCCATTAACTTGGGACCTATTGTCTTCATCTAATACAAAACAGTGAAAGAATTGAGATATACACACTATATCCACAATAGAGGTGTTTATTTTGGCCTTAAAAAGGTTTTGAAAGTGTTATATTCCTGTAGTTTCCATTTTCTCTTCCCCCTATATTACTTCCCCATTCTATCCTAAAATATTCCAAATAGTGTTCATGTTTTTTCTGACCTTGTGCATGCTTGTGGAATAACTTAGTATTTTCATCCCCTTTCTTGAGCTATCAATCTCAACTTCTTAGTCTCCAAATTGTTTACCTGTCTTCTAAGATTTTATTTTTTGTGTTTTCCAATCTATTTAGTTCCTCCTTTGTTCCTTCATTCAAATATCTAGCTCCTTCTAATTCATACAGAGATGTCAAAGAGTCTTCTACCTCTATTAGAAGATGGTCTTATTATTGTCTTTTATTCACTACCCACCATATAGTTGCATGTTTAACATGTCTAATATTCATTGCTAGTTGTAAAGTTGTTGAATCTACCTTTGAGTTGTCAAACGACCTCCATATTTTTAACACACACACAGTTTATCCATCCTCTCGCACCCATTTAGGGTTAAAATTGAATGGGCTTGAGCTTCATTGTATTATATTTTCCATTTCTAGTACTATAGGCTTGTGGTTTAATTCACCCCCTCCATCTACCGATTTTCTAATCCCCAATGAGGCCTCTATCAGATCCTCATGAGTTAGAAGCCTATCGAGGTGTTTTTCCACCCTGTCTTTACATGATCTATTATTCCTCCATGTGGTATTTTTCTTGGAAGGTTCAATATTCAGAAGATGAGCTCCCTCTAGATTATACATGAAATAGTTAGCTAGGAGATCCACCTATGCCTGAGGACCCCAAATTTCAAGAGACCTAATGGAGAAATTTAAGTCCCCTCTTAGGATTAGGGATTTCTATTTCAATTATATGTTTCATAAATATACTATCACATAATTTTTTATGTTTATACATGGGCCTTATACAGTAAGAAAAATAAAATCCCAACATATATCCAAGGATGTTAGCTCCACCCCGAGGCTAGAAACCAATCCCCAGGAATTTGATCACACAACACTCATGGTGTTCCACTTGATCGCTACCCCCTTAGATATTCCATATGCATTTGAGGATACAAATTTCCATCCACTCAATATAGCTTCTAAGACCCGAGTAATATTTGATCCCTCACCCAACGTTTCTTGTAGCAATATTACATCTAATTTAACTCGATCAATCACTCTTCTGATGGCCATTTTCTTGGACTCTCTAGCCAATCCATGACAATTGAATGAGAGGAGATTCATTATAAAACTCTACCAAGGGTTTTACGCTCTAAGATCTCGATTTAAGGTATGTTGTTTTCCCACTTTTGTTTTTGAAATAGCTCTCATTTGGGATTTCGATAGGAGATACTTCCTTCCTTTCCCTTTAATATTTGTACCTATAGTAGAGGTTTCCCTTAGTCCCCCTTGGGTATCTTCCCTTAGCATTCCAAATTTTCCTACTCAGAATTGAAGGTTGTAAGGAGGGTTATCTTCTCTTAGGGACAAAGCCTCATAATTCCCCATTTGAAAGGAAAGGTATCCCAATTTTAGCTATTGGTTCACCTCTCCCTAGCCAATTAATCCTCCAGTTCCCTATAGGGGTATGCTTCCTATCCCCTTCCCAGATTAGAGGATGAATTTTCGGGGTACCATTTTATTCCCATAAAATAATTTGAAGGAGTAAAATTTAAAGAAACTGGGATAGGACATATTTCCTTACTCGGAGAAATTCCCTCCTCTAGAGTCCTCTTCTCTGATGTACGTTGGATCTTTGAACTCTTCTTGTATCAATATTTGGGAACCTGAATTTTGGTCAAATTTTGAATGTGGTCCTCCATATAGAAGTTTATTCCTATATTAGAAATGTTTGGTTGATTGGGTTTCCCTTAAAAAGCTCTAGTTATATCGTTTCTCTGATGTTTTTCTTTAGTACCTCACCATCTATCAATTGTTTTCTTTGTGATTTTTTATATCATTCTCTATTATTGGATATTCCCCTAACCTTTTCCCAACTTATGATATTCCTTCTTCTTAACAGTTGAAACGTCACTTCCTCTCTCAAGTCCCCTCATCCAACTTTTCGGTTTATAAGGATATTTGCAGTCTTTCACTGGATGACGTTGCTCATGGAAACAATGACAGTAGAAAGGGATATTTTCATAGTCAATTATCTCCACAAATTTCTCTATACCTCTATAAAGAATCAACTCTTATTCCAAAACCTCTTTCAGTTCCAATGGAAATAGTATTCATGACACTATTATCATGTCACTGTCAGTGAATGCCACATCTGCACTACAAAAAGACCCTAAGTTGTTGTAGGTCACCTGAAAAGTTGTCCATGACCAAAATTCTATTGGTAATCCTAGAAAACAAACCCGTAACGGTATTTTATCCTCCCTTTCTTTTTGAGATTCGAATAATTGACTCCATTCCTTCATACTTAGGTATTTTGTTCACATTCCGAGTTCCTACTTAGTATTGTTTCTACATCATATGTCTTTTGAAGAATAGCTACAAACCAACCATGAATGAGTATGTAGCTAACAGGAGGGTATCCCAAGATAGTTGTCTAATTGTCTGCTATACATATCTTTAGAATGCTTCCACTAAAACATATACCTCTTACTTTTCCCACAATGGCCACCTTCTCCATCTTCTCCGCTTCATTAATCGCTAAGTCCTGTCCCACCACTAGAATAATATTCTCATTTTACTTCCTAACACATTTATTTCATTTTGTTTGCTTTTCATTCCCTCTCTCATGAGGCCTACTACCTCTGATTTGATAATATTTCTAGATTCCAAAGTCTCGTTACTGACATTTCCTTATATTAGTCCATTGTAAATATTCTTTGAGGATCTGAATCCTTTAAACCCTAAGGATCTATTAGTTTTCCTAGAATCAATCTCTTCTTCGTGGAATTCCTGTGGTATAGTGATTACATTCATACTTGCAATCTATATTCCCAAGCTTCCCCTTTCGAGACTGTTCTTCTCCATAATCTCTATATCCAAAAACCACTCTACCACCTTCCTTATCTGGTTCTAAAATGTTCTTGAGGGCTAATCCATGCTCTTGATAAATTTTGTACTTATCATCAAAATGGTAGTCTTTGAAACTTATTTGGTAGATTGTTCGAGGTGACTCAACCATGAGTCTACCAACTTGGGTTAGGAATTGTAATATCTCCAATTTGAAAATCAGATATATTAACTCAATTGTAATATCCCAAAATATGATATCAAGGTATTAGCTCCCCATTTAAATACAAAAGCACCAAAATTTTCAACCAAGGATATATTGATTACCAAAATTTCTCCAAACAATGGTTTGTATAAATTAATGGGAATACATGAGCTTATGGTGCATCCAAAAGAGAATGATTTCAAACCTCCATGATATGATAATTCAGATCTGATATGAATACTTGTTAGCAGGTTATGAACATCTAGTTCAATCCTTCTTACAACAATTTGCAAACAGCCTTTTTAACAACACATTTGACTAGGCTTGAAGCTGGCAATCTTGGACTAGTTTCCTTCCAACTATTTCCAAATGCTACCAAACCCTTTCAAATATCTACAATAAGGAATCTAAGGTCATTATCACACTCTAAAAAATCTATAACTCACCACCGGAAGACATCAAAGACACTTATGGAAGTAAAACAAGCTAAAACTTGGACAGTAACAATGCAAGGAAATTTCCTTGAACCTGATGAGCTAGTTTGCCTCCCAAACAGTCTCTAACACTCTTATATGTCAAAAAAAAATTCAAGGAGAGAACTTAAAATATCCTACAAGCTAATTACATCCCACGGGATCTTTAGACAGACACCCAAATTCGATAGTTTCACATTTTCTGGGTGCATCACGCCTAGGTAGACTCCTTTGGCTAAACCAAAGGCTTCAAGGAAATGGCCCCAAGACTTATGTGGAACCTAATGTATTTTGGTGCAGAATTGGAATTGGATGTCTTGTATATACACCAGCCTTCTATTAAAACACTTAAATAAACAATTGCACTCAATTTGACAAATATTGAAAGCTAGGAAGAAAATTGGAAGTTCAGGGAAACTCAACTAGAAGATTTCCAAATCAATTCTAAGGGAATATAAAGGTCAAAAATTTATGATATGAAGGATGGGATGGATTCACCTAATCATTACCAACCTGTAGAAACTTACAAAATGTGATTTGGATATGTGGAAGACAGTTTATTATAACAATTATGAAGACTAGCTAGATTTGGCATCAAAACTAGCATAGGAGTATATATTCATTAAAGAAAGAGATATAACTTGTATAACACGAAGAAAATTCATTACACCAATTTGTATAGTACATCAATTAAATTACATATATATAGATACAACAGAAAATACCCATGATATCTCCATCTTCCATCAATAACATGAACAATTACCAAACACTGAAGAAAACAAACTAAAGTGCTAGGATCGTCAACACTGAACAATAGAACACTTGAAGGGAAATAGAATGGACCTGAAATTATCCTCAGTGAGGAAGGATGAGTTCCTTCCTCCGCTTAGTCTAGCTGAATCCTCAACTATTGTGGTGAATAGAAGGGGCACATCTCCCCACTGGTGACTAGGGGCACATCTCCCAAGACTTGAAAATATCAAAGCTCTCAAACTAGAAAAAGATTTGAATGGTCGTTCTCCTCCTCCTTTTATAAGCTAATTTGGATTCTAGTATTCAATACATGTGGATCACTAAGCTCATCCAATGTGCCCCCACTAACTAAATTTGTACTTGCAGCTTTATCTTACTTTTTCCTTTCTTTCTTCCATTTCTTGCTTTAGTCTGCTTTTACTGCTTTTGGAAACTCCTACTTTTCCTTGATTTTTCACTACTTTCCTGCTTTTCCAGTGATTTCCTACTTTTCTACTACTTTCTACTTTTCTATGCTTTCCTGTTGCTCTCTTCTTTTCTGTGCTTTTTGCTTTTCTGTCGCCTTCCATCTCTTTAGTTGATTTCTTTCTTTTCATTTATTTTCTTCTAGTTTCCTTTGTCAAAGAAAACTCATAGGGTCAACTGAATCTCATGTGCACCCTCCTAGACCACCTAATAATTTACAACTCATCACACAACTAGTTAATAAATAAATATTTACAACATTGGACTACATCAATTCTCCATGTTTTAATTTAATTATGCTAGATAACAATAGATGAAAAATAATCCCTAATTTAATTTCTTTAATTTTCTGCATGAACCCATGGGGTTTGAATGGGTTAGAGAGATGATCATAGAGCCTCTAAAGTGGGTACATTACAGTCCCCCCCTTCCAATATTTCTTTACCTCAAGAAAATGAAAACGAGGGTGAGGAAGAACATGTGCACTGCCTCCAAAATGTTGTTGCAAGACTACCTCAAGAATCATATGAATCTCTCCTCCATAATAGATTACCCCACTTATGATCTCATATTTTTCTTATTAGATCAAATCATTCAATGTATCACATGCAAAACTGTGTTTAGAAGACTCTACTACTAACTAAACTTCCCAAGCAATTGAATCTTCTATCAAAGGGAGAAATACATACGCTACTACATTCTTTTCCTCTCCCTTGTATGCAAAATCAGAACTATGGGCATATTCCTCACTTACCCATTTTAAAATATGCTCAACTATTTTATTTGCTAGTATATAAGAAGGAAGGTTCCAAAAACCCTTCTCATGCCACCTTATTCCACATCTCTTAGTGTCAACACAAAGAGTCTTTTGAATACTCCCAAACCACCAAGAAATAGCATAGTGTGTCCATCCATCATAAGTGTTCCCATGTAGGAAGCTAAACCACTTCTCCCTATGGATAGACTTCCATAATATTAGGTTGCATCACCCTCCAAGATCCCATTGATACCACTGCATTTCTCTCAACATTTTGGTCCCTTGGAACTACTCGTCATTCTAAAGGATACCAGGATCCCACAAACATATTGATAGTGCATTACTACCAATTGATTTTAGAAAACTTACCATTTGATCCAATAGGAGTTGGGTATTCTCTTGTGCCATTAAGTCTATTTATTGCACAATTGCATCAAATATTCCATTAATGTAAGTTGAAATATCTATGATGGTGCCTTGATTGGTGATAAGGCACTCAAAAACCCATTCATTGTCTACATGCCTCAAGACTGATCTCATACTAAGTGAAAAAACATCTTGATTAGGATAGGTGTTGATACCTTGTAAGACTATATTTTCCCCATCATAATATTTGAAGTTTATTTGAGGCAGTTGATAATTCATGGAATGCCATCCAATGGAGTACAAGCATTATACTCCCAAAACCAAGTTGGATTCAGAAACATTAACAACATAAAAATTATCTATCAAGGTATAATCACCTATGGTTACTTGCAGCTTTGGATTCCATCTAGTACAATCCATGGAGTTATTACCCGGTATAATGACTGTGAAACCTTTTAATTTTTTAGTAGGAATATTCCTCTTTTCCACCAAAGGAAAATCAATGAAGTTATGAGTAGCACCTCCATCAACCAAAATTGTGACTCTCTATCCTTGAACCACTCCCTTGACTCTGAGAGTGTGCAAGCGAGGTATTCCTGCCATGACTGCAATCTTTCCATTTGCTGGTGGTAGTTGTTTTTCACGTGATGTCTCATAGCCACCATCTGATCCAACTGGTGCTTCTTCATCTTCCTCCTTATCTTCACTCTCTGAGAAGACCTCAATGTAATGTTCCTTTCTCTTAGAACACTTGTTTCTTGGAGCTCATGGTTCCTGGAATCTGAATCATAGCTTCCTCCTCCTTAATTCATCTCGATCTCTGAAAGTGTTATCCTTCTTGAAATTTTGTGTTGAACCTTTTTGGAAAGGTTTCTTGTCCATGAATTCAAATAGAATATTTTTTTTTCTTGGTGGAAATATTTTTCTTGGTATGGCATCCTGTAGATATCTTGTTCTACTCATTGCATCTTGCAAGGTAGATGGTCTATAGGCTTTAACCAACCCTTTCAATGGATTTTCTAATCCTTCTATGAATAAAAGGATCAAGCGAGCTTAAGATATGCTTGTGACCATCACAGCTAGCTTCTGGAACTCTGAAATATATGCCTCAGGAGTTCTTGTTTGTCTTAGATGCACTACCTCTCTTAAAGGAATTTCAAGATCTTTCCAATCAAAGTTATCCACCAATCTCCTGGTGAACTCTTTATATGTTTTCACTTGATCATGAACCAGAGTACTCATGCCATGAAACCACCACTTATTGGACTCTCCATCAATATGAAAGGTATCCATTTTGATGGAATACCTTTAGGCCATGTTAGGAACCCATGTCAACCCTTCTATTTACTTTGTTAGTATATTGCTGTTGGACACATATGCTTTGTAAGTCGTCCCATAGTATTTGTTGATCCATAGTTTGTCTTATTGTTGTTGGACACATATGCTTTGTAAGTCGTCCCATAGTAATTGTTGATCCATAGTTTGTATTGGCCCGTGGTTTGTATAGACATGTGGTATTGACCGATGGTATCGGCGCCTAGACTTAGTATATAAGTTTGTGTTGAGACCAATGAAGGTACCATGAAGTTATTTGTATTGAGCTTGCTCAAAGGAGGTTGCCCCCTTGAAGTGGCCTGCAATCAATAAAAGTGATTCTAAGTTCTGTTATTTCTGCTATCTCGTGTATTCTCATTAATTAAGTGTTGCAGGTTCTTCACATCTGGTATCAGAGCACTTTCTTGGGCTCGTTGGGTGGAATTTCTGCCAAAAAAAATTCCACATCTATTGCAAGTTCGGATCTGGGAATAATACCTATCCGCTTAATTGTGGGAAGTACCTGGGCATAAGCCCTAAAACTCATTATGAGGAGTACCATAGGAACCCCAAAGTAGCTGGCCCATTGAGAGGACCTCCTAGTGAAAAGGGAAACGACCCCTACCTGATTGAATAGTTCCCACCCGTGAGGTAAACCAAGAGCTGCCATTTGTGGCAAAGCGGTTATCAGTTTTACCTGTGGCATGGAGTGAGGGGTACTGCCCCAATACGCAAGCTGTCAGACAGCATTGGTGGCCGAGTGAAACCCCTGAACTGTTAGGAAGTCGAACATACTTGGGGTCCATATCTATTTTTAGCTGAATTGTTGCCGATCACTTCTGCGCCATTTCAAATCCATTCCAAACCATTCTAGATCTAACTGTTTTAGATCTATTTTGAAATTCATTTCAGCTCCAGTCATTTTTTATCCATTCGGCTTCGTTTCAGATCCATCTATTGCCGATCCCTTCCGCATCATTGCAAATCCATTTCTGAAAAAGAAAGTATAAAATTATGTTTTTTCGCCATATCTCCCTTGTTTTAACTTTGTTTCCCTTGAAACTTCTTAGACACCCCTGCAATCCCATTCTGCATATTTCATTCCTGAGGACCCTATCCCAAATTCTACTTCCCCAAGCCAAAAATTTCACATTTGTCTATTTTAATGGTTTGCCATAACTTCTTCAATTTTGACCCACTCGCCTCCAAATTTTGCCACCGTGTCCATTCCCTATTTCTGCTTCTTTGTCCCTCTTTGACAAATTTTCTCATTCTTTCACCCTGCTTCTGAAGTCCCCATTTATTGCTTCCCTGTCCATTAGAAAGTGTCCAAAACCTAGTCAAAACCCAACTACCCATCCGAGTTTTTCCTAAATCCAAATTTCCCTTTACTAAATAAGATTTTGTTTGTGTTTTTCTATCCATTCCCCCCCACCGAAAAAAAAGAAAAGAAATGCTGGTTATGGTTGTCACCTGCGCAAGAGCAAAAATGATGGAGGAAGCACTTGTAGCATCCAAACCAAACTCCAAGATCTGGATGAAAAATATCTCAGCCTCCATCTTCAGCATTCAGCCATGAACAATAACCGACAACAAGAATCTTCTGCAGCCAATGGGTTCTCTTCTTCCAACAATTTTCATGGTCTGAAGCTTTAATTTCCTCGCTTCAATCGTACTGATCCGACTGGATGGATCTATCATGCAGAATAGTATTTTGGTCTGCATAATAGTTTTGATGTCCAAAAAGTTATGCTTGCATCCTTTCATTTCGAACAGGAAGCCCTTCAATGGTACCGTTGGTACATCAAGGCTCATGACGAACCAAAATGGACAGATTTTTACCAACTCCTTTTGCAACGATTTGGTACTAGTGCTTTTGATGACTTCACCAAAGCACTCACTAAACTTCATCAAAGTGGTACTGTGAGAGAGTATCAGACAGAATTTGAGAAACTAGCCAATCACACATAAGGATTGTCTGATGAATTCTATAGGAGTTGTTTTATCAGTGGTCTTAAGGATGAAATCCAATCAGAATTTAAAATGTTCTGTTCCAACACAATGATGGAAGTCGTAGGGTTGGCTAAGTTGGTAGAAGACAAGATTGCATCCCAACAATGCTCCAAACCCACTTTTGTTCCCTTCCAAAATATGGGTTCTCAACAACCTCCGATCCCTCCAGCTCCCCAACCAACTCCTATCAAGCATTTGTCTAAAACAGAGATGTGGGCACGTAGAGAAAAAAGGGCTTTGTTATAATTGTGATTAGAAATTCACTCGGGGACATATGTGTGTTGAGAAAAATCTCTATCTCTTGGATGTGGATTCTTCGCCTACCTCTAAAATTGGTGAAGAATCTCCAGATACAATGGATGATCAGGTCGACATTCAGGAGCCACCTCTGACCCCCCATCTTAGGATGAACAACCAGAGATATCTCTCCATGCTTTATCCGACGTCACCACCCCCCAAACAATGCGGGTCAGGGATTACTTCAAGAATCTTCCTCTTACAATACTCATTGATTCTGGCAGCACTCATAACTTCATTGACCCTCATATCGCCAAACATGCTGATTGTTTTGTCCATCCTTGCTCCAACTTTGAAGTCATGGTTTCCAATGGGGTCACCTTACCTTGCAAGGGAAAGTGTCACAATGTGCATATCTCTCTAGAAGATTATAACCTGCACTCTGACATGTTTTCCTTGTCCCTAGGCGGATGTGATGTGGTTTTGGGCATTCAATGGTTACGCACACTTGGCCCCATCTTATGGGATTTTGCTGAACTTTGGATGCAGTTTTCAGTCAATGGAACACAAAACAAATTTAAGGGCTTACAACAAGGGTCTCTCTGCATCATCAATTCACATTGCCTGAAAATATCCTCAAGAATAATTCACATGGTGTCATCTCTCAACTCCATTCCATTCAGATGCACCCATCAATGGTCTCCCCTACTTCCTTGGATAGATATGCAGGTGTCCTTGTTGCACCAGTGGGCTTGTCACCTTCAAGAGACCTTTCCGATAAGAATTTAGCTGCATCTACATCTCAGCAGGAAATGATGTCTATTTTGCATGTAGTACAGAAGTGGCAGCCATACATATTAGGGAATTATTTCTGCATCAAGACTGATCTCCAGAGTCTGGAAAATTTCCTAGAACAATGGGTCTCCTCCCTAGCACACCTAAAATGGGTTATCCAACTCATGGGTTATGCCTATGCGATCACTTACAAGGAGGGTAAGGAAAATATGGTGGAAGATGCTCGTTCTCACACATTTGATGACCTAGTTTCTCTTATAGATATTTCTCTGCTTGTTCCAAATTGGTTGCAATCTGTTCGACAGGCATATCTCTTCTATGCACTCCATGCTTCTTCATCAGCAGGGCACTCTAAGTTCCTCAAAATGTATGACCGAGAACAATGTAACTTCTTTTGGAAGGGACTGAAAATGACAATTCAACAGATGGTGGCTAACTGTGATACTTTCTAGGTCATCAAGGGTGAAACGACACTCTGGGACTGATCGAAACCTTGCCCATCCCTACACAGATTTGGACAACTATTTCTATGGATTTCCTAGAAGCACTCCAGTGGTACAATGCCACATCTAAAAGGACGCCATATGAAGCATTCTATGGACAAGAACCACTAGTTCTTCTTCCATACACCCTCAGCATCTCCCCAGTTCAGGCAATTGACTCGGTTCTTCGAAACCACGATCAAATTCTTTTCATTCTGTAGGACAATCTTCACATGGAAAGAATTCGACTGAAACAACAAGCTGATTAGCACCGTTCTGAGCACACTTTTCATGCAGTTGATATGGTTCTTCTTCGTCTACATCCTTCCAAGCAACCCTCCTTGAAACTGAAAAGGCGTTAGTGGCCTGGAATGCAACCCAAGCATGCTACAAGGGAACCACTCCTTCAAATTCTGCATCAATTTCCACATCTAAAGATTTGAGGACAAAGCTTTTTCTAAGGGAGAGGGGATGTTAGGAACCCATGTCAACCCTTCTATTTACTTTGTTAGTATATTGTTGTTGGATGCATATGCTTTGTAAGTCATCCAGTAGTGTTTGTTGATCCATAGTTTGTCTTATTGTTGTTGGACGCATATGCTTTGTAAGTCGTCCCATAGTAATTGTTGATCTATAGTTTGTATTGGCCCATGGTTTGTATTTACATGTGGTATTGACTCATGGTATCAGTGCCTAGACTTAGTATATAAGTTTGTGTTGAGACCAATGAAGGTACCGTGAAGTTATTTGTATTGAGCTTGCTCAAAGGAGGTTGCCCCCTCGAAGTGGCTTGCGATCAATAAAAGTGATTATGAGTTCTGTTATTTCTGCTATCTCGCGTATTCTCATTAATTAATTGTTGTAGGTTCTTCACAGGCCATGGGGTTCAACTGGAAGTATGTGTCTATTTTATGGATCCATGAACTGGTAGTACATTTTGATGAACCATCAAAATTTGGAAGAGAGATCTTACCAATAGAATTCTTCAACTCAATATTGTGAGTAGGCATCCTATTTATCCCTCTTGGATTGAATTTTTATTGGGATTCACAGAAGTCCTTGAAAGTAAATTCCCTTCTACATTCTTCACTCAGAGTAAGGTACTCTGCATACCGATCCTCTCATGTATCAATTGATTTTCTCTGCACTTCTGGTTCCTCTCTATGTTCTTCAAGTAATTTTGGCATGGTAGGACATAGGTGAATCTTTATCTCACTCTTGAACTCATGAGTCCAATTTTTAGGCCCTTCCTTTGAGAAGAGAGTCTCTCCATAGACATTCTTTCCTTCATGTTGAGAGTGACTACTACTCCCTTCTCCATCTTTGTTTCATATTTGCTTGGATAAGAATTCTCGAGTCTCTTGACCCAACTAGATGTTGTTGTGGGTTATGTATTCAATTCCCTTTATCATGTTCTGAACAAAATATATGAATTCTTCCCTCTCATCCATGTTAGACATCTCTTTTTGTACTTGGATCTTGCCTTCAATAAATTCAACTTCTTCTTCTACAAGGGGCTCTTTTGGATCTTTTCTCTTAGGGGATGGATTTCTCTTTGGAATCATCAATAATAACCACGAGGAGGTTCAAAGGACCATGCTTTTATACCAATGTAATATCCCAAATATGATATTAGATATATTAGCTCTGAATCTATCCACAGAAGCACCAAAAGTTTCAACCAAGGATATATTGATTACCAAAATTTCTCCAAACAATGGTTTGTATAAATTAACTGGAATACATGAAATTATGGTGCATACCAAAGAGAATGATTTCAGAACTCTATGATATGATAATTTAGATCTGATATTAATACTTATTAGTAGGTTATGAACATCTAGTTCAATCCTTCTTACAACATTTTGCAAACAACCTTTTTAACAACACATTTGACTAGCTCGAGAGTGGAAATCTTGGACAAGTTTCCTTCCAACTATTTCCAAATGATACCAAAACATTTAAAATTTCTTGGAGAAGGACTCTAGGGCCATTATCACAATCTAAAAAATATGAAACTCACCACCGGAAGACATCAAAGACACTTATGGAAGTAAAAAAAGATGAAACTTAGACAGAAACAATGCAAGGAAATTGCCTTGAACATGATGAGCTAGTTTTCCTCCCAAACACTCTATAAAAATATTATATCTATACAAATTATTCAAGGAGGGATATTAGGGTATGATACAATCTAACTACATCCCACAAGATACTTAGATAGAAACCCAACTTCGACAGTTGCACATTTTATGGGTGCATCACACCTGAGTAGAATCCTTTAGCTAAACCAAAGGCTTCAGGGAAATGTGTAATATCCCTCTTTTGCTCATTAGTGTTTCTGCAACAGAAAGCATAAATGTGTACCCATCGACGTTGAGGAGCTCATGATAGAAGCTCTGCAGGTAAAAATTTGTAAGTATGATTATGTTTTCCTAAGTGTAAAGTGAATTTGTAGACTTAGAATACTGAAGGCTTGACGCAACGAAACAAATGGGGCATCGAATCCACTAGGGGGAGAGGGTGAATGGCTTGATAGCCATGAGTTTTGATGACAGTGGTCATCCTAATGCCGTAAGAACTTGAAGTGAACTATGATGTTCACTGAGCAAACACTTAATTTTATATGTGTGTTAATAATTAGTCCTAGATAAGGACGCTAAAGAAACTTCTAACTGTCGGAAGGCAATAATAACTTACCTTGACTTGACTATTAGCATGGAGTTAACCCATATTGAGTACCATTAAGTAAAAATAAGAAGTTAACCTAAACAAAATTGATATCTTGTCCTCGACAAAATATTTTGTTAAAGTTCCTAAGTGGGAAAGGTTAATATTTGCCTAATTATAAATTAGGAATAAGATAAAATGATTTATTATAACTAAGAAAACATATTGGTATTTATAAATAACTATTTAAATGTTATTGAAAATAATATAAATAAAGTAAGTAATATTAAAGAAGGACTGGTTGTCCTTGATTAAAATTAAATACTTTAAAAGCTATAAAAGCTTATCTACAAAAGAATAAGAGATTAACTAGCAGTTAATGCATGGGTATGCATGGATAACTAGTAACTAATGCATAGGTATGCATGGATAATTCCCAGCTATTAATATTCTGTTAACTATATAAGTTGGAAGTTAAATATAAGTTCAAATATTTAGTTATGTTTAGATAAGATATTTATCTTAAGTAAATTAATTAAAGTTAGCTAAATATAAAGCTAAAGAGATAAATTGGAGTCACATTTAAGATAAATTAATTATCTTACAACTAATTAACTAAAGATAGCTAAGGATTAAATAAATCTAACTAAGGTTAGCTCAGTTAAAGATTGACTAAGTAATTCGATTAGTTAAGATTAAGTAAAGTTAATAAGTTAAGTTCAAACAAGAACTTATCTTGGAAGTCCAAAAGAATAATTTTGGCTATAAAGAGGACACTGGTGTGTTCAAAAAGGGGGATCTTCAGAAGCGAAGAATCCATGGGAAAATGAAGAAGAGTGATCAAAGAAATATTATGGACTAATACTCTCATGCCCTAGTGGATTCGTGCCCATCTCAGGGGTGGTCTCTCATCCGGAAAACCTACATCAGACAAAGATCAATTGGATGGGAGGAATAATGTAGTCATGTTTTTAGTCGCCCCATTCTAAATTGCTAAGATAAGTGGTTTTTCTGCATTATTTGTAAGTAAGTATATTCTTGTTATGTGGATTAATGGTTATCGATTTTCTGAAGTATTTTATTTGAAAATTTGTGGTCTTCCTTCTCGATGTATGTGGTGAGACATACCGACATTGTTTCTGATTTGATATCTTTGTTAATTATAGTGCAAGAAAAATAATTGTTGATGTTTTCCCCTTGTTTATGCATATGGTTATGGTGGTAACAATTTAATTGATAACTTTGCGATTTGAAAAAGTCTATGGGTATATTTATCAAATTCATAGCATAGAGTTCATACCTCTGTAGATTATACAGAGCTAAAATGTTATATATAACAGTCTTAGTGTGGCGTCGGCTCTCAAAGTCAATATATTTTTTTGTTTGTATATATTTATGTCAATTTTGTGGAGTTAGAATTAACCGTGAATAGATTCTCACTAATTGTATGATGAGTATTACTAGTTACGTAATCAAGTAACCTAAAACTCCTAGATCTAATGAGGAATATGTTCTCTCTGTATGAATACCGAGATAAAAAAATTTCAAAACAAATTTATTAATGGACCCTGAGAGTAAGCATTTAAATGCTATGTTTTTGTCAAGATTTGTTTCATATAGGATCGTTTGATGATCCATCAATTTTACTTGTTGATTTTCTTTTCCCAACGTTAAGAACTAATGCTAACACCTTATCCTATGATCAAATTAATGTTGGATAAACTAAGCCTATGAAGGAAGCTAGACCACAAGAACTTGGAACGGATCACTAAATATATCAGTCGTGACTTTCCTTAATAGAATTAATCAGCTGATAAATTAACCGTTGTAAAATTGTACTACAAATTGAGACTTGATGTCTTAGTTTCCAGCCGATCAAATTGTAAAACTATAGTTGCTGCATAGACAGAATAAAACAAAAGTTTGTTTATGATATTCAAGATCACTAGAGAGACCGATATCAATTCTCTATGTATCAAAATGTATTACAACATTTAAAATAGAGATCGATCCTCAATGAGATCGATTCTCTGCAATTTTATTTAAACAATACCAATGGTTCCATACCTGGATGCTCTTTACCTACTCGAGACAGTGAACCTTCCTGTGTGACTAATGTAGTTACATGATGAAAAAATTGCGGGAGATCAACCCATTATCACTGATTTATCCATGCAATAGTGGTAGGTAAGCTTCAGTTTCCTCCCATATAGTCGCTTACCCCTTAAAACTTGCTTGCTTGTTAATTTATCTATGTGGATAGCGTGTTAAGTCATGTGATAAACCTGCATGGACAGTGCATTAATTTCGCTAGATACTCTGCATGTTGCTTGGTCAGCGCCTCACATGTCGTCTACGTGTTAGATCTATTGACTATGTGCAATAGTTCAGTCGTTATGATGTTACACATTTATTTTATGAAGGTTTGAAGAGCAATCCAAAACTGAACTATGGGGATAATATATACAATTGGCATTTGAATTGATTTCTAGTTTGAGTTCCATATCCGCATGGGTTATTCTTATTATATTTCAAATGGATGGAATTGAGTATTGAACAAGACATATTCCTATAGTTGGGGTGATACGACTTTCAATTCATAATTATATTGTTAAAGAATGTAAACGATATTAGGTTTATTTTTACACATCAATGGAATGGGGTATGGCCCCTTTACTTATACGAGTGTACTATTCGATTAGCAAAAATGATTATAAGGTTAATCTTTGAGTGAGGTATAATATTTATAATTATATTTCAGTTAAAAAAAATGGAAGGAAATTAATGTGACCATTCTAGTTCTCATTTGAAATCTAGATTAACATCCTTGTGAAGTATTTTACACATGTGTTAAGGGTAAGTAAATGATAAATCATGCCTTTAGAATGATAGAAGAAAGGAAGTTCTATACTCCATATTATTTGGATAATCACATATGTCATTGATTATAGAATTGCATTACATATAGATGTTGAAGGAAAGGAAGGCATGGTTTATACACACACATTAATTGTATTATATTTGAATAAAAATAATAAAAAAGTATTGAAACACAATTGGATGTTGAGTAGTCTAATTTCCATTTCGGGGTATAGCTATATCTTAAAAGAAATTATATGCTATATATTGTTAAATAGGACCCCTTAAATTAGAATGGGAGTAAATATGAAAAGATTAATTAATAGCAAATTATATTGGGTAAAAGGGTCCTTATAAATAAAATATTAGGTGTTATGTTGGGACCCCTTTTTAGAAATGATATAATGAAATCATACCTTAGAACTAGTATGAGCTCACTTAAAGAATAATTTGTATACTTATCCTCATACTTATTCATGACCTCGAAATAAAGATCGAGTTGGGATCGTTGCATATTTTACTAAATATAATAAAGTATAAATAGCCATATACAAAACAATCACAAGCATGATATATATTATTAAATCATTATAGGAAGGACCATTTATAAGAGGAGTTATAAGTCCTTACACCTAAAAATAACCTTGCACATACAGGTCAAATAAGTCAACAAATCGTGCCTTAAGTAAAGGAAACAGGCCTGAGTAATTCACAACATTTGAACCTTTGTATTAATTACGAAGGAACAACCGGACATGCAAGGAGCATGAACAAGGAAATATCATACAATTTTTTAGTGCTGAAGTTAATTTGCATGATCATGTATTTTACAACGTTACAGAGGCCCTTAAGAAATATTTTTTTAGGGTGTATTTTTTAGGGACATTGCAAAATGGCCCCGGGAGTTATGCAGAACCCAATGGATTATGGTATAGAAATAGAATTGGTTGGCCTGTATATACTCCAACCTTCTATGGAAACATTGATATAGAAAATTGGACTCAATTTGATAGAGATAGGAAGCTAGGAAGAAAATTGGAAGTTCAGGGCAACTCAACTAAGATATTTCCAACTCAATTCTAAGGGCATATAAGGGTCATGAATTTCATATATAAAGGCTGAGATGGATTAGCCTGAGCCTTAAAAACCCGCATAAACTTACATAATGTGATTTGGATATGTGGAAGATAGTTTATTACAACAATTCTGAATACTTTCTAGATTTGGCATCAAAACGAGTATAGGAGTAGATATTCATTAAAGAAAGAGATATAACTTCTAGAACAGGAAGCAAATTCATTGTACTGATTGGTATAGGACATCAATTACATTACTCAGCTATAGATAGAGCAGTAAATATCCATGAGATCTCCATCTTCGATCAATAACATGAACACTTACTAAAAACTGAAGAAAACACACTAAACTGTTGGGATCTTCAACATTGAAAAATAGAACACTTGAATGGAAATAGAATGGACCTAAAATTATCCTTAGTAAAAAAGGTTAAATTCCTTCCTCCTCATGGTATAGCTGAATCCTCAACTAGTGTGGTGAACAGAAGGTGCACATCTCCCAACTGTTGACTAGGGGCACATCTCCCAAGCCTTCAAAATCTCAAAGCTCTTCAACTCAATAATCAAATTGGAAAAAGATGTGAATGGGTGTGCTCATCCTCTTTTTATAAGTTAAGTTGGATTCTAATATGCACTGCATGTGGACCACTAACCTCATCCAATGCTCCCTCACTAGATAAATTTGGACATGCAACTTTATCTTACTTTTTCCTTGCTTTGTTTCCTTTCTTGATTTAGTATGCTTTTACTGCTTTTGGAAACTCTTTCTTTTCCTTGATTTTTTGTTGCTTTCCTTATTTTCCAATACTTTCTTTCTTTTCTGCAACTTTCTTATTTTTTATGCTTTCCTACTTTTATGCTATTTTCTTCTTTTCTGTGCTTTCTTGCTTTCCTATTGCCTTCCATCTTTTTAGTTTATTTCTTGCTTTTCACTACTTTTCTTCCAGTTTCCTTTGTGGAAGACATCTCATAGGTGTCAGGATATTCCTATACTCCATCCTAGTCCTTCTAGCATTTCTATCATTTTCAGTCACAGTCATGCATGCAAAATTAGGGTTTGCATGCATCCTAGTCATCAGTACCAGCACCTAGCCCTCAGCAAACTGGCCCCCAGAGCTTCCTTCAGATTAGTTTTAGCTCTCCTAGAGCTTAGTGCACCCTCCTTTCACCTACTGCTGAGAAGGGCACCTTTCTTTACCTACCAATCCAGTTTAGTTCAATTATCTTCAGTTCTTTCCTTGATTTAAGGATTAACTGACTCCTAACTGACCTTATCACTTTGATGGACCTCCAATGTGACTAGAAAGCCTATTCTAACTCCAGTTAGCTCCATCTATGCCCTCCACTGAGCCTCCTTCACTACATTAGTGCTTCCATGTGCCAGTTACACCAACCACACTCAGTTAGACTCGGTTTGACTCCCGGTTGACCATTAATTGTGCATTGATGACTTCACTGATGAGAAGGTGGACTCCTAGTTATGCATTGATGACTCTCCACTGATTATGGATCTGTGCATGAAGGCTAATTCGAATTACACCTAGTGAATTCGAATCATCATCCTCAGCATTGTATATTTACCAGTTTACTATTCAGATTAATGTAACATGTGTAATTATTATGCCTCTATCAGAGCTCCTTTGGATCTATGTTCTATTGCTTCTCTCTTCTTCTATTATTCCTAAATTCTTTCATTGTGAGGTTTACATCATCTCTTTGGATCTTATGTGGGAATTTTCACATGGTATCAGATCCATTTGAGAGTATATTCTACCTCCATTCTTGAGAGTTTTTTGCAGGTATTTCAAAGTTCCAGCAGTTGCAGCAGCAGATTCAGCAGTTTCTATTTGCACTTGTTCTAGCAGTCAATATGAGCAATTCAAATGCTTCTTCTTCTTTTTCTCCTATGATCCTCACTCCCTTCAATTACTTCAAATGGAAGGGTGAGATGAAAATTCACTTGATGCATAAAGGGCTTCAAAGATTGGTTTATGAAAGAGATTCCATACCACATACAGCTGTAGAGAGAGTCAAGCATCTAAACAAATTGGATGAAGCTTTTGGATTCATATGCATTCATATGTCCAAAGATCTATTGTTCCATGTTGAAGGATTGAAGTCTCCAAATGAGTTATGGACTAAATTGGAGAGTCTTTTTGGCAAACAAGATGGGCTAAGAGGCCATATTCTTGAAAATGAATTGGTTTCCCTACAACCTAGCAATTTCGAGAGCATTCAAGCATTCTTCTCAAAATTTAAAAATTTAGTTTTACAATGCAAGCATTGTGGCATCACTAAAAGTGATGAGCAATTGGTACTCTCCATTTTGAGAAAACTTGGATCTCAATTTTCTGTCTTTGTATCTACTTTCCATTCTAGGTGAATGTTAATCCCTGGATGGAAGTTTCCTCCCTTAGAAGTCTTCATTCAAGCCCTCATTGAAGAAGAGGACAAATTGTTTCAAATTGGTGCCATAAACACCTCCAAATATCTAGCTCTTCTAGCTGGTGAAGCAAGTGGAGCGAATGCAAAAGGGAGGAAAAAAGACAAAGACAAGAAGCCATCAAAATCCAAGAATGAGAAACAAAAGAGACCAAATTGTTCCTACTGCAAGAGAGGAAACCATCCTGAGAAAGCTTGCATGCACAAGAAAATTGATCTTCTAACCAAGCTTCTTGAACAAAACAAAATTGTTGTTCCAAAAGAAGCAAAGATGTATGATTTTGGAAGTGGATCTGATGATTGTCATGCATTGATGGCTGGTTTTTCAAAGTCAAAATCCCTCCTCATAGATTCTAGAGCCTCCAACCACATGGTTGCTTCTGAAGAATCCTTTTGCTCTTTGGATCTCCAAGATGGGCCTACCATTCACATGGGAGACAACTCTCAGATCTCTGCCAAAGGATTGGGTACAGTTCATATGGAGCATGGTAAGTTCAAAAATGTTTTATTTGTTCCTTCTCTAACAACTAATTTGTGGTCAGTATATCAAATGACTCATACAGGATCACCAAAGCAAGTAATTTTTGGTCCAAACACAGTAGAGATTACAAAAATCTCCACTGGAAAGGTTATAGCGAATGGGATTGCTAATAATTCCTCAAAGGCATATGAGTTCTCATACTTCATGCCTTTCTCTCCGACTATTCCTTCAGATTCTGATGAAGATCACAGTGAATCCTCTTCTGATGAAGAAGAAGATCAAGATTTTGATGTTGAGATCATAGTTCAAGAAGATTCAGATCCAGAACTAACACCTATTCTCAGTCTAGATTCGAGGTCAATATGGGCTCACATAGTCCTTGCTACTACTGAGAACATAATTGATGATTTATCTATTTACAGAACTACTAGACTTCATCATCATGCCAACCTTGCATTATGCCATCCACCTCTCCATGAGAGATGCAGCATGATGATGGGGTTCTCTCTTCCATCTCTTGGGAAGACTCCTCATGTTCCATTCTCTCCAGTTACAGAAAGAGTTCCGGAAAGACTTGCTTCGTCCAACACATTCTCCACACAGTGGGAGACATATCAAGAAGCTAGATCCAGATCCAACTTCTACTTTGGCTTCCTACAGGGGATCATCTTGCCAAGTCTTTTGCAAAAGTTTTCACTGATGAAAGCTTCTTTCTTTTCTGCATAGTATGATGGTTCTTTGAGTTGTTTACTGTTCTTTTGAGGGGGGGTATTTTTCCCATGAGGTTTTCCCCATTTCCTCGGTTTATGGACAGTTCTTTATTTTTTTTATCATTTCTTTGATTGTATGGATGACCTTTGATCCTAGTTACCAGGGCCCAGGATGGATTAAGGGGGGGTGTTAGGATATTCCTATACTCCATTATAGTCCTTCTAGCATTTCTGTCATTTTCAGTCACAGTCATGCATGCAAAATTAGGGTTTGCATGCATCCTAGTCATCAGTACCAGCACCTAGCCCTCAGCAAACTAGCCCCCAGAGCTTCATTTAGATCAGTTTTATCTCTCCTAGAGCTTAGTGCTCCCTCCTTTCACCTACTGCATGAGAAGGGTGCCTTTCTTCACCTACCAGTCCAGTTTAGTTCAATTATCTTCAGTTCTTTCCTTGATTTAAGGATTAACTGACTCCTAACTGACCTTATCACTTCGATGGACCTCCAGTGTGACTAGATAGCCTATTCTAACTCCAATTAGATCCATCTGCACCCTCCATTGAGCCTCGTTCACTACATTAGTGCTTCCGTGTGCCAGTTACACCAACCACACTCAGTTAGACTCGGTTTGACTCCTGGTTGACCATTACTTGTGCATTGATGACTTCACTGATGAGAAGGTGGACTCCTAGTTATGCATTGATGACTCTCCATTGATTATGGATCTATGCATGAAGGCTAATTCGAATTACACATAGTGAATTCGAATCCTCATCCTCAGCATTGTATATTTACCAGTTTACTATTCAGATTGATGTAACATGTGTAATTATTATGCCTCTATCAGATATCCTTTGGTTCTATGTTCTATTGCTTCTCTCTTCTTCTATTATTCCTAAATTCTTTCATTGTGAGGTTTACATCATCTCTTTGGATATTATGTGGGCATTTTCACAATAGGGTCTGCTTAATCTCATATGCACCATCCTAGTCCACCTAAAAATTTACAACTCTTTTTTTTTGTAAGCAACATAAGGAAATTACATTAAAGTACAAAAAATGTTACATTCACATGAGATTCTGTAGATCCAAGAGCTTTCTGAAGCTTCTCATGGAGCAAAAAGAACAAGAAAGAGCCTCTGTAGACCTGCCCATCTATGGGATGAGTGACATTGACATAATTACATCCGACCAGTAAAAGTATGGACTAAACTAGACCAGATAGACATACTAGAGTCTGACAATAAACCATTAGTCAAAACAGAGAAAACAAGAAATGCTAACTACAAAAAGTGAACAGCTGGGCTCGCTCAGAGCAACTCAAGGTGTTGGCATCTACATTATAGGGACAGGTTTTATCTTCAATGATAGGGAAACTGCCAAAAAAATATTCATCCCAATTATGAATTGGGAGTTTGATAGGAAGAGGCTATGTCTTGCATGGAGTAACAACATCGTCTTCGGCCTTCCTTACCCGCTTGTAGTGCAGGGAGTCTATAGTCGAGGGTGTAGGGAAGGAGGTCCCAGGGGGAGGGGCCCCCTGTAACACGATCACAGCAAGAGAAATTGGGCCTGAGGTGTGGCCCCAAAAAGGGGCATATCCTTCCACAGCAGTGACACCAAAGGATTCATGCATGGAGTTGTCTGTGGCTTGGGCATATGTTGCAGTAGCGACGCCATAAAATTGAGTGTTTATATTTCCAATCGATCCCTTTGTGTGAGCTATAGGGCCAGAGTCACGGGGAGGAGTGGAATGATGAAAGAGTGATTATTTCCGACCAGCCAAGTTGGATTCCAAAGCAACCATCATCCCATCCATATGGGCCATATGATCCCTGGTATCCATTATCGAGACCTTGGCCATATTCCAGTTGGCCAACATTTCTTCAGCCATAGTTCCCAACATATTCTTCATCAACCAGTACTAATTGAATTGGTTTCCTTGGTTACCAAAGGCCAAAATATCAACAACACTATGCGATTCCCATTCATCAACCAACCTGCGAACAGAGACAGAGACATTGTCATCATAGCCACTATTGGATTTATTCTTCTTCTTAGCATAAGTGGCAAACATGTCGACACCATGACCAGCTCTACACTTGGAAGTAGCACGTGGACGAGTCATGGTGCTATAAGCTAGTTCATAGGATAACAGAGATGGAGCGAAGCTTTTTGCAGTTGAAGTAGGCATAGAATAACATAGGCAAGTGATGACCATAGGAGCATGAAGAGGAAGCCTCATATAAAGAAATTTGATGAAGGATCATCCAGACCTCGCACGGGAGATCATAATGGAGCATTTGATCCAGTTAAGGAGATGGGATGTAGAGAACAATGCCAACTTGAATTCCAACCACCGAGCCATGAGGGGAGTTAAGCCATATGTGCACGAGGAGGCCAGGTAGTCCTGTGCAGGACGCCTCTTTAATGATGATGCTAGGGGAAAGGTGCCAACAGAGGGATTCTTCCAAGTGGGGGAGCCATGCTGCTAGGTGGGTAGGTGGCACTTCTATCCTCGACCATGTCATTATTGACACCCGCATCCGGGGAACCTAAACATTTACAGCTCACCACACGGATAATTAACAATTAAATATTTACAACTATGAACTACATCACTTCTTGATATTTTAATTTAATTATGCTAGATAATCATAGATCAAAATTAATCCCTAGCTTAATTTATTTAATTTTATGCCTGAACCCATGGCGATTGAAATGGTTAGAGGGATGGTCATGGAGCATCTAAAGTGGGAATATTGCATCAACTCCTAACTCAAGAAATCAAAATTTCTCAATACTAGGTATTTTTACTCCAAACTAGGCACATGGAGACATGCTTAGAATAGGATTTAGATAGTGTAGTCCATGATGAATGGTTTGGTCCCTCTGTTATGGAAATGTTCAATTCTTCTATGAAGGATAGGAAATATGGATTATTAATGTCTAATTTGGGACTTTTCACAAACACTTTGCTTGCAACCTCAAAATAGTACTTTAACTAGCTCAATTTTGACACCCAGAGCTAGACTTTTCCCAAATGATTTATAATGGCACCAATCCCTCCCTATTTTCAGATATGATGTATATGTATGGTCCTAACAAACCCTTATAGACTCCCATGACACATAAACAAACAAATAATTCGATAGATGCGCATTTTCTGGGTGCATCACACCTGGAAAGACTCCTTTGGATAAACCAAAGGCTTCAAGGAAATAGCCCTAGGGTTTATGTGGAAATCCAATGACTTCTAGTCAACTCTAGATGTAGGTGGTATGCAACTAAGTACCAACCTGCTATAGGAGTCATTGGGTTCATAGTTTTGGAGTTTCTTCTATAATTTGGGAAGATTGAGGGGAAGATTTAAAATCAAGACTACTCAAAGTCTAGTCTTTTTCCAAACGGTTCCAAATGACACCGGAAGGTTACGAATTTCTCAATTGGCATGATAATCCAATAATATGGTACACATACAAATATATACATCATACATGACTATCCATTCACAAGTTGGGCCTTGGCCTTGCTCTCCACACTAGGAATCCATACTAGCATATTTACATTATTTACATAATCTTGATTAAATATATTCCAAGTCAAAATTGGGAGTATTACAATATACTTATGCAAGAGAAAAGTAGCAGAGAATACTTTGGAGTGGATACATTTCTCAAAATATTTGAATTTGCAAGAGATATTCATATGTCACAACAAAATTTGTAGAGGAAAAATTTAAGGTATGTGACTTCATTATATTCATCTCAAATTTATGGAATCTTGTTCTTACAATGGAAAAATAATAGTTATCATGCGTGTCTTGGTCGTAATCCTGCACATATGACACACATACCCAAGTGTAGTAAATAACACAAAAAAGGTATTGACTATGAAAAATAGGAAACCAAAACAGAGTGAACTATGTGATATCCTTGGACCATCGACTGGCGTCTTCTACGAAGCCGATATGGATGTATGCTCGAGATTTCATCTACCTAAACAAAAGATTGTGTTATTCTAAATCAAATGGATAAAAAATAATATATATTAAATTATAGCTTGTGTAAAGGGTAGAAGATGGTTTTACCCTTCCTTGTGGTGGGGACCATTAAATGTTGGAACTTAGGGTGGTACCGAGGTGGTATCATACTCATGAGTATCCAACATTTTGAAAGGGATCTTGATTCCCGTAGGGTTGTCTAAACACTAGGAAATAGTGGCGGAGAACTCAAGTGTTCATCAAAAGACGAGGAATCATCACTAGTTAGTAAACATGCCCTAGAAGATGCAGTATTGATGGTATCCATTGGGGGGGAAACAACTTCCTCATTAGGTAACCCTTGAGGGACGTTGCTGAGGTGAGTTGATCTTGTAGCATCATTAGTTCGAGATGAGATTCTTGTTCAGTGTGTAGAATGGGACACTGGAATGAAAAGTGGGAGGTGTCTCCACAGGGTCGGCATGGGTGTGGTACTCAGGCATGGAGAGTCGTCTGTGCCACCGAGGTGTTGACTTGATCCAAAATGGCTTTGATGGACCTGGAGGGGATCATGTGTGTATGGTTCCCATAGGATGAACAACCATCATGTGGTGTTGTTTTCGTAATATCCATACGTGACGGGTCTCATGGCATTATAGGCTCAACAATGGGAACTGTTGATAGTGACTAGTTCTGAGATAGGCGCAACTACGGTTGTCGTTGATGTAGTGACTACATTGATGGAATTTACTTCAGTTGTAGATTTTTTCTCCAATGGTTGGGTGAGGCAGATGGTTTCCAATGCGTCCCTAAAATGAGGTAGGTCAAGAAAATGGTGCATGCAATATTTCCCAAACTGTGCACAAATCGAACATGCATGATTGGTACACAATGATTTGGACTTAGATTTGGGCACATATGAGGTGCCACCTGCTACTGTTTGTGGAGCATGTGTAACAATGATAGGGGTGTTGAGAAAATTTCTGGGCTCTGGAATGGTGGGGCACATGTTGGTCACATGGCCTTTTTGCTTTCAAAGAGCGCATGGTTGAGTGAGTCTCTGTGTGGGAGCATTGGTCATTAATGGGGATTTTAACTATTGTTGGTTGATGCCCCATGTTTTAGGATTAGCGACTCATGATGCTTCAGGATTAGGGTTAGGTAGGAGGGGGTTTTTAAACTTAGTTTGTTTCATGCCCCCATTGGTGGTATTAGTGGCGACCGTTTGTGGTTTAGTTGCGGCTATCATAAGTCCAATTGAAGTTACATATGTCATAACTGGCCTAGTAGGCGTAGCAGTCGAAACAAGGAAAAAATCATAGTGGGTTATTGGTTTAGAATCCACTTCTAGGTAGGGTGGTGTAAGGTACCATACCAGAATACCCAAATTAAGTCCAAGTAGAGTCAACTGAGCCATAATCGGCATCCCTTGAACACCTATGGGGAGGTGCAAGAAAGGGATTTGGAATATCAGAGGTTCTGAAGCAATCAACATTTTTTCAACACCATGGACCAATGGTGGTGCTGATGACTGTGTTGAGGGGGAGGTGGACCCATTTTAAGCGGTGAAAATTTTGCACATTAGGCCATAGATGGATGTGGGGTATCAGGTGGTGGACCAGAGTACACCCCTTGAAATTTATAATCCTTGTACATAACAGGGGAAATATCAACATAAGGGGGTTGATTTGTTCTGGAAATAGTGGGTAGGATTTTGATAGGGTAGATAGTGGCATTGGGATCATAGTAATTGAGCTAGTCAAGGGTGATAATGTTCCCATTTAAGGGAAACATCATGATATTAAAGAGTGAGGAGGCGACCACTTTCATGGAGTACATGTAACTATGCCCCAAGAGGATGTTGTAGTCAAGTTGAGAATCGAGGACCTCCATATCAACCATGACCATCTTGTTGCCAAATACTATGGGGATATTTTGGTACAATCCTCTAGGATGGGATGGCCTCCCATCATATGCATGAAGAGAGATAGATGAATGAACTAGATCTGGTTTTCCCATCCGTTTCCAAACATTGGAGGACCTAACGTAAATGGATGCGCATTCATCCATGATACACCGATAAATCATAACATTTTTTGCCATGACAGGGACTTGAAATGTGACTAAAGAGGGTAGTCATGGTTCACCTTTGTCGATATCAAAGGTCATAAGGTGTGAGTTTGAAGGTTTGATGACACCAAGTGCATTCAGTAATGTCTTTCATTGGGTAGGGCATGACTATAGCACCTCTAATGTGGACATTATGGTAGGTGACTCAGCCAAGTCATCCACAATACTGTAACTGTGGGAGGATATCATATGGGGTTTATTAGGTGTGTGATAAAGTGAAACTTTGGGGATCCATGGGATCTATTTAGTACTTGGGTGTCATATTTGCAAAGGGACCTCCGAGGGGATAGGGACATCATCCACTTGGGGAGATTCAGGCCTATCATAACCTTTGGCTCATGTCTGAAGATTAACATCCAACATGTAGATATTTTGGAAGGAGCCATCGCCAGAGGGGTGGGGATCCTACTGTTTCCTAACAACCCCTTTATTGGTGAAGGGTTGTTGTAAGACAATGGTTTGGGGTTGGGGAGGATTGGGGGTCTGAGGAGGATTTATCATTGTCTTATTCTCGGCTTCCACCAACTATTGGAAGTTCGGGATAAGAGGGCAGTGAAGGGTGTAATGACCATATTCTCCGCAAATGTGCTATGAATATTATATGTATGTTAATTAAAGTTATTAATTATTAAGTGAAAGGGTGTAACCCTTCACTATACACGCTCAAGCTTATAAAAGCGAGCCTCATTGTAAATTATTAAATCATCTTTATATCATCAATTATATATTATTATCAAATGGAGTTATTTTCCATCGGAGGATTATTCGCTTGAATAATCACAGAGTATATCCGGACACGGATATAGCATTGGTATCAGAGCGCTCCGATTCTCAGACACTTGTTGATTCTGGCCATTGGCCATATTTTTGGTTTGTAACCATAATTGTAGAGTTTCTCTGAAGCTGGTCCTTGACCATAACCTAGCCACTGGCCATCTCCTGCTCCCATAACCCCAATCGCACTCCTTTAAGGCTCCAATCCTCCTCTTCTCATACCCTCACGCTCCTCGCCGCGTCACGCCTCACCTCCCAGAGCACCTCCATTGTATCATTCACGCTCCCTGCCACTTCACAGCTTCTGCACGCCTGCTACACCACTCCGCTTGCACACTAATCACACCACGTTTTCCCCTTCCTCCGGCCAACTTCGCTGCTACCTGCACCATTCAGCGCCCACTCCCCACCTGCGTCCACCTTCCTCCCACATCCCGCTTGCTCTCCCTTCCTCCTCACACGCCCACCAGCTCTCCCCTTCACGCCTCAGCTCCGCCAGCTCCAACATTCCACCATTCTCCCGCTCTGCACACCATCCGCTGCTCCTATTTCACTTTCCCTCTCCACCATTCCCTGCGCCTCTCACCTTCGCGCCCGTTTCCAGCACCAAGAGCTGCATCCCCGTCATCTCCCTCAACCTTGCACTCCCTTCCTGCCACCACTGCTACCCCAACGACCTCTCCGCTTACTTTCTCCTCTCCCTTCCACTCACCACAGCTGTTGCACCCTCCTCCCTCTGGTCCTCTCCACCACCGTTCCATCTCCCTCGGCCGTCACCATCCACAACACCCTTCCATCCTCGGCTCTCAGCTTTCCCTCCACCGCCTCCTCACCGATCACCTCTCGTGCCTCCACCCTAATCCACCAACTTCCGCCACCATCGACCACCCCTTTCACTCCACGAAAACTTAATTTAAATTTTTTTAATATTAAACATTATTATATTTGTTTAATATTTTTAATATTTGAAAAAAAAAACTATATATATATAGTTTATAAAAATATTATTAATAATAATATTATGAAATAATAATTATTATTATTAAAAATAGTAATTATTTTTTTTGAAAAAAAAAAAAAAAAGTTATTTAACCTAATAAGAGAAGAACAAAATCAAAGAAAAAACAACATCAAAGAAGTCAAAGGAAGACTCGTTGGTCAAAAGAAGTCGAAGACCAAATCGAAAAAGTCCAAGCAAGACTCCTTATTATCAAAAAAGTCGAAGAACACTTATCATCAAAGAAATCAAGTCAAGAACAAATCAAGAAGAATTCAAAGCAATCATCAAGAAGTCGAGACACACTATCATCAGAAAAATCAAAATCAAAGAAGATCATTCCACCGTCGAAGAAGACAGACGCCATGGAAGCCGATTTGCGAGAGAAATTAGAAGCCAAGTTAAAGCGTTATCAAAAAGACAATGAAGAATTACGAGACATTAATAGACAATCAGAAATAAAGATTGAACTACATAAGATACAAGAACGGTACAATGAACAAATAATGTCCAACCAGAAAAATCACATAGAAAAATTATGTGCGCAAATCAAGGAATTAAAAGATGAAAGTGATTTCAATCAGAGATTGAAAAATCAAGATATAAAGAAGGAAATAAATAATTACGAAGCAGAAATAATACGCTTGAACAAAATCGTTAGCGACAAAGATGAAGAACTAATGCAGTTACGACATAAATTAGAAACTCAAGAATCAGAGGTTGGCCAGTGTCGACAACAGATAAAAGTTCTTCAACAACAAAATGACGACTCTAAAAAGACACATAAGTCAGAGATCGCGAAGAGTAATAAAGCATTATCTAACAATGCTGAAGAAATTTTTAGACTAAGAAATCATAACAAGATACTAGTCACAAAAATTAAGAAGTTAAAAAATAGCCGAAAGATAGAACAATCTATGGACGACATTGAAGGGAAACTTCTAGACAAATAGGAAGAAAATAGTTGTATCAGAATTCATAATGAAGATCTTAAGGAGCAACTTAAGACATCTGAAGATGACAGAAAATCGCAAGTCGAATTGATTAAGAAGTTTCAAAATGATAATAGGCAGTTAGAAAACAAGTTGGAAAAGATACAGAACAAAAACTTAAATCCTCAAGAGACGAAAATACAACTTCCAACTCAGATCAATGATCTAAAGGCGACATTCGTAAATGAAAATGACATCGTGAAAGTTCCTTATCGACACCCCAACCATAAAAACCAATATTTGAAAGTGGGAAATGTCGAAAAATAATGGTACTAATGTGATCAAATCTCCTGACGACATATCAGTAGGAAATCCCATCAGTCCACAACAAATCAATTTGGGATGGATTGATCCGTCGATGTATCGGAAGTTATGCTCTACACTTAGCAGTTCGTATCGACATGTTTCATCAGCCATGACATCGCAAAGAACAATGAGACAAAATTATAAGGCTTTGAGGACAAAGCCTTTCTAAGAGAGTGGCAATGCTATGAATATTATATGTATGTTAATTAAAGTTATTAATTATTAAGTGAAAGGGTGTAACCCTTCACTATACATGCTCAAGCTTATAAAAGCGAGCCTCATTGTAAATTATTAAATCATCTTTATATCATCAATTATATATTATTATCAAATGGAGTTATTTTCCATTGGAGGATTATTCGCTTGAATAATCACAGAGTATATCTCGACACGGATATAGAAAAATGGAGCAAGAGTAATCGGTCTTCATGTTGGTTTTCTTCCCTTGTATGGGGGGGTTGTTTGTCCCCACATTCTGGTTACCCAGTTTCTGGGTTTTCTAGGGAGGAGGATTGTCCCCTTTCCCTTGCTGCTGGTTTTTCTTGTTCTTTCCTTTATTCTTCCCCTGATTTTGAGGGTTATGGGGATTTGCATTGTTCAATTGCTCAAACTATTGAGATTGTTGCATGAAATAAGGTTGAACAAGGTTGACCCCCACGTGAGGTGTCGGGGTTTGACAAGTTGGGCATGGGAACATGTAGTAAGGGTTATACACCAGGGATGGGATAAATGCAGCTTGTGCTCCATAATATGTGGGCATAGTAACAACTTGTGCCATTTGTGGTGTAGGTACCGTTGTTTCCTGGATAACGTTTGGATAAGTAGGACTATAGGGTCCATACTATAGCTGATGAATTGGGGGGTTGGTAAAGGAGGATGGGATGCTGACACAGGTGACATGGGTGGGTACTGCGGGGCCATATGGTATGCCATAAAAGTAGGAGGAGGAACCTTTCCTTGGTTGGAAATAGACCCAATAAGCCCATCCTTCGAGTGTGACAAACCCGTAGGTGTAGTATCCAATGATTGATGCCGAGGGATATTGGGGAGGATAGTGTAAAGGTATATGGATTGTTCATAGATAAGATCGAAATGATGGGATTTCATAATAACCTCTTCCTCACTTTGCAGCATGGAGGTGGCTACATCTTTAGCAATGGATGGTTGGAGTGATCTAATGAACCAATCCAATAATAATGGTGGTTGTATTTCAATTTTACCCAATGTTCAACGTCTAATCCACTCATGGATATGGTCCGTGATGCATGTAGATGTGTTTTTTCAAAACTCCATGAGAATTTGGAGATCAAGGTCATGGAAATTGGAAGCTGGAAGTATGTGAGAAATGTGGTGGCCAATGTTACAAAGGTGGTATGGGTCGATCTTTGTAAGTTCACATACCATTTGGTTTCTAGTCCGGTCAGGGTGCATTGAAAGAGAAAAAGCCTCACTGAATCTTCCACTATGTTGTTGGAGGAACACCATAGGTGGAAGGACATGACATGGTTGGAGGGATCATCACCTTTCTTCCCTTTAAATTTAGGAATGTCATATAGAATTTTATATTGTAGAGATCACCATGTTGGATCATGTGCAATAGGGTCATTAATCAGTTTGGCCAAATATGGGAGATTTAGGCTAGCCATGAAAGGTAGGGTGGGATTCTATCCCGCCATTGTGTGTTGTGTGTGGTTTCCACGAGGTGGAGACGAAGGTGGTGTTTTAAAAAATGACTGGCCTCCTAATAGAGAGGAGGGATCAAAGTGGGCCAAAGGATCTCTGAGAGGAGAATCCAAAGGAGATCCTCTTCCGAGAGGAGGGGAGGAAAAATTATCTAGATTCTCTCCAAGGGGAGAAAATGAAGGGGAACCTCTTCCAACGGTGGATGAGGTATAAGTATAAACACTCTCTCCTAGAGGAGAAAATGAACCGATCAAGAAGCATCCTTGTCCTGGTGATCCTATCAGTGTGTCCTAGGAGCGGCCTCAAATAGAGTATCGTATGCAAGAACTACAGGGAGAAGGTGTAAAAACAAGCCTTGAGAGGGGGGATAGGCCTTGTAGTATTTGGGACTGCCTTGTGGGGTTTCTTTGTTCCTCAATGGTGAAATCTTAGTGTAAAGTGAGAGTGATGGTTGGGTTAAACACAATTGAACATGTTAAGTCAGTAAATTTTTCTGCATTTTTAGTTTTTCCTTTCCAAATTTTGGTTTGATTTTTGAGTTTACTTTAGTTAATGGTTGGTTTTCAGTTTTGGTTTTCTGCCTTCTTAAGAATCTTATGAATGCTTGATTAAAGCTTGAGCCTAGTCTTCACATTTCATTTGATTTTGGTCATTTTTATATTGGAAGTGGGTCAATATGAGTTATATATTCAAAAGAAGAATCAATTATGACTTTAGAGAGTAGCTAAATTAGTGGCCTAAACCAAAAAGCTGCTAAAATCTCTGATAAATTTGGCAAAAGTTAGAAAATCTGCTAAATTTTGGTTTAAAGATATTCTTGTAGCGCTACACCAAAATTTAACACAGAGTGCGCTACAGGAATATCGTGGCATGAGTTTTTCGTAAAATCTCGATCTGATTTCAATCATCATGAAGAGTGTGAGAGTCTAATCGCATTTTGTGAAGTGTTTAACACGTGTATGCAGCATTTTCAGCATGATGTTTGTTGTTTGATAATCACGAAGAGAGGCAAGGGCATCATTACAGGTTATGCGGGTTTCAGTTGCACAGATACCAGCCAGTTCCGGGTTTCGCTGTCAAATCTCCCTCGTCACACGCATAGTCACTAAAGATTTAGTGTTTGAGGAGGAGTCTTCATCGTTGAACATTAAATTACATTGCTATGGAAAGAGACACCTGTGATTCCGGCGCCAGCAGAAAATAGGGCTTTGAATTCGTTTCACCTGCAGCCAAGAAAACGTTAGAAGGACACCTGTGCTCGAAGAGGAACGTTATTGACACCTAAATTTGAAGACATTACGCCACGATGCAGGAGTAATTGACAGGTATTACGTAAACCCTCATAGCTGAAGAATTTGGGGTTTTTGCTGCTGCGTGTTCTTTTGAAAAATTGGTCGCTGAGAAAGGTGTAATAGAATGAAAGGATGAAGAATTCATCACTGAAATGGTTAGCCGAAGCTTGATAGAAGGAATTAGCATGACTGTTCCTTTTATGACCTAATCTGAATAGGGCGAACTCACAAAATTGCCTGTAGAATTCAGCTTGTTTAAACAGAGGGAAGTCTGCTAGTTTGATATGGGTGTTACACAGGGAAGTTTGTAAATTTGTGCATGAGTTAAATTGTTATAAACTGCAGTACTGTTTGCTTAGAAAGCAGCTTATAAAACACTTCCGAAACCTGAAACTATACTGTTCCAGTTCCTTGATAAGAAAGAGATGGGAAAAAACAGTAAAAGTGGTAAGATTAATAGGGCTGAACCCACAGACTTGACATGGATCCAAAAACTCCCAGATTGTGCAGAGCTGTTCCAACAGGCAGGATGGTTGAAATTCTTCAAGAAGATAGATGGCTTTAATGCCCAAGTATCATGCAATTTTGCCAAAGGACTTAAGAATGAGATGATCATAATAGGTCCTTTAAGATTCAAAATGACTGTAGATTTAATTTCAGAAGCCACTGAAATTGACAATGAAGGCGAGCTCTGGTTTAAGAAATCTCCCTTTGAGTTTGACCCTCAAAGATACTTATTGCCCAATGTTGTTCCTGACTGGAACAAAGGTATCATCATTCATAATTTCAAGAGGGAATGGATTGAACCTTTAATAATTCTTCAGAGCTATATAACTTGTGAAGGGAGGTATTCATTAGTTTTCAAATACCATCTCAGGTTCTTGCAGCACATGGCAGGGGTGTCAAAAATGAATTTGCCATTCTTTTTCTTCAAAAGCTTGCAGAAAATGTCTAGCAAAATTAAACAGCAGGATGATCATACTTCTCAATCATTGTTTCATCATGGCCTCATCAAGTTGATCATCTCTACAGTGTTGCAGAAGGAAGAAAAAACTTGGGACTTCTTTCTATTTTGGTCAGGGATTCATTCCAAAGGAGAAGAACAGCAACCCAAAAGGAAAACTGATAAGGGAAGAGTAATGGTACAAAAGTTGGGGTATTCAGCTAAACCTGCAAACAAACATGGCATTAAAGTTAAAAAGGAAACAAAGCAGGTGACAGATGAAGGACAGACTGACAGTCAGCTTCAGGAAATTCCACAGCACAGTGAACTCAAACTTTCATTATTCGATGACAATAAGGAAAAGGAGATTCTTGAAAATAAGTCATCATCTATAACAATGGTTCATGAAGAGAGGAAAATTGATATCAAGGTTATTCCTATAGCAAAAGAGGAAATCCAGAATCTGCCCAAAAGCCCTATCACAGTCCTCTCAGATGATGAGGGCTATATGTTAGAGGATGAGCAGTTCATTCCAGAGATCAAGGTTAAAGATGAGACTAAAGAAAATCAATCTATTGAGGACAAAACTACCAAGCCTAAGAAAAAGATAAAAAAGCTAGAAGTGGTAGAGTTATCATCTGTCCAATATCAAGGAAAGACACTAAAAATGATGGGAGAGCCAGCTTCTTTATGGAGACCTAAAACTAGGTCTAAAAACAAATTAAGATTAAATATGAAAAAGTTGTTGAATCCGAAATTGAAGACTGATAAGGTAGACATTTCTGATGAAGAATCCATGGAGGAGCAGTCAAAGAAAAATGAATTGCATTCAGTTAAAAAAGAAGAGGTTGGGTCTGTAAATATGACAGGTGAAGAAAGCTCTAAATCCATGGTTGAAAACAGTTCTGGAAAATTGTTAACAGAAGATATTAAATCAACATAGGTAATAGGTGTTTCAAACCCTATCATTGAAGATATTGCTGTAAAACCATTGACAGAGGAATTGATGTTTAAGAAGTTTAACATGTTTTGGAAACCAAGTGAAGATCAGGATGCTGCAATAGAAAAGCTGGTAAATTCTGACAAGGATAATTTGAAGAAGACTGTGAAACAGTACAAGCATCAAATGAACTATATGCAAGAAGTAAATGATGGTTTAATGCTAGCAAATAGAAGATTGAGGGAAGATCTTCAAGATACTCATGACAATTTTCAGGAGTTGGTGATTGATGCAAAAGAGGCACTCAGGAGGAAAAGAATGGCTGACAGGAATTGCTCATAGTTAGAAAGGACAGTTCAGACCTTGCAGCATGAAAATGAACATCTACACAGAAGGATAGCTGAGCTGGAGCAAAAGCACAAAAAGGTGAAGAAAAGATCCTCAAGTCCAGATGGCATAGCTTTGCTAGTGGAGGCATCGAAAGAGATCTAGGGCAGTTAGGTTCATTTAAAACTTTTTGTTAAGGATTTGCTATTTTTAGCAAAATTGTAATTTGTAAAAAAGGTAAATGTTATTTTGCCTAATCTAGCCATTCGATGGAGGATTAATAGGAGAAACCCTAACTGTTTTGGGGGAATGAAAAACTATTTAGAGATGTAAAAAAGACATTGTAAGGGTTCGAACTTTTGGAGCTAGAGGAGGTCTGCATACTGTACTTTCATCCAGACTTGTTCACTGCTAAGTATTGCAAACTCTCATATTGCATTTTTGATGAAACTATGAATATATGACTCCTTATTCCACTTCTGATATGTGTTGGCTTCATTTTAAACTTATATGGTTTCTTGATTGACAATTTCATTTCTGGTTTTATGTATGATTTCCAGTAAGTGCTTGTCTTTTATTGAATGAATTTCAGTGCAATCTTTTGGTGAATTTCTGAGATATATGGACATCTTCATGGATAAATGTATGTGAATTAGTTTTTACTTATTGTTGAATGTATTCCCTTATGCTCTTGAAGTTTTCTTACCAAAACCTATAAAACAAAACCCTAAAAACCTAGTTTGGATTGATTTTATTCTTGAGATTGTGTTGGCTTGTTACCTTAGCCTTAGTAACAATTTCTGACACAAACAGAACAAATGAAAAAACATTCCAACCACAATAGATGCAATATGGTGTAACAAGTGAGTGATATGTGAAAAGTTGGTTTAGTGCCAGAGTTACCACATGTAGGTTCTTTTTAATTACGAGTTAGTAAACTTGTATTTAAAAATAAAATATGCACAAATTCCCTGAAATACCTAACATATTTCCTCTCAAATGTAACTAGGATTTCCAAAAGCACATTTGATGGTGACAATGGGGTCCACACACCAATTAAGTAGTGAAGTTAACAAAGATCCATTTCTACCAGTGGTGGGGGTAATGTCCCAATCAAGAAGACTTGGAAACAATTCCCAATAGAAATAGATAACTTTAGGAGTCAATTGCACTCACAATTTCTACTTGGTGATGGCCTAATTTTTCCCACTAAGTTACCTTGCGCCAAGTTTGGATCAGTGGTTCGGCCTGCACGGTATAGTGTCATCCCCCTACAACGTGCTGAGTGACTAGTATGGGAGAATAAGGAAACTATACCTCATATTTCACCTCCTTGTTCACGATTCACATCTGATCCATGTTTTCTTTAAACACTTTATTATAGCAGGATTTTGATAGTACCCTATAAGCCAACAATGTTATGTTTCAAAATATAGCTAATGAAACTAGATTGGTGGTCATTAATGGATTCCTAGCGAAATCAATCCTACCTAACTAAAGTATTGTTTTGTGACCTCCTGTGGAAGATTTTAGTTTGTTGGAAATTTACAAAGTTGATTTTAAGGTTATAGTTTCGATTAAGGTGTGTAAGGGAGGTATTTCACATTTCCCTTCCTTTATGATTCACCAAGCTCACAAGAAATGTGAGATGAAGAGCATGCTTGGATTGAAAAATATTTTAGGTACCTTAGTGTGTGCTAGTGGTGCAAACACGTGAGGTAAGAAAATTGAGTTGCAAATTAACTAGAAGAGTGTAAAGTAAATACAAATGAAGATCAACTTTTAACTCTAAAAGATGCTAATGGTGCTTTGGAAACAAAGTGCTAATGAATTAAAAATGTGCAATGGAGGTATTTCACACTTCTCACCCCTTTTCGATTCACCAAGATCACAAGAAGTGTGAGGTGAAGAGCATAATTGGGGAGATAAGAGTCTTTAGGTCCTTTCTTGTGTGCAAAAAGTGGATTTTACACTACTTCTGATCCTAAAAACATGCCAAGTAAACAAAAACACAATATTTCTTCAATACTAGTGACAACAATAAGGCCCGTTGAAAGCCTCAAGGTTGGATACCTAAGTAATTTTCAAGAGGGAAGGAATATTTACTCCCTAATCTTAGTCTAAGTGAGCTAATTACTATAGAACATGTAAACTATTTCAAGTTAATTAGTTCGGGTTCATTAGTGAGCAACAATGGGGATGAAAATTTGTGAAAAATAGGTATAAAGAAAATAAAGAGTGGATCCGCGTGGGAAAAAAATAACAAATGCAAAGTAGCATGGAAAAAAGACTCACTGGCATGCGGTAGCATGGTTACAATACGAAAATCCCGCGTGGTTCAGTTGCACAGAAATTTGTGTAGGTGAAGATATGTTAAAATGCACAACAATGCGATTGTCCGGAAATCATCCGCATGGGAAACACGCCAGATACGCCGAGATCCATGCGTCTGTTTAATAAAAAATTATGTCCAAAAGGAGGCCTATTGTATGGAATTAAGGATATGGACCTATTCTCCTGCATAACACCAACCTACTTTAATAGAAATTAACTAAAATAAGTGGAGTCACCATAAATATTGTCGTTGAAAAAATGCACAAGAGTGAATCCTTCCCACTTGGTGAGGGGAAATCCCTTGTAGGATGCAACAAGGCCTTGGTATTAGGTGCCCCTTTATAGTGGGTGAGTGCTCCAAGTGATCCTTCAAATGGTTGTTAGTGGAAATAGATAAACAAAAGAAATAAAAATGAAATAAAACAAATAACAAGAGGGGTAGATATGCAAACTTCAACAACCAATAGACTCCAAACCACTTTATATTACCCAATGGTCAAGCATGTAAAACACCTCAGGATATGTTAGATCCAATGGAGGAAAACAATCCCACTTATGGAGGACTATTTAGTCCACATTATATGTTAAGTAGCTTGAAGAATAAATGAGAAAAATCTTGCCCCTTGAAGGAAGGTGGAAAAGGAGCTTGGGAAATGCTAAACAAGAGGGAAGATTGGAGCTATAAGGGAGCTCAAGCAAAATTACAAAGGCATAACCTTTCTCTTGGTTTCTCCTCTTTATATACATTCCCATGGCTTCCTTTTATAGGCCAAGAGGTGGCCAAGAAACACCTAGATCCAAGTGTGAAACTATTAACTCCATGATTTGGCCCCAAAGTACACAAAGGGGGCCATTGAATGAACCTAAGTACATGGGGAGGCGAACTTCAAATTCTTGGAGGTAATGGGGATTTGATGAGCCTTCAATGCACTACAGGTTTTTTTTGTCCTGCAATTTTTGTTAGCGATGTGGATATTGAAGGATTATTTGTGTTGGTCGCACGGGTGCAATTATGATAATACATGCGGTAGTGCGAGTTAACAGACATGTACCCATGTGGTTGTAGTTTTTTTATTTTTCTTGGGAATTTATAGACTCATGCTGCTTCTTGTATTTGATGAGGATGCATTTGGTGGGATTCATGCTATATGTTGATGGTGCTTTACCATGCAAATTGCGGAAATTTCACATGTGTGCAAGATTTGCACATTAATAGTGCCTTTGAAAGAAATTTGTGTGTCCTTTTTTGGTCTACTTTCAAATTTGTGTTGCCAATGGTTTTTCTTCCCAATATAAACTAAGTTATGTTAATAAAGTATGGTTTTAATCTAAACTAGGTTAATGTATCAGGGTTTTCGATGTTATAATATTGTATTGTAAATAATGAAGATAATACAATAAGATAGAGAGTGGAGAAACTCTTAGCTAGGTTGGTTTTCATAGTTTTGGATACCCAAGGTAAATCTCTATGTAATGTGTGTGTGATCCATTTTTAATTTTTTTTTAATATTCTATTTGGTATTTTTTTTATTAGATAGGTTTTTCATAACTATTTAGATGCTACTTCTTATAGTTTTGAAGGTGGAGCCTACAATACTAGTTCGACAAAAAGAGGCATGTCCCATGGATCTTTTGGGGTAAGGTTTTGATACTTTCCTTTTCCCTACAACATTGATGTAAATGCTTTGATCTCGGGAATAATCGGGTGTAAGGAATTGCCACTAGAAGGCCCTTGTTGATTAGGTTGTGTTCTTCTGTTGGTCCCAACCACTAATATTTCCTATGCTGAAATGAACATCTCCTTCCAACCCTGGATCTTAAAAGGATTTTTCCATGACATAGAGAATCTTGTCTTTATGAATACCTTGAACTATATTTCCATATTCATCAAAGTTAGTTTTCAATATTTCATTGTACATATAATGTTTTCTTGCATGCCCATAAATAATTATTTAAATACATGCACCTTAAAAGAGCTCATGTTATGTTCTCTTAAAAGGACAAGCAAAACCATCATCAATATGATTTTTACATTTCAAGTGTAATTTCAATATAACTATGATAAGACAATTTATTTCCTTCTACATGTTGCACAACTTCTTTTTTTTTGCTATTAAAGGTCACGCAACACTAGTATGCTTATAATTTTGTACTTTATTTGTAATCAGCATACCATCCATACTTTCCTAACACTTTCATTTAAAGGATATAGGGTATACTTTCTTGCAACTTTTAGATTGTTGCTCCTATTGGAATTTCTTTGCACCTTCCAAGGAAATTGCTAGTTTATTCAATAGTATATAGTGTAATCCAAATGTATCTATACTTTTAATGTACTCAATAAAAAATTTAGGCACATTAACTCCGACTTTCCAATAGAGAGTAAATTGATCGCCAAATTTATCCAAACAATGGCTTTATTATGTTTACCGAAATATGAATAGTATGGTGCAACCAAAATGGATATTTTCAAACCACTGTAATGTTCCCAATCATATATGATATACCACTATAATATTCCTAATCCAAAATTAGAGCTATTAACCCCAATGCATGCCCAAAGAATCATTGGATTTAGAAATAGGAGCAATAGTTAAAATATAACCACATAGAACATTGGGTTTCCAACTTTTCCCAAACAACTCGTAGCTCACTTGAATTTTATCCAAATAGATTCTGAGGGACCCAAACAAATATAATCTAACCATTAACAGACATCATAGAAATTTATGGAAACTTTGAACATTAAAAATAAAGACTACACTAACATTTCTAATTGGGGTGCACAAGCATAAATGTAGACATATTAACCGACCGATAAAATGATCATAACGTAGGAACAAAATTTTTTTTTTGAGTGAAATAAAAAGTGTTTCCTATCTGAAACAACACTCCCAACACAATGGAATAGGTTTTATGGCCCATAAACGCTTATAAATGATCGAACCAAAAAATGAATTTCGACTCACTTAACAAAGACACATGATTAAGATCACCCACAACTATAGAGCTTCCAAACCAAACCCAAATGCTTCAAAACACACTCAAATCAATACTAATGGCTTACTAAAAGACACAAGGGAGTCATATGAAGTTTTTAGATTAGAACATTATGTTTACACAACCATATTCAAACATATATTCTCACACCATTTATTCATAGATCAACCCCGTGCTTGAATATGGAACAACATAAGAGGAAAAACACTATATTTTTATTATAAATGGGAAATTTTCAAAGAATACATCAATGGATGCTACAACATCTAAAAATACAGAGAAATATCCGCTACAAAAAGAGTAGAAGTGGCTTCTACATAACCATAGAGAAAAGAGGGAGAGTTACTTCTCCAATGAGTGATTTCCTTCCACTGTTGCACCCTCCATAAGAAATATTTGAACCCCATATCATAAATATGACTTATACAGTGTGCCCTCTATCACATATCATTTATAATCATCCATTTGAAAAAAAATTCATGAATTTTGGATAGCCATAGGTGCGCCCTCCTCAAGAAGAAACCACCACAAACATTGCACTCTCGGAAACACCACAAATCCACATTTCTATTGTCTGGAACTAACACACACCAACCAGATATCGAACCAACTACTGAACATAGACATAAAAATTTTCAATAATATCTATAGATAAATATGAAGGTGAATTATCCTCTCAATAATCAGCTACAATGAAGCTCAGTGAAGAGATCAGGGTGATCTCCTCCTCTCTACTTGCAAGGGTGGAATATTTCATAACTGAATCTAGTTTACAACTGCAAGGGTCACATATCACAAGCTTGAAAATCCACAATATCTCTCCTATTCAAAATCAAAATTTTCAAAAACCTCTTTCCCAAGAGGCCTGCATCCTTTTTATAGACTCCATTGAGCCCTTTCCCCTTAATTCTAGAATTCTCTCACAAAATATTAATAAATGTTATTTTCATGAGAGAATGATACCTTGGAACTCACTTACCTCCTCCCTAATGTTATTTGACCAAATAATACCTTCATATTCCTTAGCAATTTGAATTAGAGAGGCTTAGCTTTATTTTGGGGAAGTTACACTATCATGTGGGCCCACTCTCTCCTTTAGCACCCTCCTTGGCTAAATTTAGGACTTGCAACATGTCATAGGTTGTCATAAGTTGTCACAAGCTATCATAGGACCTAATTCTTGTCATAATATTGTCATAGATGTCATACATTACTATTTTTAGCCTAAGGAGATACAACTCATGAGATGCCTCTTCATGAAAATTCTTGGGAGTTACAAATTCAAATTTGGTTCTATCATGAACCTTCATGCACATTGGAATTCAAATTTGGATGTGCTTAGCTTGATTTGGGGGAGTTACAACTCATGTGGGGCCCAATTTCAACCTCCTATGCACCCTCCTTGTCCCATTTTGACTAATATTGCATTAATAATAAACATTGGACCTCATACATTACAAATTCATGACCCATGCCACCATCTTAATAATTTATCATGAACTTACCAAGTAACTTAGGCCATTGCATCCCCTAGTCCAATGGAGTGGTCCATAGCAAAAATTTGGGGACATGGCAATAATCCATTACACTTTATTTCTATGTTTGTAGATGGAACATGAAATGGCATGTCTCAATTTCAAACTCAAGCCAATTGATGAAAAATTCCAAATAATCCAAGCTCAATGTCTAATTTAAGTGATGAAGAAAGGAGGCAAGCAAGAAACTTAAGCAATAATAATAGTTTGAGCGATGAATGATGACCATAAAAATTGAATGTTACAAGTTGTACATTTTGGAATATTTCTTTGTGAAAATCAAACATGTTTAATGTGGACATATTGTCTCAATTGGATAGCGACATGTTACCAATAATTATAACAATTATTTATTGATATTTTCAATATCATGGACCTTTATGTTGTCCCATTTGGTATAATGAGGGTCTCTTATATGTATATAATAAAATAATTTTCTTATTCTATCCCATTGTCTAGTCATAAATTTTTATATTGTTGATTAAATATTTTGATGATCTAAATTGATACAATTAATAGAGTTGTAATTGGTTGGTATATTTGTTTAAATGATACAAAATAGTTAATACAATTATTATATCCAAACATAATAATTAAAAATATGAAAAACAATATTATTATAAGAAAAGAAATTGCCTTTTGATGATTAATTGACATTTTTATAATAGAAAAAGAGGCTACATGTTTATACCCACAATGTGGAAAAATTCAACAATGAAATAAATCATTGCATTATATCCTTTTGAACTCAAAAGTGCAATTCATACCTAAATATGCATTAATGTGTTTAAATGAGTACTACACACTTTTGAATGAAAAATGTAACAAGAGCTCTAGTGCTCCTAACAAGAACAAAAGCTTCGGTGCTCCTAATGACAACAAAAGCACTACTTATCATTAGTGTGTGAGACAATATACATATCGATGCTTTTACATATGTAATATCGAACAATATCTTCATTATATGAAGTACACATCGAGGCTTCATAATATAATACATAATGATGCACGTTATTTATTTTGAAAGCCTCGGCGCATATCAAGATGTAGCATGTTGGTGTCTCATATGCTTAAGTAATAAGTATAGGTATTATTGAGGTGTTAATGCATAACAATTATTAGTGCACACGTGCATTTTATGTATACTTAACATAGTTGTGTGCCATATCGATATAAGAATAATGATAGAAAACATTCGCTAGAATCATTGGGCACCCTAGATTTTTAGTTATAGTGGAAATTTGTTAAAACCATTGTTAGAACCTCAACTACAAATTTCGAAGATTTTAGTGGGGTGCTTTTGTAATACCCCCATTTTGACCCTTAGGATATATCAGTTTTTAATATAAATATTGTATATTGTGATGTATGATTCCTAGCGTGGAGCTCAAGGCCAAGTCCCTGCTAGTGAATTCTTAGCCTTCAAGGGATGGTATTTTATGTTGTGCTATCCATGTGCTAGTAAGCCATGGGGAAATTGTAAAAATGATGTAAATAATTGTAATGCAAATAAAAATACCAAGGGGCTGGCTATGGATGCACCTAAATGAGGGGGATTTGTGTATTCACCAGGGATAGGTGAGGGGGTTGTGGGATTGAACCCTATGCTGCCAAATGTCACCTTGAGAACCCACCTTTGACTATCTTAGCTGCCAATTTCTACTGTAAGGAAGTACTTCAGAAATCTGTCCATGAGAGTGATGGAGTATGGGCAACCCTGAAATTCGTAAGGTAGGGTATGGGATCGGTTGTCTTGACCCATAAGTCACCCTACCTCATGGGGGGATGTTTTCCCTCATCCCCAATTCGAAGGTTGAGGATGGAAGCTTCAGTTTTCATGGAGGGGTTTTCAGTTGGGATGAAGGATGCATGCCTAGCAGTGAAGAAAACCAGAAATCGAGCAGGGTGGCAAGGTGCTTTGGCCAATACAAAGTTTAAAGGATGAGGAAAGTCTTGAGGCCAATGGATGCAGATAATGGAAGCTCGAAAGAGAAGATATTTTCTTCGAATAAATTCTAACTCCCATCACGGGTGGGGCTGAGACACATGTGGATCTTTTCAAAAGATGCTCGGCAAAGCAGCTAGCCATTAAAACAGTTCTACACCTATTCGATTCATTCTACTAAAAGAATGGGGATTACGCCCACTGCCTACCTTTTACAAAACCAGAAATCACGATTCTTAGTTAGGCCATGTTTTGGAGTGCCAAGATCGCCCTGGGAATTATATGGACAATGGAATTCGACGGGGAAATCCATAGACCCGAACCGTCGGTCAAATCTGAGAGGGTTAGTGTTGGTGAAAATATATGCTAATTAATTCCAACCTAAATTGTCAACCCGAGAAGGTAGCTTATGAGATGCAAACACTATATGTGCAGGACTAAAAGCCTAAACTACCCTAGCCTTGTTGCAATAAAAGAAACTACTATTCTAGGAAAGCAATGCTTGGTCTAAAAAAAACTAACTAACGGAAGAAAAACCACTTTAAGAAAACTATTAATCTATTCTACGAATTGGAAATCTATTCTACGAATTGGAAATCTATTCTATTTGTGCAGAATAAAAGATCTATCTAACAATTCAATTGCAGCTGACTACTAAGGATCTAAGCTATGTAACTTATAAATTAATTACTTCGAACAGAAAACTATGCTATTTCTACGCAAGAAAACTAACTACTTTGATCTATGTAATTTAATCTGACTAATTAACTACGAATTCACAAAAGCAAAGAAAAAACACTATTCTAAAGACCAAGCGTAAATAAATGCGTTGCAAAACAATAAACTAATCAAAGCAAACTAGACTTGGAGTTCAAGCAGACCTAAGTAAACCGAAGTATATTCAAGTGGCTGGAAATGAGCTCAATTTATAAGCAAACAAAAAACCAAGTATTTTTGTTCTATTTCTAAATCAAACCATGATCATTTTAATTGACTATGTAATTGAAAAGAAAATCCTATGCTGATCTAAAATTGAAGAGAAGAACTATGCTAAACTGAGATATACAATCAAACCATAAAAACTAATGTACCGTTGAAATCCAAAATGAGATTACTGAGTTCTAATTCAAAATCAACTTCTACACTTCTACATCTACAGAAATAAAATGGACTAAGCTAAGAATGGAATCAACAAGTTCTAGGATAATAGCAAGCTATAAAACAGAGGTAAAGTATTGATTGCAAATTCAAATGCAAGCTGGAAAGGAAAACTAAGGGTAGTCTAAAGATATCAAAATAACTAAAATGGAAATGAGGTCTAAACAAACTCTATGTAATTCAAAATAAGGTTCTAACTACAGATGTAGGTACTGGTCAGCTACATGAGGTAGGTGCAATTCAAAATCTGAGAAATTAAACTCTAGTTAAGCATAAAAACACAACAAAAAATATTAAAGTCCGGATGGCAGTCCGGATGACAGTCCGAATGACAAGCTAAATGATAGACTGAATGATAAAAAATGTACAAACTATGAATAAAAACAAACTAAATGATTTTAATACCAGTTGGGTTTATGCATACTAGTCTATGGTTCAAGCATGAAAGTAAATGAGCTATTTAAACCAAAAGCCAAGAAGCAACTACTCTACTTCGCATTCAAATGAGAAAACCATTTCCTATTGCTTGGTAAATCAGAGTTAAAACATAAATAACTTTAACCATAGTTATAGTAGAAATAACATAACTAAATCTTACTGTAAATTAAGCTTGAAATACTGAAACAAATTCAAATTCTATCTAGTTACAAATGAAAAACTAAAAGACAGACTGAAAAGAAATACGAATGACTGATTGTTTAAATTCTGGAAATAGAAATTACATGCAAACAACATAAGTTTACAGTTTATAAACAGTTAAACATTATCTACAGGAAAACAAAATACATACACGCTAGAAGTTAAAATTACTTATTTGCAAATGAAGAGAAATAATGAAATATACACAAATGAAACCTATGTTTGTTGAGGGGCCCTTCTCAAGCAACAGGGGTCATTATTAACGTAGATCAGCCACCAATCATCAAGCAAAAATGAAAATGACATCCACAGCTGAGCAGAGCTTCTATTAAAAATCGGAATCAAGTTTTACAAAAACATTTTTCACCCTTCTTCTGAACCCAGAGCATCTTTATATAATATTTACAAGGGAGAGAAGGTCGACCCTTTCAGTGGTTGATCTCTCTAAAAATAGAGGGTCTTTACTGCTAGAGAAACAGCTCATTAAAACAGGAACAAACTCAGAAAAACGACCAACCACATTTTGACGTTTTCTAGGCAAGTTGGTTTCAAAGAATCACAGGCTGCTCCCAAACGGCTTTGAATTTCCACAAATTTCCCCTTCGAGACCTAAATAGGCCTATTCTGCAAAAAATCCATGTGCCATAATTTAGAGTTTCGCCTTCATTTTCTCGGAAAACGAGCCCGAAATTTGTTGCATGTTAGAAACACACCTTTGACAGAATTGATGCTAGGCGGTTTGGCCATATTGATTGTTGGGTGCTTGGGAAAGTTATGAGGTGAATCTTTGTAGGTAGAAACTCCTAAACCACGTGTTCCAGGTGGGCAACAAAACCCATGTCTTTGTTTCCGCCTTCAATGCTCCAGAATATGCTAACAAACGAATCTGAGGGTGCGAACGAAGGTCTGAATGGACGTCCGAATGCGAATAGGCGACTAAACACGAATGAGCATCTAGATGGACGCCCATATGAAAAACACAACCTGAAAAAGAAAACTCTGAGTCCAGTAGGTCTAGAATTGTTAAGTTAACGTTAATAAACCATAAAAAAGATGATAATTAATTAAAAATTCATGAGATATTCAAATATGTTCATACCTGAGTCCGAATGGTGGTTTGAATGGTAAGAAATATGGCTTAATTCACCAAAAATGGCAAAAATAATGCCAACAGAGCATGTTTAATGATCAAAAGTGATGGCAAAATTGGACATCAACATTTAGATTCCCATAATTCCATAGGAGAAACCAGATTTGATAACTGAAAACCTAGTTGTGGGACAAAGCCATTTGGCCATAACGTTGAGGAAGGTCCAAGAGCGGACCACAGTGGGATAGGGACTAGGGGGTTTAGACTTCATGGTAGAAACTGTGAGGGATCATTTAACCTTGGTTTAGAATTCGGGACCATTCGTACTTTCCCAGGTCAGCGCTGAGGGAAGGGGTGCCCGAGGGACTATGCAGTAGATAAGGGGACCTTACTTAGGTTGAGAGTGGAGGTGATGGGGGTTCCTAGACTGTATAAATCCAATTGGATATGCATGTATCTTTGTGTTGATCTCATTGAATTAGAAACCCCCTTTCCTTCTCCCCATTTTCTTGACAGAGCCAGTTGTGTGCTGGATGACCCTAAATAACTGTGCTTAAGGCTATGAGTGAACCTGTTAGTTCCTCCTTATTGGATACATAGCCTCAGCTCGTGGGTGGTATCTGACTACTGAAAGAATACAGGTTGTGCAGAGACCTATGGATGGGTTGGAACGTTGCATTCCATATCCAGTTTCTTTGAGATTTCAATAAAAATGATAAGTGTTCTATGTGATTTATATCATGTTCATTCTGTGTTCTGAATGCTTAATTGTTCATGTTAATGGGAATGAAATGATTATCTCAAGTTAGTCAACATAATCTTGTGCATAGCATGAGAAGAGGATTAATTCCCTGTAGGTTGTTTAATAATTTTGCCTGGGGGGAATGTGTTGATGCATTCCCTTACATGTGTGTGAATAATATTTCATTGCATTGTGCTTATTGAAGTATGCATATGCATCCATGTTCTTTTTATTTATATGAATTTGTTCATTGATGAAGAGGGATAAGTTTTGTTGAGGCCCAGGAGGTTCAGAATGTTCAGTCATGGATTTGGGGGAGGAATAGACACCCCCTATTGTGTTCATGTTCCCTCTATGGGTCAAATGAAGGGAGTGGCCATGATAGAGTGGATCAGAGCTCTTTATAGAGTGGTAAAGAGGCATGGATGAAGCTTGGGAAACAATTTGATTGGAATAATGACAAAGTCGGAGTCCTCAGCTATGGAAGAGGATCACACTATTGCATAGAGATCGCTGAGAGATTTCCAAGGATGCCAAGCTTGCCAAAAATGGACCTAGGATGAGGAAGATATCGACCTAAGAAGTTGGCGGTAACAGGGGTATATGGCCGACTTCCAACTTTCCGAACCTGCAGTGTGGATTGCAGATTGTGGATTCGTAGGTGTGATTTCTCGGTGTGGTGCATTGGAGTTTCGACTTTCTGACTCCCGCATGGTGGATTGTGAATTGTGGAAGTTGGAGGGGTGAATTCTTTGGATTTGCACGTTGTGATTCTGACTTCTCGACTCCCACAGGGTGGATTGCGGATTGCAGAAGTCAGAGGAGTAATATTTCTTGGAGCTGTGAATTCGGAGTTCCAACTTCAAACTCCCACATTACAGATGGCGAATTTCGGAAGACAGAGGCGTGATTTGGCGAAGTAGAGAAATTGGGGTTCCGACTTATGACTCCTGCACCGCGTATTGCGGATTGCAGAAGTCGAAGGCATAAATATTCGAATTTGTGAATTGGGTATTCTGACTTTTCGACTCTTGGATCGCGGATTGTGGATTGCGGAAGTCAGAGGCATAAATATTTGAAGTTGTGAATTATGTGTTCCGACTTTCCGACTCCTGCACTATAGATTGCAGATTGCGGAATTCAGAGGCGTATTTCTTCGACGATGTGTATTTGGTGTTCCAACTTTCCGACTCCCACATTGTGGATTGCGGAAGTTGGAGGTGTAATTCTTGAAGTGATGCATTGGGGTGCCAACTTCCGACTCCCGACTTGTGGCTTGCAGATTGCGGATTGTGGACCAAATTTATTGTGGTTGTGCGAAAGTGCATAGTTTAAAAAAGAAAAAAATAGCAGGTTGATTCTAAGGAGATCCCCCGTGACCTCTAAAGGGCACCAAGGGGAACAGGGACATGACAGATGGTATCAGAGCCCAAGGTTGTAGCACTGGGGCTGCTTGGGGCAAAGTATGAGTTTACAGGAAAGTAACCAGAATTTGAAAGAGGTGCAAGGGCATACAATGTGCCTTGAAGGACTCCATATGGAGTTGGAATTGAACATATTGCAGTGTTGATAAGTGCAGGGAATTTAAGAAAGGTCCAATTGAACTTGGCCATAATTTCTAAAAGCAATTGGAGCAGTAAGGAAATGTTGATAAAGATGGAAATTTCTCACCTTAAAACTATTTTTTTTTTTAATAAGAATTACATGCTAGGAAAGTAGCAAGTGTAAATGTCATGCATGTTTATAGGTCTTGAATTGGTACTTGGTGAGAAAATCATAGCTAATGATCCCTTGTGTGCTTGATAGAGATGCCATGAATTGGATCAGATATGATATGGAATAGGAATTCCATGCTATGATGAGGAATTGGAGAGAGAGAATTCATCAACTTTTCTCTTGTTGTTATGTTTATAAATTTAGAGCTTATATATACAAAATTATGGTATAGGAATGTTGAAAATGCAAGAGATTAGATAGATGAAATGTGTATGCATAGTAGGCATATTAAGAGATAACGCATACTGCATGTAAACTTAAGTGTGCTTGCATATAGTATTGCATATTGATAAACATTGTGTTCTTTGACATATGTAGTGAGCCAGCTATGATAATTATTTTGGTTGATAATAATTATTGTCGTGGTAATGGTTGAAGGACCAAGATAATAGAAGCATGGATGAAGATGTTGATGATGATATTGCATATGATTAGCAGCCATGTGAAGAAGGGATGGAACACAAATCTATGATAAAGATATTGGTGGAATGACTATGTATCCTTTGGTAAGAGGCCAACTGATCAAGTAACATCAGATATGTTGATGGAAGCCATACACATAATGTTTTATTTATACTAATTGTATAAATGTTGATAAATGATGGGTACGAATCCCTTTAACCATGTTTTAATCATCATAAAATGGTATACATGTAATATAAAATGCATTATGTGAATGACATCCCACAGGGTATGGTGAGGTATGTGGTAGTAAAGGAAATGAGCATTATACCATGTGATTGTTTAAGATTTTGAATGCATGCATAAGAAATAAGAGCATGCCATCTGTGAAACCATGAGGATGTTGGGTTGTGAAGCTTGTAGTGCTACACAAGTATCTCATGAACTCTCTGTTGGTGTTAATATGGGATGAAACCTCTTTGACAACATGCAGGGAGTGAGTGAGCTCCCAGTGTTGTGTTCAGGAGAAGAAGGAAGGGGCCCAAATAGTTAACCGAGTAATTGGGGAGATGGTTGGGTATTTTATTGAAGCATTGACTAAGATGCCCAACTTACCATGGCAGGACACATGTATAGGCACAAAAATGTTTAGATAAATGACAGGGTGTATTGGTTGAATGTACATTAAGATATTATGTAAATCTTGTTGATTATTCATGCATATGTGTGGTTACATATATGTTAATATGCATTGTGTGGATGCATTGTTATGGTATACATTTCATTGAAATTAGAAAATAGATGAAATGTTAGAATTATTAACAATTCTAAGATCCTTTCATGAGATGCTATGAATGCAAGGAAAATAAATGCATGAAAATGGTAGTCATGTTTGATGGCCTACTAGAATGATCTGTTGGTAGGACAGAGTTGCATGTAAGGATGTGATTGTACATTCATGAGTATTTACAATTTTATTTGATTGCATAGATAATGTGCCCATATCATGCAATTTTATTGTGACAATGATGCATATAAAGAAAATGTATTCCATTGCATTTGAAATATTAACATCAGATAGTTTTTGGATTATTATGTGTTATAATTATAACATCGCATCAATGATTGTTGTAAATGCTGGAATGGAAATATTATATGTGTGGGTACTTACAAATCGTTTGGCTGATTGAAGAATTTAGATCGTAGGTAGAATTGCCTTGCATATGGAAATGCATGTAAGTCCATAATAAAGGAAGGGGTCTACCGTGTGCAAGCCAAACATTGTGAGAAGGATTTCATGGATGTGAAATATGATTTCTGTATGAACAATATTTTATATTTTGAATTAAACTTATGAGAAGGGTCTCATGGTTGAAAAATCTAATTTCTGCAGGGAATGGATTTGTAAATTTCAGATTTGAAATTTTGCTAATAATTGCTAATGATTGTTTGGCTAATCCAGAATTGTATCAAGGAAATGTAGTAGGTGGATTTTCAGGTTATGGCCACAAGTGTAAAACCATAATGGACAGAGTGATACCATTTACAAGATCCAAACAATATGAGGACGACCTCATGGTTAAATAAATCAAATTTCTGTAGTGAACAGAATTGTAAATTCAAATTCAAATTTGATTATTAATGTCATTGATTGGTTGATTATTTTTGAATTGTGTTAGGAGGACACATTGCAGGAATACCATGTGCTATGGCCTTCAGAATAAAAACTCCATGGGAAGGATCCCATGCTTTGGAAATGGGTTTTGGGTGAAACACCATTGTAAATTTTGATAATGTCTCACCTGAACTACATGTTGGTAAACAACGCGGGTGAAATGGTAACATTATGCCAATAGGGCATTTTTTGTTTATGAAACGAAAAGGGATTCGGGTAAAAATCCTGAGGGACTGTTAACTCAGAGAAGGGAGCCCCATTCCTTGCGAAAGGAAGATAAAATACATCTGCAAACCGATAAGTATTTTGTAACCCTTGCTGAGAATATGCATGTCTAATTATTAGAATTAATATCTAGGGCATGTTTTTATTTCAGACTGCTTGAGTGCGATTATGGCTTACATGGCTCACATCAGAAAGGGGTGCACACCTTTCAGGTGCTATGTTGTGTTATGTTTGTCAACATTTACTACACCCTAAGGAATGGACGCATTCCAAGTATTTCAATATTAGAGAGTGGTTTTCTTTATGAAATATGTTACAATTTTATATCATGCCATTTGGTTTTGCATACTAAGAAGCAAAGTGAAGAAGGGGTACCATCACTATGTGTGTGGATGGTTGTTGTATGCTTGATAAACCCAATCAGAGAACTGGCTTAACATACTGTTTAATGGAATTCCTGATAAACCCAATTGGTGTACTGGCTTGGAATTAGTTATTCGAATGTTGTGGAGCAACCTGCGTGCTGGACAAACATTCGTTGAATTATTGATAAACCCTGTCAACGTATTGGCTTGGAATTATTCATTCGAATGTTGTGGATCAGCCTGCATGCTGTCCAAACATTCGTTGAATGTTTGATAAACCCAGTCATAGAACTAGCTTAGCATATTGGTTAATGGAATTCATGATGAACCCAATCATTATACTGGCTTGGCATTGGTTATTTGAATGTTGTGGAGAAGCCTGCATGCTAGCCAAAAATTCGTTATTATATCCATAGGTGACCCAAGGCTTGTAAAGAAAAGAAGGAACCTATGGAATAATGTGAATACATCCAATACAGGTATTGTTGTATGCAAGGACCTTGAGGGCATCCTAAGGGTGCATGTGGACATGTGACTGTCCTAGAAAGCTTAGTATGAGTAGCAATGGAAAGTGGTGCTAGTGGACTTGTGTGGGTCCTAGCAGCCAAAGGTTCTGTAGGAAACCATGGGGAGGGGTTCTCCGGTTGAGAAGCCTTGGATAGACCTTAGACACCAAGTATCATCACCAAAACAAGGAAAAGGCGAGTCAAGCATTCACATTTGAAGTGAAAGAGACCAAAGAGCATGGAACCACAATTGTGGTGGGGATCCGGATTGGAACGAGATTAAGAGGGGGGAACTCTTACTCTTCTCTTTCCTTTTGATTGATGTATTTTAGAAACAGGAAATTTTGTAATGCATGTTATGGATGAAAATTGAATGTGTTTATTTTGCTTCGAATAAAGTGTGAATTGTTAGGAACCCATGTCTTTAATTTGTTAGTATATTGTTGTTGGATGCATATGATTTATAAGTCTTCTCGTAGTATTTGTTGATCCATAGTTTGTATTATTGTTGTTAGATGCATATTCTTTGTAAGTCGACCCGTAGTATTTGTTGACCCATAGTTTGTACTCGCCCATGGTATTGACCCATAGTATTGGTGCATATACTTAGTATATAAGTTTGTGTTGAGGCCAATGAAGGCACCGTGAAGTTATTTGTATTGAGCTTGCTCAAAGGAGGTTGCCCCCTCGAAGTGGCCTGCGATCAATAAAAATATTATGTGATCTAATATATTTTGGATTTTATCAATTAATTATTGCAGGTTCCTCACATCTAGTATCATAGTACTTTCTTGAGCTCGTTGGGTGAAATTTTTGCAAAAAAAATTTCGCATCTGTTGCAGGTTCAAAGATGGGAATAATCCATATCCGCTTAATTGTGGGGTACTTGGGCATAAGCCCTAAAATGCATTATGAGGAGTACCACAGGAACCCCAAAGTAGCTAGCCCATTGAGAGGACCTTCCAATGAAAAGGGCAATGACTCCTACCTGATTGACTAGTTCCCACCCATGAGGTAAACCAAGAGCTTTCATTTGTGGAAAAGCGGTTATCAGTTTTACCTGAGTTGTAGAGTGAGGGGTATTGTCCTAATACGCAAGCCGTCAGGAAACATTGGTGGTCGAGTGAATCCCCTGAATCATTAGGAAGCCGAGCATAACTGGGGTCCATATCTATTTTCAGCTGCTAAATTGCATATTTCCTCTGTTTAGAACTGTTGATGATTGCTTCCGCACCATTGCAAATCCATCTATTGTTGATCCCTTTCACATTGTTGTAGATCCATTCTTGAAAAAAAACTATTTTTTGCCATATCTCCCTTGTTTTACCTCTGTTTCCCTTGAAACTTCACTGACACCCCTGCAATCCCATTCTGTAAATTTCATTCCTGAAGACCCTATCCCAAATTCCACTTCCCAAAGCCAGAAATCCCACAATTTTTCTATTTTTAGGGTTTGCCATAACTTCTTCGATTTTCACCCAATCACCTTCAAATTTTGCCATCGTGTTCATTTCTTATTTCTACTTCTTTGTCTCTCTCTGCCAAATTTTCTCATTATTTCACCTCGCTTATGAAATACTCATTTTTTGCTTCCATGTCCATTCGAAAGTGTCCAAAACCTAGTCAAATCCAAATTACCCATCGTATTTTTTCCCAAATCCAAATTTTCCTTTACTAAAATAGTTTTTATTTTAGTTTTTCTATCCACTAAAAAAAAAAACTCATGGTTATGGTTGTCACTTGTGCAGGAGAAAAAACCATGGAGGAAGAACTTATAGCCCTCAAAACCAAACTCCAGGATCTAGATGAAAAATTTCTCGGCCTCCATCTTGAGCATTCAGCCATGAATAATAAATGACAATCACAGTCTTCTTCAGACAATGGGTTCTCTTCTTCCAGCAATTTCCATGGTTTGAAGCTAGATTTTCCTTGCTTTAATGGTACTGATCTGACTAGATGGATCTATCGAGAAAAACAATATTTCAGTCTGCATAATACTTTTGATGTCAACAAAGTTCCACTTTCATCCTTTCATTTGGAATAGGAAGCTCTTCAATGGTACTATTGGTACATCAAGGCTCATGAAGAGCCAAAATGGATAGATTTTTTTCAACTCATTTTGCAACGATTTGTTTCTAGTCCTTTTGATGACTTCACAAGATCCCTCACTAAACATTGCCAAATTGGCACTGTGAGAGAGTATCAAACATAATTTAAAAAACTAGCCAACCACACAGAAGGACTTCCTGATGACTTCTACAGGAGTTGTTTTATCAGTGCTCTAAAGGATGCAATCCGATCTGAGGTCAAAATGTTATGTCCCAACACAATGATGGAATCCCTGGGGTTGTCTAAGTTGGCAGAAGACAAGATTGCATCCCAACAACGCTCCAAACCCACCTTTGTTCCCTTCAGAAATATGGGTTCTCAATGACCTCCCATCCCGCCAGCTCCTCGACCAACTCCTATCAAGCATTTGTCTAAAACAGAGGTGCGGTCACATAGAGAAAAAATGGCTTTTTTATAATTGTGATGAGAAATTCACTCGGGGACATATATGTGTTAAGAAAAAGCTCCATCTCTTGGATGTGGATTCTCCACCTACCTATGAAATTGGTGAAGAAGCTCCAGATACAATAGATGATCAGGTCGACATTCTGGAGCCGCCTATTGACCCTTCGTCTCAGGACGACCACCCAGAGATATCTCTCCATGCTTTAGCCGAAGTCACCACCCCCCAAACAATGTGGGTCAGGGGTTAATTCAAGAAGCTTCCTCTTACAATACTCATTGATTTTGGTAGCACTCATAACTTCATTGACCCTCGGATCGCCAGACAAAATGATTGTTTTGTCCATCTTTGCTCCAACTTTGAAGTCATGGTTGTCAATGGGGGCACCTTACCTTGCAAAGGGAAGTGTCGCAATGTGTGTATCTCTATGGGATATTATAACCTGTGCTCTGACATGTTTTCCTTGGCCTTAGGAAGATGTGATGTGGTTTTGGGCACTCAATGGGTACGCACACTTGGCCCCATCTTATGGGATTTTGCTGAACTTTGGATGTAGTTTTCAACCAATGAAAAAAAAGACACATTGACCGGCTTACAACCAGGGTTTCTCTGCATCATCAGTTTACATCACATGGAGAAACTCCTTAAGAAGAATTCACATGGTGTCATCTCGCAAATCCATTCCGTTTAGATGCAACCATCAGTAGTCTCCACTACTCCTTTGGATCTATAACAAATTATGGATCGATATACAGGTGTCTCTACTGAACCAATGGGATTTCCACCTTCAAGGCCAGAGGACCATTGCATTCATATCCTTCCTAGAAGTGTTCCTCCCAACATCAGGCACTATCGCTACCCATTTCACCAAAAAACAAATATTGAAATGCTCGTTCGGGACTTACTAAAGCAAGGTATTATTTGCCCAAGCACTAGTTCCTTTTCTTCACTAATTCTTCTTGGCCGAAAAAAAGATGGGTCATGGTGCCTCTACATTGAATTCCAAGCACTTAATCACCTCACAATCAAGGATAAGTTCCCAATTGTTGTTGTTTATGAGCTTCTTGATGAGATTCATGGTGCTCAATTTTTCTCCAAGTTGGATCTTCGTTCTGGGTATCATCAAATTCGGGTTCATGAGGATGATATCCCTAAAATAGTTTTCCACACACATGATGGCCACTATGATTTTTTGGTCATTCCCTTTGGCCTTACTAATGCTCCTTCCACATTCCAGCCATTGATGAATGAAATATTATGGCCCTACTTGCGGAAATTCATTCTGGTCTTCTTTGATGATATCCTCATCTACAATAAAACATGGGGTGAACATCTCCAACATCTGGATCTTGTAATGCAACTTTTCTTTGACCATCATCTCCACGCCAAACAATCTAAATGTGTTTTTAGACAGAAGGAAGTAGATAATCTCGGGACATTATTTCAGCACAAGGGGTTCATGTGGATCTTACCAAAATAGTTTCCATGAACAATTGGCCGCATCCTCAGACACTCAAGAGACTTCATGGTTTTTGGGGGTTGACTGGCTACTACTGCAAGTTTGTCAAGGATTATGGAAAGATTGCAGCTCCATAAACTGCTCTATTACAAAATGATGCTTTTACATGGACACATACTACTGAGTGTGCATTTGACAAACTGAAACAAGCTATGTGTACTACACCTGTTCTAGCTATGCCCGATTTTTCCAAGCCCTTCACTATTGAGAGTGATGCTTGCGGCAATGGACTTGGTGTTGTTCTCCTTCAAGATGAACATACCATTGCATTCACCAATAAATCCATTTCAGGTAAGAATTTAGCTGCCTCTACCTATGAGAAGGAAATGATGGCTATTTTGCATGCAGTACAGAAGTGGCGACCATACCTATTAGGGAATCATCTCTGCATCAAGATTGATTAGCAAAGTTTGAAATATTTCCTAGAAAAACGCATATACTCCTTGGCACAACAAAAATGGGTTAGAAAACTCATGGGTTATGACTATTGTATCACTTACAAGAAGGGTAAGGACAATATTGTGGCGGATACCCTTTCTTGCACATTTGATGACCAAGTTTCTCTTTCATCTATTTCTATGCCTGTTCCAAATTGGTTGCAATCTATTCAATAGGGCTCTGTCAATGACTCTTCATTATACCAAATCATCCAACGCTTGGCCAACAACCCTTTTTTTGTACCCCATTACTCTTGGGATGGTGCTTCCTTGAGATACAAGGGTCGTCTCGTGCTTCCCCATAATACAAATCTTCACGAGGATGTCTTCTATGAACTCCATGCTTCTCCATCGGCAGGGCACTCTGGGTTCCTCAAAATGTATGAGCGGGCATGACATAACTTATTTTGGAAGGGAATTAAAAGGATAATTCAACAGATGGTGGATGAATGTGATACCTGCCAGTGCAATAAGGGTGAAACGACATTCCTTCTGGGATTGCTCGAACCCTTTCCCATCCCGACATAGATTTGGATAGATATTTTATGGATTTCATTAAGGGGCTACCTAAATCTGGAGGGAAGATAGTTATTTTGGTTGTGGTTGATTGCCTCTCCAAATATAGTCATTTTTGTGCTCTCAACCATTCCTATACAACCTCCTCAGTCGCTCAAATTTTCCTGGACCAGATCTTTCGTATTCATGGAATCCCTTCTTCCATTGTCTTGGATCGTGATACGACTTTCACCAGTCATTTTTGGACAGAACTATTTTTCTACACTGGCACCAAACTGAAAATGAGTTCAAGGTATCACCCACAAACATATGGTCAGACTGAAATTATCAATAAATGCTTGGAAACTTATCTTCTTTGCTTCACTTCTAAACAACAACATCAGTGAGAAACATGGCCCCCTCTCGTTGAATGGTGGTACAATACCTCTTACCACACTGCCTCTAAAATGATTCCATATGAAGCAGTCTATGGTTAGGAACCACCAGTTCTTCTTCCACACACCTCCAGCAGTTCACCAGTTCAGGCAGTTGACATGGTCCTTCGAAACCACGATTAGATTCTTCGCATTTTGTGGGACAATCTTCACATGGCAAGAAATCAAATGAAGCAACAATCCAATCAACACCTCTCTCAGCGCACTTTTCAAGTAGGTGATATGGTTTTTCTTCATCTGCAACCTTACAAGAAATCCTCCCTGAAACTCAAAGGGCATCATAAGCTCACTCCAAATTTTTATGGGCCATATAAGATTCTTCAGAAGATTGGGTCTGTTGCTTATAAATTGGAACTTCCTCCTTCTTCTCGCATTCATCCAGTATTTCATGTCTCTTGTCTGAAGAATGTTCTTGGCACCAACATCAGAGGAAAAACTATTTCACCATAAATGGATAATGAAGGATCCATCCTTTTGGAGCCGGAGGCCGTCCTCAATCGGTGCACTCGTCATCTTCGCTCTCACTCTATCACATAGGTCTTAATTCAGTGGCATGACATGCAACCATAGGATGCTACATGGGAACCACTCCTTCAGATTCAAAAACAATTTCCACATCTAAATCTTTGAGGACAAAGCTTTTTCTAAGGGGGAGGGGATGTTAGGAACCCATGTCTTTAATTTGTTAGTATATTTTTGTTGAACGCATATGCTTTGTAAGTTGTCCCATAGTATTTGTTGATCCATAGTTTGTATTATTGTCTTTGGACGCATATGCTTTGTAAGTCGTCCCATAGTATTTGTTGACCATAGTTTGTACTAGCCCATGGTATTGACCCATAGCATTGGAGCTTAGAATTAGTACATAAGTTTGTGTTGAGGCCAATGAAGGAACCATGAAGTTATTTGTATTGAGCTTGCTCAAAGGAGGTTGCCCCCTTGAAGTGGCCTGCGATCAATAAAAATATTTTGTGATCTCATATATTGTGCATTTTATTAATTAATTGTTGCAGGTTCCTCACATGAATGTTGAATTAGTTAATTTCCCGTGAAAGGATGAACATGAATGAGTTCATTGTATGTTGGAAAAGCATGAAATGTGTGGAAGTCTTAGGGATAAAGCATGAACTTCCATGTCAATTCGACAAATAATTGACTGATCTTAATGCTTATGTTATACTTAGCCTAACAAGATTTGCAATGAAGAATCTCACAGGTGAAAATTAAACCAATTGGTTACAGTTGTTACAAGGAAAGTGTTGCTAGTAAGCAAAGTGTGGCCAGCTATGCACATTGACCAGGGAAGCAAACCAAAAGCTATTTGGCATGGCTGAAAATCTTCTTCAAATAATTGCCAAGATCCAAGAAAATCTTGAGGAAGTGCTCAAGCTAAAAAAGCAACAGAATGAGATGAAACAAAAGGTTTTCCAGGACTCTATTTGTCTACAAAATGGGGTAAAAGGAATTCTGGAAGTTATCAACAGTGGAAAGGATAGTGGGTCAATGAAGAGACATTCATCCAATCATCCCATTAAGAAACTCTCAAGAATGGAAGACTCAAAGGAAATTGAGTAGGTAAATAAAATGAAGGGACTATTGTGGAGAAATGCCACAGTGGAGCTGGAAGGTCAAATCCAACAGGAGCAACTTGTAGAAGCCAAGAGACTTGGTCCTAAAAATCCAAATTAAAAGATGAAATGCACAACAAACCTGCTACATTTTTGTGAATTTTGGACATGCGTAAACTGTGTAAGTATTCCTATGTATTGGAACACCAAGGATGGTGTTATTCTAAGGGGGAGGGAATTGTAATACCCCCATTTTGACCCTTAGGATATATAATCTTTTAATGTAAATATTGTATATATGTGATGTATGATTCCTATCGTGGAGCTCAAGGACAAGGCCCCGCTAGTGAATGTTCAGCCTTGAAGGGTTGGTATTTTATATCGTGCTATCCATGTGCTAGTAAGCCAGGGGGAAATTGTACAAATGATACAAATAATTGTAAGGCAAATAAAAATACCAAGGGGATGGCTATGAATGCAACTAAATGAGGGGGCTATTTGTATCCATCAGGGAGAGGTGAGGGGGTTGTGGGATTGAACCCTATGCTGTCAAATGTCACCTTGAGAACCCACCTTTGATTGTTCTAGCTACCATTTTTTTCTATTGTAAGGAAGTACTTAAAAAATATGTCCATGAGAGTGATGGAGTATGGGAAACCCTAAAATTCGTAAGGCATGATATGGGCTCGGTTGGCTCGACCCATAAGTCACCCTACCTCATGGGGGGATGTTTTCCCTCGTCTCCAATTCGAAGGTTGAGGAGGGAAGCTTCAGTTTTCATGGAGGATTTTTAAGTTGGGATGGAGGACGCATGCCCAACAATGAAGAAACCAAAAATCGGGCAGGGTGGCAAGGTGCTTCAACCAATCCAATTTTTAAAGGATGAGGAAAGTTCCCAGGCCAATGGATGCAGAGAATGCAAGCTCAGAAGAGAAGATATTTTCTTCAGAGAACTTCTGATGCCCATCGCGATCAGGGATGAGACACATGTGCACCCTTTCAGAAGATGTTCGACGAAGCAGCTGGCCATTAAAATAGTTTTTCACCTGGTCGACTCATTCGACTAATAGAATGGGGCTTACGCCCACACTGCCTACTTTTTACAAAACTGGAAATCATGATTCTGATTTAGGACGCATTTTGGATTGTTAAGATATCCCTGGGAATTGTATGGATAATAGAATTCAACGGGGAAATCCATAGACCCGAACCATGGGGTGAATATGAGAGGGTTAGATGCCCACAAATCGATAGGAGAACCTGAATTTGATAGCCGAAAACCCAGTTGCGGGATAGATCCATTCGGTCGGAACGTTGAGGAAGGTCCAAGAGAGGACTGCTGTGTGAGAGGGACTAGGGAGTTTAGAATTCATGGTAGAGCCTGTGAGGGCTCATTTAACCCTGGTTTAGAAGTCAGGACTGACCATACTCTCCTAGGTCATTGTTGAGGGAACGGGCGCCCAAGGGACTATGCAACATAGAAGGGGACCTTACTTAGGCTGAGAGTGGAGGTGATGGGGGTTCCTGGACTGTTTGAAGCCAATTGTATATGCATGTAGCTCTGTGTTGAGGTCATTGACTTAGAAACCCCCTTTCATGTCTCCCCACTTGCTTGATAGATCCATCTGTGTGTTGGATGACCCTAAATGACTATGCCTAAGGCTATGAGTGAGCCTATTAGTTCCTTCTTAGTGGATACATATCCCCATCTCGGGAGTGGTCTCTGAGTGCTAAAAGAATACAGGTTGGGCAGAGAATTATGGTTGGGTTGGAACGTTGCATTTTATATCCGGTTTCTTGGAGATTTCAATAAAAAGGATAAGTCTTCTCTGTGATTTATATCATGTTCATTATGTGTTTTGAATGCTTAATTGTTCATGTTAATCAGAATGAAATGATTATCTTAGTTAGTCAGCATAAGCCTATGCATATCATGAGAAGAGAACTAATTCCCTGTAGGTTGTTTCATCATTCTACCTGGGAGAAATGTGTTGATGCATTCCCTTACATGCTTGTGGATAATGTTTCATTCCATTGTGCTTATTGGATTATGCATATGCATCCATGTGTTTTTTCATTTATATAAATTTGTTCATTGATGAAGAGGGATAAGTTTTGTTGAGGCTCAGAAGGTTCAGAATGTTAAGTCATGGATTTGGAGGAGGAATAGACACCCCATGTTGTGTTCATGTTCCCTATGTGGGTCATATGAAGAGCGGGGCCATGATAGAGTGGATCGGAGCTCTTTATAGAGTGGTAAAGAGGCATGGATGAAGTTTGGGAAACAGTTTGATTGGAAGAATGACAAAGTTAGAGTCCTCAGGTGTGGCAAACGATCACACCATTGCATAGAGCTTGCCAAGAGATTTCCAACGATACTAGGTTTTCCAAAAATGGACTTAGGATGAGGAAGATATCGGCCAGAGGAGTTGGTAGTAACAAGGGTATATGGATGACTTCCGAATTTCCAAACTCGCAATGTGGATTGTGGATTGCGGAAATCAGGGGCGTGGTTTCTCCGCATGGTGCATTGGAGTTCCGAATTTCTGAATACGGCATGGCGGATTGCGGATTGTTGAAGTTAGAGGGGTGAATTCTTCGGAGTTTCATGCTATGGCTCCGACTTCCCGACTCCCATAAGGTGGATTGCAGATTGCAGAAGTCAGAGGAGTAATTTTTCCTGGAGCTGTGAATTTGGAGTTTTGACTTCCGACTCCCGCATCACGGATGGTAGATTGCGGAAGTCAAAGGTGTGATTCGGAGAAGCAGATAAATTGGGATTCTGACTTCTGACTCCCGCATCGCAGATTGGGGATTGCGGAATTGAGAGTGTAAATATTTGAAGTTGTGAATTGGGTGTTCTAACTTTCCGACTCATGCATCACGGATTGCGGAAGTCAGAGGCGTAAATCTTCGAAGTTGTGAATTTGGTGTTCTAACTTTCCGACTCTCGCATTGTGGATTGCGGATTGCAGAAGTCGAAGGCGTATTTCTTCGATGCTGTGTATTTGGTGTTCCGACTTTCCGACTCCCGCATTGTGGATTGCGGAAGTTGAAGCTGTAAGTCTTGAAGTGGTGCATTGGGGTTCTGACTTCCGACTCTCGACTTGCAGCTTGCGGCTTGCAGACTAAAGTTATTGCGGCTTTGCGAAAGTGCATAGTTAAAACAAAAATTAAAAATTAGTAGGTTGATTCTAAGGAGCTCCCACGTCACCTCTAAAGGGCACTGAGGGGAATGGGGACGTGATAGTTTTTTATTATAACTTTGCACAATCTTGTAACACTTGGAACCTCTTAAAAAAATCTTCATTAAAAGGTGTTTTCCTTAGTAATATTTCATTCTAATAGGTTGAAATGTATTAGCTTGAATGATGGAAAGGTAAGTTTTGCTTTTTTTTCACATGGATTCAATCTCCAATGAAACAATACCTTCGGAGTATCTAATATGTTGTTGCGCCTAATCAAAGTTTATAATAACAACTAATTACATTTGAATCTAGGTTGGACCTAATAATCTTAGTCATCTATCCATCCCCTTAAATCTAAGTTTTAAAATTAATGTGCTACTTTCCAAAGAGTCAATCCAATTAAATTCCAATCAAATTTAAGCAAAACCTTCTTTATAAAATAATCAATTTAATCAAATATATTCAACCTTCCTTTTTAAATAATCAATTTAATCAAATATATTCAACATTATTTTTGGTATAACTTGACAAACTTATTTTGATTAAAAAAAATATATACATTATACACTTCCATAAACCAACCAACAAAATCATTGAACAAACTAACCAACCAAATCATTGAACAAGTTTGAGGTTATCTTTAATTACACCAAAAAACAGTAGAAATATTACATACATCCAAGTGACCCACCCATAACATATCGCATGACGTCAATATATCGACTTTGTTATAATTAATTAATTTGACTTTACATACATCCTATTGACGCACCATAACGTATCACATGATGTCAATATATCCACTTTCTTATAATATCACTTTGACTTTATAGATGTTAACGTGAGCCATGGTCATTTTAAAGTAGGGACCAGTGATCAAATTTGAAGGGATAGTCTTAATTTAAATTTGGAGGGTATATATTTGTGCACATTTTGAAGATGAAAAGTTTTATAAAATTTTGTTTTTCAATTGACAACAATAAATTATTCATACACTTCAGTAAAATCTATGTTAAATAAAATATTACATTTCAAATCAATTTTCAATTATAAATTGATTTGAAATATAACATTTTAATTTATTATATTTACTAAAACATTGAATACAAAGTTTCATCCCCGGATGGTCAGACCCCAAGTCCCCAACTACGCCTCTATTACAACATTGTTGGAGAAGCTGCTTAAGAAGATAGAACAATTTGTGTGGACTCTTTAGTGTGGAGCTATACCTCAATACAGTAGAGATAGGATTGTGAAAAGTTGAAAACCTATTCGAAATCGAGACAGTACACACCGTGCCAATACAGAGTCACAGAGAATGGGAATTGGAAATGGAATAAGGAAACATACCTTGAAAGAAAGCGCCAGCAAAAAACTGCAGCAGCCACAGGTGACAGAACTTTGTCTTCAGCAATAACAATTGGAATTTGGAACACCGCAGAAAGCCAAACAACCACCAGAGTCCGGACACCAGCACTTGTCAACAATGCGGCCTCTCGCCTCTGCGTTCACTACAGCCACATTAGCGAGATGAGAACTAGAAGCTTAAAATACCACCGGAATTTGGAAATGAATTGGGGCTTGCTCACATTTCAAAGTTTCAAACTAGGGTCCTCTTTCAAACCAGCGCACAGTATGGGAAATTGGAATTGGGGCTTGCTTTTCACACCATTCACCAAATCACCATTGAAACCAAGGTCCTCTTTCAAACCAGTGCACAGTATGGGAAATTGGAATTGGGGCTTGCTTTTCACACCATTCACTGAATCACCATTGAAACGAGGGTCCTCTTTCAAACCAACGCACAGTATGGGAAATTGGAATTGGGGCTTTCTTTTCGCACCATTCACCGAATCACCATTGTCGACTAGTGGAGAAATTAGAATGACAGACCCATGTTGAAGCTTGAAGATTCCCGGTGACGGACGACGGTTCTTCCAGTCCTAGACTCCCAACTTGCCCAAATTTGAATGACATAATACATTGAATTTGGAATTTGGCCACGGCTGGACTCCTGGAGCTGGGTAATTTGTCAATGGGCATTGGGAATTTAGGACAATGGGAATTGGGAAATTCTGTCACGGTTCATGATTCATGAATCATAAATTTTCTGAACCACTTTCTGAACCGAAATTAAATGCAGAATTATACAACTATAAAAATGTTAAGATTTTAGCTGCATGGATGATGGATGTAAAGTAGGTTTGTTAAATATCGAGGCTCCACCCTCCAAGTTTCCAACCCCACTAAATAATCAATCAATGCCAATTATGCCATTGCCCACTCGGGAGTAGGGACTCGGGAGTCGGGACTTAGTAAATAATCACTAATCAATTAATTAATGGAGAGTCGGGACCGGGGTCACTGTCGGGGACTGGACTCCTGGAGTCTCTGAGCGAGATTCGATGCCGGACTGCCGGTGCCCGTGCCTGTGCTGTAAAAATTTTGATGGGCAATTTTAAACATAACACTTCTAATGAAATTTTAACATAATTATTACATTTATTTGTAAAACTTCAAAATTAAAAATCTTCTTTTTATTTTACATCCATTTTTTTTACAACACTTTAGGGATGTGCTGAGAGCCCTTTGACGTACTGTGACATGTTCAATTTTGATCCCTGGTAGAGACGTATATTGGTTTTATATTATATAAAAAAATTACTTATTTTAAAAGCAAACTATTTAAAAAAAAAAGAAAGCATAACTTGTTATTTATTATTTATAATGATGAATCAAATTACATCTATAAATCGATATATGTCTTCACATATATAATACTCATCACCATTGATCAAATATTAGTTCTTTACAATTAAAAAAAATAAGTTTTTTAACTGAGAACGAGATCCAAAACTAGAAAGATACTTCACAAACATTAAAGTACAAAATACCCATATAACTACTATATACCCATCTAAGTTTAGTCAACTATGTTTTTGTGTATGAATATGATGAGTGTAAAAAACAAAATATATATATTATTTTAAGAAAGTAGAATTATATAATAATTAGTGTGATTTATAAATGTTTTTCTTTAAATTTTATAATAGAAAAAATCTAAATAATTCTTTACGGTTTTAAGGTTTGATAAACCAAAGTTACTTTCATCAGAGTTAGTAACCATTATAATCATCATAGTTATTATAAATGATGACAATAATAAAATAAGTAAGAAATCACTTAGTTTTATTTAAAATTTTATTTATGTGCTGAATTTTTTTGAAGATAAACATTTCTAGATCGTCATAGTTACGGTGACTTAAAAGGTTAGGACACTACCTTAATCACTCTATGTCGATATTTCTAGATGACATTCTGAAACAAAATGGGAGTATAAACACTTAGTTGTGTCACGGGGAATGTGTGCTCGAGAGATCAACTAAGTTGGTAGCCCAACCTTAAAATAGAAAGGGCCACAACTGCAAATGAAATTATAGCTACATCCATTGCAAAATGGTTACTATTTAATTGTGAATTGATGTTATTGATAATCATGATGATTATTATGAAGATTAACGTCCACTAAGACCCATTTGGTCTATCGGACCTTAAGAAAAGAGATAGGAATTATTTGGATTGCTATAAAAATGTTTTCTTATGATAAAAAAGCATTGAAAGAAGTGTTCCTAGGTCACCATAGTTTTGACATGCTAGAACATCATGTAGGTTAAAATTGTAGCAAAGATTAGGAAACTACGATCGAATGTGGGTGTACATAGGGAAATCCAAAAAAAATGGCATTCATCCTCAATGCTCATAGACTCACAAAGCTGGAAAATCCTTTCCACCCATGGTGTTTTAGGAATTGTCTAGCCCCCTGTTTCGTTATGAAGCTCATGAGAGTTCGTTCTTATCTTGGCTATATTAGTTTTCTTCCTCAAATTGGTTAAAACAACGATATACCTTTGATATTCTAGATTAGGGTTAGTGACCTCCTTGTAATATCTTAATTTTCTCTTAACCTCTAAATCTTTTTCATCCCACATTTTCGCTTTAAACTAGTTAGATGTGATAGCATTTTTTATGCTATTGATATTTTGAAAAGTGGCATTTTTGTCAATCCCACAATGATTTAACCAATCCATGGTTCCTTTATACCATCCTCTCTTGTGTCGTAGATGGTCTTAACTAGAATTTAAAGAAATTTGAGCGAGTCTTTGGTCTTCCATGTTATTTATCTTGTTCTTGTACATCAGGTACCTAGTCATAGGGATGCTTTCAATGGGTGGTAGACCCACTTCTATAATGAGAATAGGATAGGGTGTATTGCTTTTAATTTGAGGTTATACATGATATTTAACTTTTTTGAATTTGTTCAATCATTCTCTTGGAGATGCTGCAACCCCAAACTTTAAAGAACTTTTTATCCCACATCACTAATTTTGTTGATTTACAATTGCATTCAAAAAGTATTATCCTGAATAAATTTAAAGAGAAATTATAATATAAATAAAAAATTAAAAAACACTATATTATAAATAAAATATTCACCCAATGTTATATTACAATCGCTTCCCTGGCCAGTGATTGTATCTGTGTCCATTTGATCTAAGTATAGGGCATTATGAGAAGCTAGTGCAGCGATTATATCTATGAACATTTGATCTAAGGCTAGGGCATCACAATCAACCCAAAGGAATTCTTATTCTTGATCTGCAACTATTTGATCTATGGGTAGGGCATCGCAAGCAACCCGAAGGAGAAGCCAATGTAGTGAACTAAAAGAACCATTATTATTATATCTATGACCATTGGATCTGCAGCCATTTGATCTGTGGCTAGGAAAAAGCGAGCATTCCGGGAAAAGGAGTAGCCTGCAGGATCAGCTAGTGAAGCGAACTTATCTGTGACAAGCCCATCTACGGCCATTGAAGGGAATTTATCTTTGGCAAGACCATCTTCAGCCATTGAAGAGAAATTATCTACAGCTATTGAAGTGAACCATATCACCTGTAGCCATTTAATTTTGATTGCTATCTAAGTTTGAAGGATTGAAGCGAACTAGACCAAACTTCAAAGCTTATCTCTACTCAACTCTGAGGTGTTTGGAAGCAAGGAAGCAACACAAATTTTAATCTTCACATCTATTTGAAGAATCAAGTGCACAAGTTCCTTTTCTTCTTGTTCTTTTATCTACTTGTTTTTTCTATATATATCATCCAATTATGAATAATTCACCACATATTCCAAAAACTGTCAAAGGGAGACCTAGCATGACGACCCTACAAAGCCTTGGTGATCGTATAGAATCATTAGAGAAAAACAAAGAAGAAAGGGATGCCAAACTTCAAATAGAGATAGAAACCATGCTTGAAAATAAGCTTGCAGCTCTGACCGAAAATAAACTTACAGCCATGATAAAAAATAAAATTGCAACCATGATAAAAAATAAACTCGCAACCATGTTTGAAAATAAGCTTGTGGCCATGCTCAATAATAAATTCGCAGCCATGCTTGAAAACAAACTTGCATCCTTGATCAATAAAAAATTGGCATCTTTCGGGGATAAGATTCAAAGACCTATAGGCAGTAAATTAAAAACGATGGAGAACAAGATGGAGTCAATAGAGGTTAAAATGCAAATTATGGAAATTCAAAGCCAAGAAACGAAGAAATCAACCCCATAAGGAGATGTTGATGCTTCAGAAACTCTTAAACTAAAGGAAATGTTTAAAGAGATTGAGGAAAAAGTAACAACAAATTTGACCCTAAATAGTCCAGAAGGTCATTTAGATACCAAACCCATTAAGGAGGAGGTGAATAAGATATTAGCATTGGAACATGAGCACAACAAAAGAGAAACCTCATAATTTTTGGTTTAAAAGAAGAAGAAGAAGAAGAAGAAGAAGAGGACACGCTAGTCGTAGTCAAGGAAGAACTATATAATAGGTTATAAATAAAAAAATCTTGTCTCATAGAAGAAAAGCGGTTGGGAAAACTAATTGAAAATGAAAATAGACTAATCAAGGTTAAGATCAGCTCTAATGACCATAAATTTGGGATATTCAGTAAAAATTATTGTATAAAGGGATCAAGAATATTCATAAATGAAGACCTCATCCCAGAATACCAAGCTGAACTAAGAAAAGAAGTTCAAAAGGTTAAAGAAGCTAGGAAACAAGGAATGTGGGAAATCATTAGAAATAGAAAAGTAGTCATTCGGGATCGAAACCAAAAAGATAGCAATAAATAGCAATTCAACACTCTCTAGATCCTCTCTTGGAACTATTGGGGCTTCCCATGGAATAAAGGCCCCAAGTTGAGTTGGATTCCATATGACATTGATATTATATTACTCATTGAAACTTGGGATCATGAAGAATCTAAGGTCCCTAACATAGATGGTTTTGTCCTATGGTTGGCTTGGAACAAGCGATCCTCTCGTAGATGGATTAGAGGAATAACCTGCTACATTAGAAAAAACATTTATTCCAACGTTAGAATTTATAAGAAAGACCCTTCCAACCAATATATTTGGTTGGAAATCATGGACATCAATTCTTGAAAAACCTACATAGAAATCTGTTATTTTGCCTCTATTAACTCTAACTTTTATAAAAACTGAAATTTAGGTCAAAATTGACCCTATAATTGGTTAGATCACGATATTTATAGCCTTATAAATTATGGCAATATTATGTTAATGGGAGACTTCAATGCTCGAACCTCAAACAACCAAGCTATTCTCTTAAAAAACTACTCCAACCCTAATCCCCTCTGGTTACACAAAGACCTTATTTTAGCTAGAGGGTACTTTATAAGCTCTAAATATTTAGGTGAAAACTTGTTCGACTCCGAATTAGTCAAGCTTTATAGTGCTCAAGATCTCATAATCTATAGCGGCGTAAAGAGGTGGCCAAATTCATGTAGGATGACTTGCATTCATGGTCTTAGCAGCAGTGTAGTTGATTATGTCATATCTGATATCCCTTTATACAATGAAATAATAAGTTTCGACATCCTAAATGACCACGATCCTAACTCTAATCATAGACCTTTAATTATAACCCCGAGTCTTACCATACATAATGAGCCCATTGAGGAAAATTCTCAAAACCAAAATCACTTGATCTTTGATAGAAATAATGCAGATGGCTTTCTCAATGATTTAACGAAGAATTTGTTCTCTCTTTCTAACAACAACAGTATAGATGATCTCTATCATAATTTTACTACCTCCCTCTCCTCTGCCATCAACAAGTTTTCTCATGAAATCTCTAGCAAAAAGAACCAACCCTTGGTATGATAACGATTGTAAGCATGCATGTAGAGAAATTAAGGAAGCTACCGATGAGTCCTTGAAATACGGCAAGATAAGTATGTGCAGAGCTCTAATTAAAAGAAAAAAAGACTTGCTATACAACTAAAAGACATGAAAAACTTTTACACTTATCTTAGATGGCTCCTAAGAAATTTCAGAGACAAATTTCAACTTGTAAAACTAAAGAAAATAATAAGATATCTATGGAGGATTGGAGCTTGTATATTAAAAAGCTTTATGAATCCCCAAATGTCATGGATAACATTCAAAACCTCGTTACAATTGGGGAAGTCTTTTCCTTGGAAGACATTGACTTTGGGATTAAGCGCCTAGCTAATGGAAAAGCTAAGACATTGAACGGTACCAAGCATAATTTCTAAAAATTAGAGCACCCATCCTCATCCCTTACATTCACAATCTCTTTAATCTAGTAGTCAAGCATGGATTCCTAAGCCTTGGACTCAAAACCTAATAGTTCATATCTTTAAAACTGGAGGTAAAGATAACCCTTCTAATTACCGAACCATTTTTATTAGCCCCTCTCTTATCCAAGTTATATGGCATTATCCTTGAAAAGAATATTAGCATATGGCTAGAAAATGAAGGAAAGAGGGATAAAGACCAAGCAGGATTTAGAAGGCATCACTCAACCATGGACCAGCTCATTATGCTTAGGATCATTGCAGAAGAGTGTCGTAATAATAAATCCAATTGTTTTTTTTGTTTCATGGACTTTCAAAAAGATTTTGAAACGGTGCTTAGATATAACCTTTCGAATATATTAGAAGAGTTAAAAGTTCCTCTCGAGTTGAGGGCTGCGAATATAAGGTTATATGAGAACGTCATTTCCAAATTCAAAAACATTAAAGGGTGCTCACAAGATATTAATTGTAATATTGGATTTAAGCAAGGGTGCCCCCTTTCCCCTACCCTTTTTAGCATTTACATCGATAAGATTGAAGAATGTTTAGAAGACGCAGCTTTCGTGGACACAACCTTGGCAGGAATAGTCATCATGCTTCTTCTCTATGCTAACGATGTTGTTCTTATGGCAAGGTGCCCATATGATATTAAGATGCAATTACAAATTCTCAAAGGTTTCTGTAAGAATATGGGCATGACCATTAACGATGACAAAAAAAGAGTCATGATTATCAAGTCCAATAAAGGTACTTATGACAATTTTTCTTATTACAATAGAATCTTAGACGAAGAAACCTCCTATAAGTACTTAGGAATTGAATTTCATCACAAGCTCAACTGGAACTATAGCATTGAGAAGAGGATAAATGGAGGGTGGAAAGCCTATTTCGGCCTTGAAAACAAATGTAAATAGACAAACCTTGTGATGTGGGACAAAAAGAAATTCCTCTTTAAAATGCTTGTCACTCCCATTATTTTATATGGTTGTTCAGCTTGGGGATGCATCATTTCTAGAGAATCTTGGAGAAGAATTGAGCAAATCTAGAAATTTTTTATTACTTATAATCTTAAAATTAAGAGAAACACACCCTATCATATTCTCATCTTAGAAGCAAGGCTCTCCCCCATTGAAGGCATGGCTATGATTAGATATCTAATGTACAAGAACAAATTAAACAATATAAGAGATGACCAGCTTCCTAAAATTGCTCTTAATTCCAACAGAAAGCACCTTCACCCCAAGCGGGGATGGCTTAATATAATACCCCATTTTGACCTTTATGATATATTGGCTTTTATGTAAATATTGTGTTCATGCGATGTATGTTTCCTAGCGTGTAGCTCAAGGCTTAGGCCCCGTTAGTGTATGCTCGTATTTTATTTAGAAAGGAAAGTATTTGATATTATGGTATCCATGTGCTATTAAGCCATGAAATATTGTAAATTGATGTAAATATTTAATATTGCAATAGAATACCAAAACTGGCTATGGAAGCAACTAATGAGAAGGGGCCATGTCTATTCCACTAGGGAGTGGTGAGGGGCTTGTGGGATTGAACCATAGGCTGCCAAATGTCATCTTGAGAACCCATTTGACTTTCCTTGCTGACATTTAATTATGCGTAAGAAAGTTGTTGAAGAAATCAGTCCATGGCTTCAATGGAGCATGGGCAACCAAAAAATTCGTATGGCAGGCATGGGCTCTGTTTCCTTGACCCACAAATCACTCTACCTCATGGGAATTCCTTCTTCTCATTCCCATTCCATTTTTGGAGGACTCAAGCTTCATTTTTTCATCCATTACACATGCCCAACAGTGAGAAAAACCATAAATCGCAACTGTGAATTAACCCACGTTTTGAAGTGCCATAAACACCCATAATTTGGTGTTGATAGTAAAATCCAATGGAGAATCCATAGATATGAACCTTGGGGAAAAATTGAGAGTATCAAATAGCCCAAAATCCATTAGAAAACCCAGTTTTTATAGCCCAAAAATCCAATTACGGGATTGAGTTATTTGGTGACTGAATTGTGAAAATCCAAGTGTGAATGATAGAACAGAAGTTGGTATTGCTTGATAAACCCAGTGAAGACTAGAATCTCAAGGAATTAGTAGCTTGGACCTTTCTATGCCCACCCTGAAGGGCACTAGAGGGAAGGAACATTGAGGGACTATGCAACAGAGAAGGGGACCTTCCTTGTGTTGGGTGTGGTAGGTATTGTGGGTGCCATGACTGTTTGAGTTTAGTGAGATGTCTGTAGCTCTGTGGTTGATCTCACTGGCTTAGCATCCTCCTCATTTGTCTCTTGCATGCTTGATAAACCCAACTGTGTGTTGGCTTAGCATGACTATGTGTGTGAGGTCATGGTTGTGAGTGAGCCTGTCTAGTTCCTCCTTAGTGAATACATGTCCCATCTCGGGGGTGGTCTGTCAGCTAAAAGAGTACAGGCTGGACAAAGACCATTTTTTTTTAATTGATGACTGTATTTGAAATGTTGGATGCATGAGGCAATTGTGTGTGGATAATGTTTAATTCTGCTGTGTTTATTGAAGTATGAATCTGCACGCATAAGTTTTTTATTTATTTTGAATTTTCTTAGTAATGTATGGGGTTGAGTTACACAAGAAGCCAAGAATGTTTAGTCATATTTCATCCCTTGTACCAGATCGACGAGAGGGGTCATGACACTTAAAGATGCTACAACTTGGTTAAATTATTGGAGAATTAATGAAAATACCACTCTAAAAAATATCGATAATATTAATTACATTATTACTTCTACCATCAAAGAGAAATGTGGTGCAAAGAAGAATTAGAGGTAAAAAGAAAGCTTCAGTATTATAAAGAGATCATTAACTCCAATCTTGAGGATCAAAACTATCTTTCTATCTTAACAAGCTCAAAGAAAAAAGTTAATGAGCTTCATAGTGAAACTAGGTGTTGGACAACCCCTAAAATGCCTTGGGTTGAAAGAATTTTCCATCTTTGCTTCAACACTAACCTTTTTAACCTTCTAGATCCCCAAAACTATAGCGAGCTAGAGACACTCCTCTTTAAGCATAAAAATAATATTTTAAAGAAAACCAAATAATCTCTATCTTCAAATATTTTTTTAAGATGTTAAAAAAAATATAAGCTGAAAATAATTTTCGCTTTAACTATTTAGGATATACATCCAATCTCATTTTCAAAACTATATATAATATGGTAACATGTAAACTCATAAAAATAAATAAGAATTAAAAAAAATCATTTAATTATTAATTTGGTTAAAAATCTAATAATTCGACAATAATCTTCATTATAATAACTGCTTTAATTTTTTTAATTATATATTGTTTTGTCAACGACATTTTAAAATCCTCTTATTGTTATAAATTCAATATTGCGAGCTTCAACAACTGTTTTTTGTCGTGTACAATCCATTTTCTGAATACAACTCGCGATGCCCTTTTATATATCGGAAGTCCATAATTCACCAGAAGGAAGTGAAGTCGGTAATAGAAAAAATATGGTGGACTGCGCAAGGGCGTCAGGCCAGCTGAGGTGATTTCAGTATTTTTGTGAGTTGGGTTTTAGTGCTCTTGGTTCTCAGACCAATTGATATTGCAGTGGATATCGCTGGGAAGAAATTAATGTGTTGCCGAAGGATATCTGTGGAAGGTGAAGCGGAAGAAATCGCTCTCTCGCCAAGGCCCAGATCCTTACAGAAACATGGGATGAGGCCGAATCCTTATTCCACAAGAGGGCTTGACAAGTTCGAGAGCGTCTGTGCCGAGCTCTCTGCCAAAAGAGAATATATTGCCAAGGAGATTGGTGCACCAGAGGCCCTGGTCAGGTTCGTGGATTCGAAGAACAGATGGATTCCGGTTGTGCGGATCAGAGCCGGAGACGCAATCCAGATAATTTGTTAATATTAAATTATAATTTTAATAAGAAATAAATGTCAACACATTATTTCGTTTATTTATTACTTTCTCCTATCTTAATTAATTTATTATTATTAATTTCTTTGAAGTTTTTTATGATCATTATAAATAAAAATTTCTAGCATTCATTTTTCCTTTATGGTTTACTTATATCTTATATCGCTCTTTAGTCGTTTTCTTTTTTACAATAAAATTAATAATTAATTTTATATTTCTTTAATAATTTTTTATTAAAATCCATGATTATTATATTATTTCTAATATAGTTATATTTGATTTCTTTCCAATATTTACTTCTTAAAAAGTACAAAATTATTATTATAATCTTTATTTTTACTTGTATTATTTAAGATTATCTTTAACATAAATCCAAAAAAAATCATTATTTTTTACATCTAACCCTATTTAACTTGCCATAGCCTTTTTTATTTAGCCATAGCCTTTTTTATTTGCATCAACTTGATATAGATAATAAATAAAGATTGGTGGAGTTTTCTCTCGAAAAAGTGTCAATCATTTCTAAATTATTACACATTGAAACTCCACAAGATGCAACACACTGTATAAAAATTGTGGAAACATCCATGTTCAAATTTGATCATAAATAACTCTTGAATTATTTATTAATGAGAAAAAATCCTTTATTTATACATTCTTAATGATTGTTGGGTTTCACCTACCAACAAACGTCTAGGATTTCTCCGGTGACTATTCATCTCCTCATCCTAAAATATTTACAATATTTACAAATTGAGTGGAACCATAATCCTGTAGGATTAGGTTTTCAACATTCCTCCCTTTAATCCAAAGGGGTGTTTGTAAGTCCAAGCATAGTTCTAAAATTTTCAAAATTTTCTCATCCAAATGCTTTCGTGAAGATGTCTGCAATTTGCTCTTTCGTGGAACAATGTCGTAGATGGACTGTCTTGGCCTCTACATGATGTCAAATGAAATGGTACCTTGTGTTGATGTGCTTGGTTCGATCATGGAATCTAGGATTCTTGGCCAACTTGAATGTAGAAGTGTTCTCGATCAATAAGGGAGTGGAGTGGAGTTGTCTTGTTTCTCCCGCAAATATTCAAGTATCTTCCTGAGCCACACAATCTCTTTCATTGCTTTCGCAACAGCCACATATTATGCCTCTGTTCTTGAATCTACTAGAACTGATTGTTTGTGTGATCTACAGGAAACAACTACTAATCCAACACTCATTGTGTACCCAGAAGTAGTTACATTACAAAGTCTGGATCAAAGTACCCAATAAGTTTGAATTCATCTACCATAGAGTACTTGATTCCAAAGTCTTGAGTTCCCTTCAAGTACTTGAGAACTCTCTTAGCAGCATATGTAGTATCCCCAATCTGAAAAATAAGAAATATCAACTCACCCACAGCTCTAGAGAATCGAAATTCCCCAAAACTAGGTGATTTACTTTACACGGAACACTGAAAGATAGCTTGGGAGAGAGTGCAACTTAAGTGGAATGATTGGAGGTCAAATTTCAGATATGATATGAAGGATTGGACATTTGATTTATGTAGGTTTGATTCATGAATTTTTTCAAACACTTTACATGAAACCTTGATCCACACTATAACTAGCTCAAAATTGGCAGTTTGAATCCAGGGGACAATCTCAAATCCTAGACTAAGAAATGTAGTTTCAATTGAATCCTAACCAACACAAGGATATGGTATGCTGTAGGAATCTAAAGGTATGCAAAACTCTGATCAGATGGGTTTTGAGTCCATACATACTATAGTGGGCACATTCTCTAGGTACATCACGCCCGCGATGGTCCCGAGACCACGTAGTTTCGGTCCCTGGTATTTATGTCGAAACTCAATGGCTCTTGGTGCTTCACTAAATGTATCTAGACTCTGTTACAGTCCTATATATAGTAGGAGACACTTGGTTCATATTTTGGAAGGTTATTTTGTGAGTTGGATAGATTTGGGACAAGTTTGACAATTTGGCACTATGTAGTAAGGTGATTTCCAAACGGAATCAAACCCCAAATAATTATTTATATGGTAGTTGGAATGGGACCTATTACGTCTTACTTACCTACAACAACTTACAGAATCATATTTGGACTTATAGAAGTGAAGATATGGCATAAATAGAAAAAACATTCAAAATTTCCAACACATTGAGCATAGGTGGAAAGACAGATGGAAAGAAGACATCGAATTTGTAGAACTCCTTTTATTTCTTAAAGTGCATGTATGTATATTATGTTTTCAGACATCAGATATGGATACCATGACTCATAGAGATCAATACATACATCATTCTCGAATTACATCAAGATTGGCTACAAAACCATTGCAAGAGAATGAATGAAACTAAATAGAAATGGAGCAAAATTATCTGAAGTAGAGAGAAGTAGAAAAATGCGGAGAATGTCTGTAGAATGTTGCACAATGAGTTGAACATGGTTTCGAACTCCTCACAAATTGAATTGGACAACATTTCCAGTTGGTTACACAATGTGTGAGGGGCCTATCACCCTCCTGGTTTGCAACGACATCATCACCCAAGCAAAGAGAATCCTAAGCAACTCCAATACAATAAAATTTCATCCACCACACCTACTAGTGTGCCTTTCTTCTCCTTTTAAGCTTGATAGATATCAAACCATGTGCTAGATAATAAATGGTTTCCAAGAAGTATTCTTGCTCCACTAATGCACCCTTCCAACTTCTTTCCTTACTTTAAGGAACCCTGATCCAGATGGATATCGGTGGCCACCCACCTATTCCACTAGCTCAAAACAGTTTCCCATTTTGCCAATTTTCTACTAGTTTTTCTACGGTTTTTCGGGTCCTAAACTTCTGGGGACGTTTTGAAGCCCTAAACGACCTTTTTTGGCGATTTGGGGGTCCAAATGGCTTCCAATAGCATACATTTGGCCCTAATCAAAAGTTGTAAATCTCGGATAGACCATTCCAACGGGCTACCGAGTGCCACAAACGGAGATCGTATGCAAAAGTTATGACCTCGGGAAGTTGACTGTTCAACTAACCACCTTGGGGTCACAAACTTTATGACGGTTCATCTTCTAGGGTTAGGTTTTTGGATGTTTGGGATTATTTCCCTCATGATTATGATAAATAGGCCCTTTCGGCCTCTCTTTGTAATCATCTTGGCACAAATGAGCATAGCGGCCACATCTCTTCTCAGAGATAGCTACCACCATTCCAGTTATTGTATTTTACAGTCTATTCTATTTACGCTATTTAATAGAATATGTGTTTACTGTATCACTGTGTTATTTGCAATATATCTCTATATCTTCTCTTTCATTTCGTTCCCACATAAATCCGGATCAGTGGTATCAGAGCAATTTGCTCTTTGATTGTTTCTCGGTGCATGTCCCCGACGAGGTCAGGATACAGAGAGTTTGGTCTTGAACTAGTTTCACTTGGGGAAGATCACTCTCGCCGCCCCAAATGGCCTCCCATGGTGGACGAAAAGAGAGACGACGGAGCAGGAGATCCTATCAAGTTGTTACTCGAGGAATCCCTCACGTGGCAAAGGAATGAGATGATGGATAATTTCAACCAGATCCTTCGACGCATGCCGATGGAAACAGATACACCTTCGACAAGAAGCCATTTCGGAGATGCGACTCTCTTCAAGGTACAAGTTAACTTTGATATCCCTTTATAGGAAGGCCAGATCGATTCCGATGCCATAGATAAATGGTTAAATCTACTAAAAGGGTATTTCTCTATCCACAATTTTTCCGATCGGGAAAAGATCATCTTTGCACTCCTCAAGGCTGTCCCCCATGTCAAAAATTGGTGGGAAACTTATTGTGAGAAAAACTCATCAGATGAGTCTAGATGGTTTGATGCCAATCCCACTTGGGCATCTTTTATAGATGTTGTTAAGGAACAATATTACCCTGTGGGAAACTATGATGACCAGTACACAAAATGGACCATTCTGCATCAAGAGAGGGGCCAAACGGTGTTGGAGTACACCAACAAATTTCATACCTTGCGCACAAAGCTAGGTATCAAGGATTCCAAGCAACACCTAGTACTGAAATATCACAGTGGCGTACACCGGTACATATGAATAGAGATGTATCTCCTAGAAATCTCTTCACTCAGGTCTGCCTATCGATATGCTGTCAAAATTGAGCAGAAATTTCAGCAAAAGAACAAGTGTGACTTTAGACTTGCGCAGAAGCCAGGCAAGGGAAACTCTAGCTCGCAGAACACGGGGCAAGGAAAGGACAACCAGTCCCAACCACAAGCAAAGAAGGGTAACGAAAAGACAAATAAGGACACCGGGAAGTGGTGTGAGTTCCACAAAATCCCCTGGTATAACACTGATGAATGTCGCTCAAAACAGTCATTGGTGGCTGAGATCAAAGCTTTAGAATTAAATCCTAGTTCTGATTCTGACTCAGAACCTAATTTCATAGCCACGCAAAAAGGGAAGCAAATCATTGATGTAGAACCCAGTGTCGTTGTTCCCACTACGCAGATTCAACCAGAGGAACCTGAAGAGTCGGGGGTAGAGGAGCGCCTTTTCCACTCACAGATGTGGGTGAAGGGAATTCCCCTACACTTTGTTATGGACAACGACAACCAAAAGAACCTGATCTCAGCAGAAGTCATCAAGAGATTGGAGCTACCAATAACACCACACCCGCAACCATACACCATTGGTTGGCTAAGCCAAGGATGAGGGATCCGTGTCAATCATCAATGTCGCCTACCATACGGCATCAAGCCCTTCAAAGATGAGGTATTGTGTGATGTGGCCCAACTTGAAGTATGTGATGTTCTTTTAGGACAACCATATATGTGAAAGCATCATGCTGTATATGAATCATGACCTCGCAGTGTCATTGTCATTTTGGAGGACAACTCTATCGGATACCAGAGATAGTTGCACCTACCCCAACCAAGCAGGGTAGGAAGATAATCTCCCACACTAGGAAATTTTCCCTATTCGCAATTACCACTGAAGGAGAACATCAGATCGCAGAGACATCCACAACCTCTGCACATTATCCTTCTACTCAGCAGAAACAAGAAGAATACAAAGTTAGTGCAGCATCGCCTATTCAGGTACCTCTACAGTGTAAGGCCACACATTCAAGGTGCTCCTCCAAAAAGAAACCATCCACACCGATGCAAGACAAGGATA